>JAQMYL010000038.1:29469170-29499324 GCA_030014365.1 Clarias pachynema
CACACACACACACACACACACACACACACACACACACACACACACACACACACACACACACACACTACGGGCAATTTGAGAAAGCTACTTAGGCTAATCTGCATGTCTTTGGACTATGGGAGGAAACTGGAGCACTTGGAGGAAACCCATTAAGCACAGGGAGAAGATGTGAACTCTTGGGGGTGCGAGGCCACATTGTTAAAGTAATAGATCTATTTAAAAAAAAAAAAAAATCTCTTATTTAAATTTTCCCTTCTGTGCATTTTCTAATATCCTCTATACAGTATACTATAACAGAACTCATTTTGTTCCAAAGTGTGTGTTTTTTTTTCCTGCATACTTTTTACACTGAAATGTAAAAATTTACAACAGTGTATAAAACAACCATTCTCTGCTAAACATAGAGTGCACTATCTGTGTCATCTATCTTGAAGATTTCAGACAAAACTGAACCTTTGGTTGACTATACATGTCAGAACCTCTGCTTAATCCAGTCGAAGTTAAATATTTGGAGCTGGTTTCGGGAACAAATTTAAACCCATAATAATAATGTAGAATCCTTTAAAACGTGTAACCAGATCTACGTAAAGAAATCATTAAGTTAAAGTTTTTTTGTGTATATCTGAAAGATTAAGTAGTAGCTCTTCTTAATTTATTGAAAATATCATATTTAAACAATACGTACTGTAAACATTTGGGAGGACTATTAAAAAAAAAAAATCTGATCTATGAGTGCACATCTGGAGCTGATTTACGGCGAAAGTGAGAAATCAAAATGGCCCCAGGTGACTAATAAGATGGTTTAGCCGATAGGTTTGTACTTGTCCGTGTACTTCCAAAGTATTGGGCCTGATCGTTATCTGGGTGGAAATTAGCTTCACCCGGTCTGCAAACCATTAAGCCGTGCTTAAGATTTGGGAATCTGATCAATAATGGCGCACAATGAATCTAATTCTCAGCCTCATGAATAAGCGTGAGGCAATTATCTTCATTAATTGTGTGCATATATATATATATATCTAGTATAAATAGAGTTTTAAATGATTAAATGATATTGGTTCAAAAATTTTAAAGAACTTTCAAGAAAGTATGAAAAGAGTTCCTAGTTCTTAGATTATTAACCAGAAGCACTATCACGCGAGCAGCAAACGCGAAGTACTGTTTCTCGTCTATATACTGTATATTCTCTCAATATTTTCTCAGTCAGCCTCCTGCGTTTATCTTTTCAGCACGTTTATCCAGAAGCTACCTCCTGCTGAGGCTGAGGAGACACACATGCTCTTGGGTTACTCTCTTATCTCTCTTGCTTTGTGCCCGAGACAGTGAGAAGAACAGGACACAGGGTGGAAAAGAGACACCAAGGCCGTTATTGAGTGTGACGTCGGCTTGGCACCTGAGCCGAGACAGATTGGGCACTGTGCCCTTTGGGCCAAGCGGTATGAGCCAGTTAGACTCTTTTAGCTCCATCTAGGGGTTTCCATCCAAATATTGTCATAATCCCCCCTCAAAAAAAGGCTGGGGAAAGAGAATGTCTTTTTTTCCCCCCCTCCAGACTCTGTTATGTAATGGGAGAAATATGATGGTGTAATCAGAAGAGTAATAATTTCTTCCAATAATCAGTTATTATAGCTGTTCTGGTGACATATTTCTTCTTCTTCCTTGTTGTTTAACATCGGCTGGAATCCAGTAGGTTGGTTACATTACCAACACCCATAGGTCTCATTCTCCCTCATCTTCCTGGCATCTTAACGCTGATTTTCCAGACCAGCCGTCCTTAAATCATTTAACGCATCCTTCCCTGATCTTGCCTTGACTTGTTCTGTGTCTTGAACTCTGTGTCTGCTTTATCCGGTACTTCCACACACTCTTTCTTCTCGACACTGGTGAGATATTTATACTGTATAATTATGTTTATACTGTACTAGAGGGTACCCGCAGCTCCGCCTCTGTCGAGATCCTGATGCCCACATGCTAACATTACCTGCAAATGGAGTGTGTGGTCAACTCACACACTAGACAGCTCCTCACGTTGCTCCAATGTTTTGTCAGATAGATTACCTCACAGTATGACATAAAAGGTGATAGCGCCGTCTACTGTTACTTGGTTAGGGACGCCCACTACACCGGCCATCCAAAAACTGGCTATAAGCGGCAGGCCAAACTGAATTTCTTTATATATACAGTACAGTATATCTATCCATACATCCATCCATCCAATGGTGACCATTTTGTTTATTCCCATTTTGTGTGACGGTGGTAAGACCTCCGGTCAACCTTCAAACACACATTGACACACTACAGACAATTTGGAAACTCCAATTAGCCTAATCTGCACGTCTGTGGCGTGAAGGAGGACACCGGAGAACGCGCAGGAAACCCACCAAGCACGGGGAGAACATGCACACAAACCCGACATAGGAATCGATCTCAGGACCTGGAGGTGCAAAGCAACAGTGCTAACCACAAACCACCAAGCCGCCAGAGATGTATTAACATATGTAGAGAGAAAGAGAGAGAGAACAAAATGGGTATTCAAAGGCAAACACATGGTCATGGAGTTCTGAATGAGACGATTATTTAACATTTTATGGAAAGGAGTCTCCAGTGTCAGTGCTTTGTAGCACTCGGTAGGTTTTCCCCCGCAGGTAAGTTTTTTTAGGATGGACATTGTGTGTAACATGAGAGAGAGGAAAAAATGAGAGAACTGCAATAATGCAAATAATATCAGGAATCAGAGCTTAAGATAAAAAAAGAGAATGATTTTAGTATTCATTAGTATTAAATAAAATTTTGTTATTGAGGTGGTTGATTATTTTCCTGTTTCAGCACACCCATGTATGTTTTATGCCTTACGCAATATTATTACTGTGTAATGTATATTTTAAAAGCTTTTCTGTTACAGCTTAGGTTAAAGGTTTTTTTTGTTTTGTTTTAAATCTGTGACAATATATCAGGTTCAGCGAGTGTCACTGTACATTAAACGATAAACACACACACACACACACACACACAAACACACACACACATGTGCACATATGCACCCCGGAGGCCCTACTATGACATATACACCACCTCCGTGTGTGTGTGTGTGTGTGTATGTGTGTATGTGTGTGTGTGTGTGTGTGTGTGTGTGTGTGTGTGTGTGATGAGTGACTGCTCCCAGGGACTGTTCACCGGCATACCGGCCCTAATCCTCTCCTCTCACACACTTCGTTATCATCTGCGTCTCTCTAAACCCCACCGAGTAAACAAAGCGCCCCGAGATGCCGTGGGATTTGTAGACAGAGTGAGAAAGGGAGCATAACAGAAAAGGAGGGGGGAAAAAAATTGAGAAATGAAATGTAGAGAAAGAAGAGGCAGAGATACGAGGACAGGGAAGAACATTTGTTAGAGCTTGGAAAGCAATTTCGAAAAGAAAAAAAAGAATAAAAGGCTTGATGTATGTTTTGTCTTCTAGCATCGTATCCTATACTGTTTATATAAAACTATATCAAATATTTGTTTAAGGAATATGAGCTGAATAAAGCATGAGGACTCTCACTTAAATATGTCCTTTTAATAAGATTTATATTCATTATGCTTCCCAGGACGTGGCTTTAATTTGTCTGTCGCCAGGGAGCTTAATCATTAAAATGATAAAGCCTTTCAAATGAAGGCTGTTGCTTTTAGGCCAGGCAAAACACAAAGCCAATTTCTCTTCTCATTCCTTTGAGCTGCGGAAAAAAAGAAAAAATCCAGCGTGACTTATTGGCCATTTGTTTCATTCTCTCACGAGAATAAAAACCTCGAAATTGATGAGTTATAATGGAAACGCCATGGGATTAAAAATAACCAAGATGGGATTCTCAGGACTTGGGGTTTACGGTACCGTTTGTGTGCAGAATGCGCGACGAGCCTCTGGAACTTTTAACAACTTAATATATTCAAGGTAACTTGATTTGGGTTGGAATAATCATTTCGTGTCACGGCAGACGGGATGGCCAGTCACAGGTTAATAAGTTAATACTGCTGTTCTTGATAAACGCATGCCCTAGTTAACATACTTAACCAGCTTAGAGAGCTTACACAGTTGTTGCTATGGTTACGTCTCACCTCGAACACTGCTTCGTAGCGTCCTGACAATCACTATCATGAGAATCATTCATAAAATGATTATTGGTTTATAAGGAAGTGCGGATAATTTTACTTAATAAAAACTTAAATGTATCACATTGGACATGGATGGAAACTCATCAAGTCATCAAGACTTCTTCATGTACAGTTCAGCGGTATAGAGAAAACCGAGAACTCCTCAGATCCCTGTGAATAATGGAGTTTAGGACGAAACCCCAGGGGAGGATCATGGTTTCGAGTCGAAGGTGGACGCTTCCATGGTGGTCTCGGTGCTGTGGTGCAGCCCCTGTCTCTCCTGTGGCCTTGCCTTTTGTTTACACATACCCTGCAAACTCCACAAGGCCGGCTCAAGTACCCGACTTTGATGTGTTTTATCGCTTGGCCTCTGGATCGGTCTTCAAAGAGCCACGGCAGCTCTCTCTGCGGACTGCGTGGGCCCTGTTTACACAAGGTTGTGTGCGTGTGTGTGTGTGTGTGTGTGGGAGAGTTCTCAGTAAGGCTCAGTAGAGTCAACCAAATTACCACCTTTTTACTAAAATGAGTTTTTACTCTGTAATAATTAAGTGGTCAGGTTCATACTGGGAATTCTCAAACAAACTCTTCCTGGAATGATTTGTTTTGATCTATTGGTTAACTAATGACTAGTAACGTTTAGTAAGGTTTTTCTAAGTAATAAAAAACATGAGCACAGCTCTTCGAAACGGATCGCTCTTATACTGTACTTGCGAGTGCACTGAAAACACAGAACCAAAACTGCAAACCCAGGTCTAACGCTTGTTACCACAGTGCACAAAAACACAGTATTTACACTTTTGTTGTCCAGGATGTGCTCAAAAGATCTATTGCATGCCTTGTGACCGTTTAGTGCCCTCCAGAGCTTTACCATGGCAATTCTGTCCAGTGCGATAATAATGATTCCTTTAACACCGCCGGCCAATGACTTCCATAATCTGCTCTTTTCCAAACTCTATCCATTATTTTAAAGACCAGCATCGAGACCGGCGTTGCGAAACGAGCTGTAATATTCAGTACAGTATTTCTTGGACTTCTGATAGGATAAAAGGTGATTAATTTGCTATAAAAGCAGCTCTGACAGCAGTTTCAGTGGATTTATATTAATGCACTGGCTCTAAAATATTACAGTTTCCATAGTAACAGCTAATAACCAACTTGTATGGCGGTTTTCCCAAAAATACATAATTTATGTGTATAATTTTTTATAATATATAAATGTGTATAATATAATGTATGGCAAAAGTATTTGTTTTTTCAGATCATCAAAAAAATTTAATATTACACAAAGATGATTTCAAAAAAGCAATCGTTTGTGATAACTGGCAGTGAGTCTTTGACATCGCCATGGAGGAATTTTGGCCCACTCTTCTTGAAGAATTTTTTTTCCTCCAGCGACATTGGATGGTTTTTGAGCATGATCATCTCAATCAGATTTAAGTCCAGAATTTACTTGGCCACTCCAAAACCTTAATTATTCAGCGGTGGTGGACTTGCTGGCACAGCTCTGTAATGTCGATGGCAAGTAATTGCTGGTGGAATAACCGGACTACCTCTCTGCAATCAATCCCGTCTGCATCATCGTTATCATCATCATCATCATGCCTGAACAGTTCAAAAGTAGCTTGATTCCATGTTAATGTCAGCGACTGGTGAGGAACCGTTGACGTCCACATTACTCCATAACTCCGTACACGGTCTGAGTGATCGCATCGCATCGCATGACCCATTCGAAACCTTCAAAGACACTTTGCGATCTGAACACCAGCGGGACGTTACTGCCAGGTCTGTAGCTGTTCCGTGTCGTACCTTGTGTGAGCTGCTCTGCTCTGCAGCGTGAGCCTGATAGGTGAGAACGTAACGCCTGTTTGGCACGGCAGCCACGGTGCCAGATTCAACACTTCTGTTGTCGAGGGACATGCAGAACGCTGCCATGTTTCAGAAAGTGAGAATGTGTCATCTCCTAGTGTTTGTGTGTGTGTGTGTGTGTGTCTCTTGTGGACTGTCAAATTTGTTTGTGCGGGTGTGTCTTTGTGTGTATGTACAGTATGTGCGAGTTCTGATTGGCGTGCATGCTTTGCTGCATTGTGTCGGAATGTTTTTTTAGCATTTTCTTTGTACTCGTTTCACCACGGGCAAAATATTATATTAGATCAGGTAAAGGTCAGTGCCCTTGTTTTCAAATTCATCCGATTTCTTTTTATTTCGATTGCATATTTAATGCCATGGTTAATATCAGATGAGGAAGCAAGGAGCAGGAGTGTGTTTGCATGTGAGGCAATCCTCAAATGAAACCTTTCTGCAGTAGCACTATTAACCGAAACCTAAAAGACAACTGATTATCATACCAGCCTGACTGTATCTACTTTGGGAAACGGATTCCCGCGTGAAGACAAATAAGACACAGCTTTTACTTGTTTACCGACTTCAGCACTTGTGTTTGTTCTTACTGTGCTGTTTGAACAAGGGGCTGATCCCGGCAGTACGTTTGCTCAGAGACGGGGATCTCCGCTGGTGGTTGGTTAAATCTCTTGGTTCTCTCGCTAGTCAAAGCCGCTTGTGATGGCAGTAGGGTCTTTGATCGCACACGAAACGGCACACATGTTACACCCGTCTAGGACTGCCGCTGCACCAAACAGATGGCCATTAAATTCCACTCGCCTTTGTTTTATTTTCCCGAAAGAATTGCGCCTTCTTTTATCACTGTCACCAAGGAGGGAGAAAATGTGCTGATTAGAAATATGCACGACTAGAGAGCACGAGCACTGTTTCTTGTGCTGTTAACTAATGAACCTGTGAATGAATTTAGAATGGGTAGGTAAATAAGGGCTCGTCCAGCCCAACAAAAACTACATGCAGCCATCTTTTTGTGCAAGTACGAGGGGTGCTCAAGTCAAACTGGGACTTGTGAAGAAATTTCTCTTGAATTGAGGGCGTAAAACCTTCAAGCAGAGTAGCCTGCAGTGATGAGACTCTAAACCACAGTAAAACTAATGAAAGAACACCATACGTCTGCGAACATTGACAGAGTGGAATGCCCGATCTTTGAAAATCGATGGATAACTTGTCCAACATAATTGTTCACCAACACCACTTGCACATTTCAGGAGCTCAGCTGGGAGTTATTTCTACAGTACATCCCCCGAACAGCATGACTTCTCTCCAAGCCATTTCCACATGTTTGGGCCGTTAAAGGAGTTCCTTGGAGGCCAGCGTTTCAGATGTAAAGAAAGCAGTCTGATCATGGCACTAGTGAAAAGCTGTGATAAGTGAATTAGTGTAGAAGGGGTACAGTATACATGTAGACAAATAAGTGGAGGTTTTAACTCTAATAACTGTGAAAAGTCCCGGTTTTGAACGTCCCTGTTGTTCCCCACTGAAAAACTGAATTTGGAAAATACAGGGTAGGTTACAGAAAAGTAGTCCGCCTCCAGTACCGGTGTACTTTTTTTTTTTCCTTTCTGTGGCTTACCCTGTATTTTCCAAATTCAGTTTTTCAGTCTTGTTTGTTTGTTACAGGACCAGAATGCACGCATCATACGCCAACCCCAACTTTTATGCCTCGTCATGCTTGAAGGTAATGCAGCCAAGGACCCACGCCCAGAAAACAACTTCGACGCAGAGCCGCAGGCAGAGTAAAAGAAAAGCATTTTCCCTTCAATTTTCAGCTAGATAGCTTGAAACTGGCCTCAAACAACCCCACAGTGCTCAGCAAACTCACTCTAGCGCATGCTTTCATTACAGGAAGAAGCCTTTCTCTTTCAAGAAGGCTAGTTCGCCACTGTGCTATGTTCTGACCTCACACTATGAATGTGGTTACACTGAGCATGCTATAAGGAGTACATCCTAAACCACATACTCCTGTACTCTATACGGTGTAGCACCACCCATGTTATCAAATAGGAAGATCTCACAATACCTCCAGAGAGAGGGAAATTCCCAAGTCGTACATATTTCAGCTTTAAGCAAGCAGCAAGTGATATCTCGATTGAGCCATTTGAGCTCGTGGACTGGGACACCCAGCACAAACAAAGACCACACCGACTAGACTCGGGTCTGTGTCAGTATCGTGCGCGCACTCACTTAGGCAGACGCCGTGCCGCTTTTTTGCGCACGCCCAAGCAACGTGTTTCTACTCCACTGAAGCGCAACGAAAAAGCTTGTTAATCACCGAATCAGTCTAGGACTGCGCAAGCATACAGGACTAATTACACCAAGCTTGATTAGTCACTGAATATTATGTGGAAAGTGGGTGGGGATTAATAATGTCAGCCTGAAGTTCACCGCTGCTCTAACTGCCCACGGCGCTAGAACAAAGAACACAAATATGAAGGAGAAGAATCCTTTTTAGATAGTGTCACTCCACAGGCCATCATTAACCATCCCGAACAATAACAGTCCCGTATTATTCTTGAGCATTGAATTACTGTATTTTGGCTCCTCCTTTGTATTTAAAGCTTAACCGTGTGTACTTTATCATTTTAATACCGCACGATGGTTCCAAGTGAAAATAGAACATGAATTATTCGCAGCCATTCCTTTCTGGTGTGAAATAAAAGTCGACGTATGGTTTAGCAGACTGCGTTTCTGTCGCAGTGCCACAAGGCTCCCTGACATCCAGAATGAATTGCGTTCTTTTCTGGATCCGAGCCCGGTGCAGAGATTGTAGCCACCAATCTTTATACGCCAGATTTTGGCGTGACATCCTGGTGAATATTATCTGCGAAAGTTCCTCGCATTCGCCGCTTCCCCCCTTTTGTGCTTCGTCTGCCGTACAAAAACTAATATATGAGATGTCTGGTCTATTGCTGTCCTAGCTATCCATCGATTGCTGATAAATGGCGGAGTGTGGAATCCATCACTGGGTTTCCTGTATGACTACAATAACCTTCTGTGTCATCCTTGTAATCCACACACTCGGCATGCTTTCTCCCTCTCACTGACATCAGCGTATTCGAGATAAAGTGTTTGTTGTGGCCTTTCTTTATCACGCCGCCTTTTTTGTACCGTACGTTCGCTGGTTGAGGTCAAAGGGGTGACGCATTATGGCCGAGCGAGATGAAGAGGGGTCAAAGTTCCCGACAGGGCAATTTGTGGTCGGGCCAGCAGGAGTGAATTCTCACAATAGACTCCTGTGAAGTGTGGTAAAGGAACTCTTGGAGATTCTCGCTTTAATGCCTAATGAGACTCGGTCTGCTACATCTACAAGCCAGTGTTGAAGAACTGTAAAAAAAAAAACAAAAAAAACAGCAATGCCTTACCTTACATTCATTTGAGAGCAGAAGACTCAGTGTTGCAGAAAGACTCCCTCACTCATTCATTCACTGTTTGTTATCTAATCTCTTTTAAATAGACTACTATATTTAGCAGCACTAGGGGAGACACTAGACGTGCTGGTGAGTGCTCTGGAAACACATGATTTTTTTCTGAAAATTATGAAACATCTATCCATCTATAGCAGAAGCTGAGCAATGTTAAGAATGTAAGAAGTAGATAAACTAAATACTTAAATACATGCCTTGGCTGCTTGAGATTCTACCTTAACCCATGGATGCTGATTGGATAAGATGTGTGCTTACATGTGTTTTTACAAAGCATTCAATCAGATGGTTCTTCCATTTTTGGAAGATAATTCCCTTTTTGATATATGCAAAGACGTTTTCCTCGCCGTGAATTGTGTAATCTGCTGGAAGTAGAATTTCAAAAGCACAAGTTTTTTTTCTTAAACTTTGATGTTAGTTTAGGCTTCCCATCCCATCGGTTACCAGGACTCAGTCTCATCTACAATTGGTTAGATGGTTTATGGCAAGCTAGTCAGTGCAAATGACTCACCCATTGGATGAAAATCTGAAGTAAAGCCTCTGGAGAGAGAATTGTTCTCACTGAGTTTACTGATTAGGAATGGGAGCAAAATTTCTTCCTTAGAACTCAAGTCCATCATTAGGTGAAGCAAACATGTGCAGGAATAATGTATTTATTCCAACAAGAGAGAAACAAAGGATCAAACCTTCACGTGGCTAATATTTTCCTACTGAATGGATTCTGAAAGCTTTACATCACCCATCTCATTCCAGTTGAAAGTTCATCAGGTCGGACTGTTTCGATTGAGGTGTTTCTGGTTGGCCTGTGGTTCTGATTATTAGAGTGATGTTTGTGAGGTTCCATGTAAATGCACCTAGTGTTGGACACCTGATACTCTCCAAATGGCATTTGACCACCGGCACTGACAAGTGGCTTGGTCGGTCAGGACCCCTAACCTGCATTTCCTGAACCGAGTTGACAGCGCTGGGAACGAGAGAAGAGCAATCTATTAGGCTGGAAAAGTTCGAGACATCTGGGGAAAAAAAGAAGAAAAAAACAAAACAAACAAAAAAACAGCACTTGTCTTGCCTCGAATTTTAGCTGATGCAGTAAGGAACCAGTTTTCTTTCTCACAGTATGGCAGGCAAATATTGTCTAGCAAAGCAAAGGTGTTTTGGGTGCAGTTGAAAAATGGGGCAGGGATTCAAACCGAGGTTCATGTGGGGAATTGTTTTCCCCAGTGCACTATTAGAACGAAGTGTGGCCAATTCGTGAGGCACAAAGCCCTTGTCATAAGTTCGAGTGGGTTTCACGGGGGAATCATCAGCCTCAAACGGAGAGGGATTCCTTGTATCGAGTCAAACTGCCGTACATCAGAAGACTTCAAAATACACATTTTAATATTCATTATAAATGACAAATTCATTAGTTTATTCCAGATTTCTTTGCTTAATTTTGGCTTTGAAAATCTACACAAGGTGCAGTTCAGATCTGTGCAGTTGTCAAATATGCCAAGTGCCAAATACTGTTGTGACAACTAGCTGTCGAAATGTTTGTCTTGCTGTTCATTTATTTGTCATCCACCCATTCGTCCATCATACGACCGAGTTATGTGGTCATGTTGGATCAGAAGTAAATATCCTATTTGTTTGGAAAATGTCTTTCACATGATTCTGGTGATTGCGCAAAGCATCTTTTCATGACCACATAACATCATACTTCTTTTTTCCCCCTGGTCAACTGAAGCTGAAGACATTATACATTTTTTTATGATAATCTGAAATATAATTGCCTCAGGGATAATATTATTTTATCAAATAAACTAAGAAAAATGTTTTTTTTTCTTGTGGTTGTATTATCCCATAAAAAAATTTTTGGAACATTTTAAAAACACTGTGGCTGACATCTTGTAAAAATCATTATTCAATTGTAATTATAAAAAAAAAAAAAACTTTACTGAGCATGTAACACAAATTAGCAGTCTGTTTGCACTTTGGGGACTGGTAATCAGCCTCAGAAACTTGATATCGGGTCATAGAAGTACAGAGGGAAGCGAGGTTTAAAGCATCGTTCACAAAGCAGATGATATCCCTGACATATGTTTTAAGAAGTCTCGCCACAGAAGCTCGGTTTCCCGAAGGCACGGCAGCCGAGAGATCATCGTTAAATGCTAGACGGAGAATCACATTAGCGCTCTCTTTATCAGTTAACATATTAACTTTATGATGCTTTTGGGAAACTGGGACAGTTACCAGTCAACAGAAAATGTAGCATAGGGCACTCATTTGCTTTCAAAAGACAATCAGTGCTATTGGCAGGCCTACTTTGCTACTGTGATGAATGGTGGTACTGTATGTATGATTTGAAAAATGCATTGACATCTACGAATTCCTGGAGGACCTTTTCAGGTTTGGCAGAAAAAAGATATAACTCAACCTTTGCTGAATTAGTCAAGTTTACCTCAAACGGTACAGCTTCCATCTTGTTCAACTCTTCCGTTGACATTTCTCAATTAGGCCAGGCAAAAAAATCAAGCAGGGTAAGAACTATCTTTTCATCCACCCAGAGATTAAACTTGATTAAAGTATTAAACCTCCCCATTTAACCCCCTGACACAGCACAGGCGGCTGCGCTATCAGGGCTATTACACTGCAATAATTTGGAGATTGTCCATTTGAATGGATCCCCATCCGGCAATAAGGGAAGTTTTACTGGCTCTTGGGGTGTGCTCAAAGCCCAGTTTAATAAAGCTGGTCTGTCACGAGCTGTTAAAGCTTGAGAAGAGAACAATAAACAAAGGTGTGCTTTTTCACCTCGCCGTTTCAGCTAGATAATCGCACTTCCAAACTTCATTTATCCAATACTGTATAAAAGCTCTGCCATTCACACAATATCTCGCAATATCTTCAATGGCATCTCCGTCTCAGTGGTTTATTGTGCATTCCGGAATGGTGTGCGGGGAAAATGGATGCGCTATCTAAAATGCTGTTTAGGTTGATTCCAGCGTGGCATTTCTATTTTTATTTCAGGGGCTAGGTGCCTGAAGGTGTAAACAGGCCACTGTGCTCTTCTACCATGGCCTTTTCATCATGGTAGAATGATGGAGGCCCATCTGGCTTATGCAGATAGGGCTTATCGGTTGCAGGGGCGGATGGGATCTTGGTGGCAGGTAAGGAGAGGCTGCAGCGGATCAACCACTCCTACCCTGACTCGGTGACCGGTGTTATTTTTATTTCTCCGAACCGATAGGAGAATTTGCAGAGACAGCTGATAATGCCTTATATTAGACAAGAACTCTATAACCCTCCCTCTGCAATGACTGAGCCGAGATAGTCTTCAGCTTAGCGATTTCTCTTGTTGTTTCCCAGGCTCTATACCATTGGAGAAGGGATCTGTTCTCCTGAAGGAACGATCTGAAATTGGATCTTCTTAAATGCGTCTCTACTCTCAGTCGCCGCCGTTTAATTTCAAGGGGGTACAGGTGCTTGGTGAACTGAAGAGTGTTTGTGTGCTTTTGCTGGACCCGAATGAAGGGGTTGATTTATTGCTTTGTGGGATTAAAGATCAACAAGATGCCTGCTGACCCAGCATATCTTTTCTTGTATGAGATTAAAGGCAGCCCGAAAGCTTGGTACGTAGGATGTTACTTTCTCCAAGTCAATTATTAAACAAATGATTGTTAATTAGCTAGAGTTGCTAAATGCAGCGCTTGGCAGATGACTCGACTGACTCCATTCGTTGGTAAGAAGTAAAAGCATCACTTGTTCTCTGCAACTTTGCTTTTCGTTCATAAGCACTCAACACTGAGAACCTGAGTCTGGTTCTTACAGCTAGAGATGGACTTGTCTGAGCGCATAACTCACAAATCTTCTGATGAGAAAAGAGATGAACGGGGTGGATGACAGTTTCAGTGTTGGATGTTAGACAACCTTGTCTAATATGTATGCCCCAGCGTCCACCCAGCTCTGTATTTGCTTTCAGATTACTGATAATAGTCTGAGTATAAAACGGGCAGCTTTAACCGATGTCGGGTGCACATAGCGCTTGGCTTTATGATGCTATAACCTTTTATAGCTGTACTGGTAGAGCTGAAGGTAAGAAAGATTGCAGCAGGACAGACAGTGACAACTGCTCAACAGAATGACCAAAGCAGTGGGCCCGGTCCTGAGCAACTGGCAATGCATTAACAAATTATTGTCAAATTAATAATTAGAACATGCTTTCATATATCTGTTATATATGGGACTGACTGGTAGTACGGGCACATCTTTTGAGAAAATATGTCTCTCTAAACCCCTCCCTGACTGCGAGGCCCCCTTGATGAATGACTGAATGCTGGTGATCAGTGTGTCAGAGGCTTGTTTTCCTAAACAGAAGTGTTGCCGGAGGCATGACCTCTCCACCTGACCACAGAGGGAGAGAGACATGACGGGACCAATCTCCAGCCTGCTAAGGACATTATCTCCCCCCTTTTTTTCTTTGTGCATACCTTACCTTTGTCCGTGGGCGATGCCCAGGTGGACTGATGACCCCCAGATGTCGGACGACCCGCCATCCATTTGCCAACACTCCTATTATTTTTCAGCTTCTTGAAACTTTACCTGGGAAGATCAGTGTTACAGCTGGCCTGGCTGTTTTGCCTTGTGGGGGGAAGAGGTCAACAGTCAGAGTCATTCCTCCTGGTGTGTGTTTAAGAGAAGACAAGGCACACCGGAGCCTGCCTCCCATGGGGCAAACCAGCTCAAAATTCCTCCGCCGAGGTCCCAGATACGAGCACCTGTTTATGCCCTCAACCTCCTCAGACCCCCTTTGTGGCAGACTTGCCTTTATGTTTCTCAGTGAACTCATGGTCTTTTTGAATGTCTTTTAATGTCAGCTCTTTGTGCCAGAATCTCTGCCTCCTCTTGAGTCTGTCTTCGCACAAACCTGCTTAGTCGTCGGATGATAAGTGAAGTGTTAGATAGGGCGAGAGGCTTTGATGGAAGTCATTCTCAGTGTGTGTTATCGAAGCACAAAGCGGAAATGAGACATCCTGACGGGATGGGAAGACCTGCAGCTTTGTGAGGTATTTTTTTCCTTAAACGTCCCACGCTGGCAACCCTGTCAAATCCCACTGGTTTAGGCCAGCTTGCTAGAACAGAACCACAGACAGATCCTCTTGCTACAAGGGCATCCCAAATTCTTTATCAGAGTCTACAAAAACAAGCCAGAGAGACTGATTTCATGCTTTCAGCTTCTTAATGGCATTATGCAAAAGGCCATTAGTCTAGATGGGTGCTTTCGCCTAAGATGAGGCTCAAGGGAGACTGATTTTGCTCATGCTTTCAAAAGTTTAGACTTCCTGCACCGTTTTCCCCTTAAAGAACAAAAAAAAGCATATTGCTTTTTGTTTATTTATTGTTTACTGTTTATGCACTGACTGGCTGTTTATTCGCCGTCAGTTCTATTTTTTTTTTTTCTATCCCATTTCAGATCCTTTACTTCAAGGGCACCAGCTGTTCTTGTCTTCATCATGTGCTTCCAGTATCTGTTGTAGGCAACAGAACAATCACAGAGATTGCTTAATTGATGAGAACAGTAGACTTCTTTGTTTACTCAGGTGTGTATCTCTGCTTCACCGTCTCCATCTTTTGTCTCCCTCTCTGTCTCTCTATCTGAATAATGAGCAAACCCTTTCAAAGCAGATGTTCCCTCTTCATCAAGCTCTTCAGACAGGGCCTGTTGAAAAACACTCAGAGAGAGAGAGAGAGAGATGGGGGGAGAGAGAGAGACATGAGAAGTATTAAAGAGCTCAATTGATTAATAAAAAAAAAAGGTTGGTGTCTGTCACGCTGATGGCAACAATGCACTTAAGCATGTTATGCGAAGCACCATGCAGCGTAATGCCATTCGACACAGATGAGCAAAGGTCCTCAACCTCTTCACCAGCCTCTTTTGCTCTTTTTTCTTTAGTTTTTTGTCTTGTCAGAATAACGTCATCACACTTGGCAGGAAATCGAGTTCAAGCAGCGCTTCTCGCATATTTGTGCAACCTGATTTGCTTCTTTTTGACCTAATTTAGGAGTCATACTGCCAACCACTGTATACCGAGTTTCTTTTCTTTTTTTTTAATAGTGTTTATGTAGGTATGGGTCACCTTCAAGGTAGCGTGAGAAAGAGAGAGGGAAAATAAAGTAACAATCAATAAAATACGAGGGTGGAAACAAAAGGTCAAGTCAAAAGGGTAATCCTTAATGGTAGAAGCAGAAAATCCATGAAATTATAGATTCTAAGAAGAAAGGTTTTTTTTCTCCGCTTTTATGGAGACACAGAAGTATCTGTGGAAGATTTGGTAATGCCGGACAGGGTTTCTTGTATTCCGGTGTAGATTGTAAAGAAGGTCTTCACCTTATAGATTTATGTTTTTTTTAAATGGAGAGACCTTTGGCACTGGATTAAGTTTACGTTTTAGATTGAGACTTGGTTCTCAAACTCTCAAACACACAATCCAATCTAGTCGCACTACTTAAAATGTAAATTGAAAGATCTTCATCACAGTAAAAACGGCAACATTGTACCATCTTGAACGCAACCAAATGTATAAAATCGATTCCGTGTGGCGATACATGAATCGCCACATGAAAGAATTGCGATACAGAGATGAAACGAATCGCTAGTAAATAATTATATTAATAATGCAGAATGTAGCTACGTTCTGAAAAAAAGAAATCTTATTTGGAATAATATAAAGCACAAAAAATTATCTAAAAGCAAAATCACTTCAGGATTTTCCTGTAGAACTGCTCCATATTACTTAGATTCATGGCACAGCAAGTTTTATCCTTTGTTCCTTGTTTATAGTCAAACTAAAAAAAACAAGCTGACTCCAGCTCTGGTTTATGTATCAGGTTTCTGCTGGCTAGGTTCAATATCAATGTTTCATAAGTGTTATCAGCTGTAATGGATGCTGAGCGGTAAACTCCAGTTACTCCAGAGAACTCAGTGTAAATTGGTGCAATGGTTGCTATCAGTATCATAGCTTTATATGATGGTTTGAAATCAAAGCTTTATTTTGGGCGGGGGGGGTGGGGTGGGTGGGTGTAAGATGTCTTTGTTTTCTCTGATCTAAAAGATAAAAAAAAAAAAGGAAAGAAAAACTATTTGATATTTTTTTTTGACAGATTAAACAAACGTCATTATGGTGATATAGATGACTGTGAATAGGCACCTTGTTAACCCGTAATGCATTTCATCTTGTTCGAGGTTCAGCGGGTCACATGCACCCTGTAGCGGAAGACCTCTGACTTCCCATATTGAAGCAAGCTGGGTTTCCGCGCCAACTTGTCAGATTATCGTTAGCGTAGTCGCTCTCCCTTTGTGTTCCCGTGCTAATTTTAAAAGCCGGAACGTCCCTTTCTATCACCTTATATGAATGAGCAGCGTGTCTGTAATGCTTCAGATAACTTTTTTGCCTAATGGGATCTTAGCACTTTGCCAAGTCAAGCTGAAATTGCTGAGCTCTAGTTGTAATCTGTGTATGTATTTTAATAATACTTTCTTTCTAACATTTTAAACTATTGACAAGGGTTTTGTACTTCTAGATCATGTCTATACAGTATACATCTGATACTTTACTATGAATTTTATGTTTATTAATTATATTTTTTGTTGCAGTTTCACTTTCAACACTACTAATAAATTTACTTACAAATTCAACCATCTTGCTGTAGCAAACTTTCCACCGCATGCAATGTTATTCTCCTTGAGCTTCTTCCTGAACAGTGCTGCTTGACTACAGAGTGTAAATCATGTTAAATGCCCTGGCAGGGGTCACTTGACAAGGGGTTAAGCAGGGCAGTATTTCTTACCCTATGACACCAAGGCCAACAAGAACCCCAGGCCTGAGGCATGTTTTAGCGGTTCAGTTCATGCAAGGGGTCATTAGCTTAATCTTTCCATCTGGTTGAGGCCTTAATCAGATCCACAATGCTACATATAGATATAGTGTCAGACAAAAACATTTATACACACTTCATGAAAAGAAAAAACTAAATACATTGCTGTATATATATTATATATTAATGTCTTATACTATATTTCTATACATACTATATTTCTTTTCCTGAAGTGTGTATACAATTTTTTGGCTGACTGTATGTGTATATACAGTGTATATCACATCAAGCTGAAAACTGTACATATCTGTATTAAACACTACTGGCTTTTCCATGCAAAGAGTTTTCACACCAGATATCGACCAGATGATCTTTTAATAGAAGTTACTTTTATGCAGAAATGTTTTCAAAAGCATCTTTTCAAAAGTCATTTTTTGTATGTTCCCAAGATGTTTGCACAGTACTGCAAGTAAAACAGCTGTTAGGTTTTACTGAGTGTGCTGGAGAATATACCAGAGGTCTTCTGGTAACTTGCTTCTTTTATTATTTTCATGCATTACATTGGGTTTCTCTTTTTGTTGTTGTTGTTTTGTTTCCATCTGAAACCTGGTCTGGAATCCATTGCTTTCTTTACATACATGCAATTATTCTGCTGTAATGTTATTTATTAATTAATTTTTTAAAGATATGTTTGGAAATAATGAACGTTTTTGTACATAATACTATAACTGAAATTGTACTAAACATAATAATATGGTACCAAAGACTTTGACACCATATACAAAGTATACATACAGTATACAATATACACAGTATACGTACGCTACAGTATATTGGCAAAAGTATTCGCCAAAAAATTTATATACAATCCTAGAATAGAAAAATAATATGATATATATTATATTCATATGATATTAATAATATTATCATCATAATACTATATATATATGTATAATGTATGGGAATACATTTACTCACTCACTCACTCATCTTCTATACCGCTTTATCCTGTATTTAGGGTCGCGGGGGCCTGGAGCCTATCCCAGGAGGGTTAGGGCATGAGACCTGGACAGGGTGTCAATCTATCGCAGGGCAGGCAATACATTTAGTATTAATATATTTATACAATTTTTCCTTTTCTGATGTGTGTATACATTTTTGTGGCTGACTCTTTATACTGTATGTATATAAAATCTGACATTTTTATGGTGTAGGAAACAATCCTTTTCTTTTAACAAGCCGATTGTTATTTGGATGCCAGAACCTTTTAAGTCTGTATATGTGAGACTGGCCTTCACTTGTGTGTGAAAACCTGCTGCACGATCCCAGCGTTCTGGTGTTGCTTTGTATTCGTGAGCGAGTCGGGAGTCACCATGCATGTCACACTGTCTTTCTCACTTGAGGTTTTTGTCATGCTGCTGCTATCTCACTCCTCTGGCCTCCTGTTCTCATACACTCACACTTGTAGCCAGGGCTCGAAATATATTCCCTAGCTCACCGTCACCACTGTATTGATATTTTTACACCCATAAAAATTTTTAAACTCATACAATGGTGACCATTAGTGCTAAATCCATGTCATGTTACTTTATCCTCTTCCTTGTGATCCGCCTTATTTGTAGAACGTAGCCTAAAAATATAAGCTAATAGTTTCATTTATGCACCTCAAACACTCAGGCAGTTCTGGTTCAATCTTGAGCTCAGACATAGCGATCTTGTGCAAATTCTCACTATGGGGTTTCCTCCTGGTTCTCTAGTTTCCTCCTACACCCCCAGTCAACATGCTATAAAAGGCTTGGCTATATTGAATTGCGTGAGGATGTGATAAAGTGTATGCATGGTGCCCTGTGATGGACTGGCACCCCATCGAGGCACTCTTTTACCATGCTACTTATTGCATTTATCAAGGTTTAGCAGCAGCAAACATGTAAGATTATATCACGGGTCTCTGTAAGCGCCCCGTCTAGACACCATCAGGGTGTCTCATAAAGTAGCTGTAATGGGAGGTGGGAGTGGGCTGTTTACCGAACACTTTGTAGATGCTCATTTATATGGGAGAGAGAAGAAAAAAGAAAGAGAGAGAGAGAGAAAGAAGGTGGGGAATGACTTTTTTACAAAACGGTTATTGCACCTTTAAGTGTAAAAACAAGGCCATTGAGAGGCGGCTGTGCCCAAGGTTTACAAGATGTCCCGATAGAGAGAGAGAGAGAGAGAGAGAGGAAATGGCAAGTATGCATTAAAAGTAGACTTGAGCGGAATAATATCCAGGGTTTTAAGTAGAAGGTCACTCTTTAATCAAACCTTCTGACTTTCTTACCTTAACAGAAGGCATGTCCATGGATTATTACTGCATTACACTTCACATGTCTAGGTTTTTCATTATCTTTGTCTCATGGCATGTCTAGGCGACCTGAGTTCAGGAAGTTCAGAAGATGAGAACTCAAACATCATGGAGGTGTACTGCAATGCCTCTATCTGAATATGAATTCGATCATCCATTATGCAAAATATAAAAAATCTCCTTAAAAGGCGTGCGCATGCTACATGTGTAGTGTATAGCATACCGTAGATGGGCGATTAAGTGATGCATCGGAATTATTTTGTATGACTTGAATATTTTATTTATTTATTTTTTTTTTTAAACTTTTTTATTTTTATACCACTTATAGTAAACCATTGCAATTTCTTTGTAATCCTACAGGTGATGCACTCTAAACTGTTCACACATTAACAAGCAGCCCAACATCTTCAAATCAATGCCTTCAAACTGGAAGAAGTTTGGCAAAAGAATTATACCAGTTCTTACAGTCCTCATATGAGCATGGTACATATACTCATAGAGAGAGAGAGAGAGAGAGAATGAAGTTGGGAGAAAATGTTATGTCCTCATATGAGGACATTTGTGTCTCTAAAGGATATGGTACGAGCAAATCATTTGCTTACTTTGTTTTGAAATAATGATCATAGTCAGTTATACTCCAGAGATATATGATGCTCTGTGAAATTTATCTTTGTTTTAATATGTAAATTAAATACAATTCTTTATTTATTTTGTATTGTTTAACCAATAACTATAGAACTAATTTTATCATTTAATCATTCTACATTTAATTGCTCATGATCAACTCACTGGTGAAGGTGCTGAATAAAGTAACGACTCAAGGTTTTGAAATTGTAACTGACTGAACTGACTGCATGTATTTTATGTTTCTTATATTTTCAACTGTTTTATTTTGATTTGAAATCAATTCTTAAGTAGTTTTTGAATTTTAAATCAAATTGAAATCATTTAAAAAGTTTTAGTGCTATTACTTTCTCTGTCTCTTTATGATTATTTTCTTCTCATTTATGTAAAGCACTTTGAATTACCATTGTGTATGAAATGTGCCATACATTATACAAGTAAACTTGCCTTGCCTTGCCTAATGAAATCAGAAAACAATTGTATTTATCGAATCGGGATATTCCTAAAATTGTGATGCTTAAAAAATTGCAATACTAATCGAATCGACACCTAGGTATCGTGATAATCTCATATCGGGTGGTCCCTAGCGTTCGTCATAGTCCCTAGTTCATATCATGCAGAAGTTTAATATTTATCTCCATACCTGTAAATCCAGAAGTCAAGATGGTTGGAGATTTGCATTCGTTTTAGGCCTATATCTCCAAACTACTCCTTTAATCCAGCGCTTTTAAAATTGGCCCATAAGGATTACAAAATGCGTTGTTATCCCAGCTGTTTAACATATCTCGTGAGAACTGATTCACATGCACCGATGCACACATAACACTGTTACAGATTAAGATTCAAGCCTAAATTATAACGAATCCTTCAGTCATATTTATGATGCTATTCTGCTCAAGATTTGAATCCTGAAATAACTGATTTTATCCATGTATACTGTATTTTTGTCAGGGTACTGTATTTCAGTAATGCCGTGTAGATGATTATTACATTACCGTATGGTACAGTACTTCACTATATTTTCATTTCATTCATTTGATTTGAATCTTCATGAAGTCTAACTAGCCTGCATGTTTGCAATGCCGTTATCTATGTGATCTGAGTATTTATTAATGCCCATATTTTTTTCCATATAACTGAAACTGAGATTTTTTTTTTTTTTTTAAATCACTCGTCTAAGTTTAGATCTCAGCAGGACAGCTTGTGCGAGGTTTTTCCACAGCCAGCCCGGCGCTCATTTCATATTCCTTGACAGGGAGGCGGACAACTTGTCATTTCTGTAGCTCTTTTCTTTTTGTCTTGAAATGACTCAGAGCTCTTTAGTAGCAGTAGCTTAACTGAAGCCTACACTTTGTCACTGCTCGAGAACGTCAGTGTGCTGTGGAAGTTGTTCAGGCAAGGTTAGCATCATTTCTACTCCCGTTTTGTGTCATATAGGGAAATTGTTATCAGCTCTACAGTACTTGAGCCAGCCCTCATTTCAATGTATTAAATTCAATTAAATTAAAGAAACTGCCTGAAGATACAATTGAAAAATTAGTTGTTCTTGTAACAACCTCAGCAGCAACCTCATTTCCCCTCTTGTCTGTCCAACCACTCAACATTCATAGGTCAGTAGGTGGCTCAATACAGTAAAAAACATTCTTCTGAATCTGCTCAGGTACAAAAGTGACAAAACACCTTTTCAGAAATGATGACTGAGAAAGACCAAAAGGCGGAGTACTGTAAATTGGCCGAGACTTTCCCGAGTGTATCAGTGATAAATGGAGATGACTCCTGACCTTGATGGAAATCATCATTTCTGACGCAGTCATCATGAAATTCAACTGTGATCATTCTTTTACATTTTAAGGCTGTTTAAAAAAAATATTAAATTGACTTAAACTTATACCTAAAGAAGGGTTTTACCTTTAACTTCTGGATCTGTATTGTTTAGTCTGATACCATAAATCACAATGTTCGTTCTTTCCCATTTTATACCAGAAGTATGAGCAACCCAACTACTAGTTGCATAGTGGCCACTGTTCAAGCCTCTGGAGGCAGTGTTATGTTCTGGGGTTGCTTCAGTTGGTCAGGTCTAGGCACAGCAACCTTATGTGGCAATAAAATGAGGTCAGCTGACGACCTGAATGTACTGACTGACCAAATTGCATCATCTATGGAGTTTTTCTTCACCGATGGCATGGACATAGTCAAGGACTCATTGTAAAAGAGTGGTTCTGGGAGCATGAGGAATTATTTTCACACATGAACTGTCCACCACATTGCACGCCTTAATCACAGCTAAAAGTGCTCAAAAATATTTATTTGTTTACATGAGGCATTGTGGTATTTGCCAATTTCATCTTGTAGAATTTTTTTTTTTACCATGAATCCCTTTTTCTTTTTTTTTTTTAAATTGACATTAAAAATTGTAAACATACTGTATAGTATTATTTTACAGTATCGTATAGTCTTTTAACTTCATACACATATTGAAATTTCTCAACCTGCGTAATTTACTACATTTGATCAGTTTTTCTCCTGCTATATTTTTATGCAAAGTAAGTTTTCTGTCACATACTTAGTCTTAGTACTAGCCTACTTTGCATAGTCAAATACATCACTAGGCTTTCTTGGTATTTTCAAATATGTATTCATGCGATAGGTCTATTTTATATGAATGTTCTTGCATTTTCCTAGCAATTATAATATTTTATATGTTCTCGTTTAAACTGTTTTCAACCCAGATAAGAACAGTGTTTATCTAGGTAAAAGATCCATTATATTATATTACTTAATGAGTATTTTTATCAGAAATGATTGTGTGGATTCAGAAAGACCTTACACCTTATCATCAACAACATCTTATACTGTAATTTGTAGGTTGCATGCTGGTGTAGTGGTTAGCACTATTGCCGTGCACCTCCAGGTTGTGTTTGAATTTCCACTTCGTGGTCTGTGTGCATGGAGTTTGCATGTTCTCCCCGTGCTTGGTGGGTTTCCTCCAGGTACTCCGGTTTCCTCCGACAGTCCAAAGACCTGCAGATTAGGCTAATTGGCATTTCCAAGTTGCCCGTAGTGTGTGAATGAGCGTTTAAATGTGTGTGTGCCCTGCGGTGGATTGGCACCTCGTCCAGGGTGTGTCCTAAGTCTCCTGGGATTGACTCCAGGC
Organism: Clarias pachynema; assembly: GCA_030014365.1. NCBI lineage: Eukaryota > Metazoa > Chordata > Actinopteri > Siluriformes > Clariidae > Clarias > Clarias pachynema. Next base: position 29,492,590 of record JAQMYL010000038.1, read on the forward strand.
CCCTCGCAATCCTGTATACAGAATAAAGCGGTGTAGACGATGAGTGAGTAGAAGTTTTCACATCTTCATTGATCCCATCCCTCACCTGTAAAACCCTGCTCTAACCCAAAGGACCAAAATTCTCTGGCATATAATATACATTCAATTATTTCTCACAGAAATATCTCAGTTAGGAACCTTGGGTCAGCCGGGCTATAGAGCAGATAGGGTTATGGGTCTTTCTCAGTTGCTCAACAGTAGCAACTTGGTTGTGCTGGGTTTTGAACCCCCGACCTCCTGATCAGTAACCCACAACCTTAACCATTTGAGCCATGTGATGCCTAATATACCATTTCATCAGTGAATATCATTCATTGATATTGTTGTATATTGTGTTTGATTCCCTGAACTGACATGAATTATTATGAAGGCTTGTAGCATTTAATGTCGTACCCTAATTACATGCGTTGATACATTTTTCTTTCTTTCTTCTCTTTTTTTCCGGTCTATTATGACCCCTCGCCCTGGTGGATATTACATGAAATCCTCAGTAGGCATGTAAATATAGTAAGGTCTAAAGATCTGATGAGGCTCTGGAGGCCCAATCGCAGCCGATCTAAAACTCCATCTTCCCGTGTCACCGCTGCCGAGTTCAGCCTTCTCCGCTAGACACAATTATCATTCATTTAATGAAATTGCCCCTGCGTTTTACAAACATGTTATGAAAGGATAGTTTCCATTAGAACTGGGACACCACCTCCCCCCCCCATCTCTGGAGGATCTAATTAAACTAAACTAGTTTCCAGCCTGTTCCAAATGACTTCAGAAAGATCCATTCATTATGTCTGCCCTCCAGTCCTGTTACAAATATACTCAAATATTATATTTATCAATTAAATAGGTTATTAAACGGCAGAGTGTTGTCAAAAAATCTGCTGTGTCCGAGCCACTGGGAATTGGGTTATTTCTAACACCGGCTACTGTACTATGTGTGCACACCCACCCACACACACACACACACACACACACACACACACACACATACAGAGGTACTATTAAATACAGACGTAGTATTTAAGTCTGGAGTATGTGTACTACATTTGAAATATACTGATTAGTATGATTAGCTAAGAATATTTCAGGTTTTTCTGAATACATTTTTGTTTGTCTGTTTTATCTAAAGGAGGCTCAAATCGTCAATTTATGGCTTACTTGAGGTTCCGTCAGTGATTTTATTTAATTTATTTTAAAAAAAATTTTATCCCCGATTTTCTCCCTAATTTAGTCATGTCCAATTCCTCCCCGTCACTAGGGGGCTCCCACATTAAGGCTACCACTACCACTTAGTCGGAAGGGTCATGTTTCCTCCGAACCACGTGACGCCAGCCGACCGCATCTTTTCGAACTGTTTGTTCACGCACCATTGGGGGCGGCGTAACACTCGGAGGACAGCGCTATCCGCCCCTTCCGCTTGCATGAGCTCGTGATTAATGTGGGAGCACTAAGTACCTCTCATCCCTCCCCTCTGAGAGAGCTTGGCCAATCAGCTCTCTCTAGACCTCCGGCTGCGAGAGGTTACAGCATCACCCGGAAATCGAACTCGCGACCTCCGGATGATAGGGTTTATTTGTAAACTTGATAGACTTTTCGAAATTATAACCTGCTGTTAACAAAATTATTCTATTTATTATTGACCCCCCCCCCCCCCCCATTTCTTCATGTTAAATTTTATTTAAAACAAATTAAATAATGTACATTAAATTAGCTGCAAAGTGCATAAAGACGCAATTTAAATATTGGTTGTTTATGTAACAACCTGAGCTCATTTCCCTTCTCTTCTGTTCCAACCACTCAGCATTCAGCATCACCAGTATCCTCACCACCGGCCTGATCATCTGTCATCATCTGCACATGTTTTTTTTTTTGTCTTAAATGATTCATAGGTCAAAAATATTCCTCTGAAACTGAGAAGGCACTGGAGTAAAAAAATGTGAGTCAAAAACTTGCCAAAAATGAGGGATAATAAAGTTCTTAGGGAAGCCTAGACAGGTATTCCTTGGGACGACATTAAAAATCTAAGAAAGTCTGACTCTGGGAGCAAAATATAAAGAAAAATCTCTCTCTCTCTCTCTCTGTCTCTCTCTCTCTCTGTGTAAAGTGGTCAAATTTTTCCCATTTACCACAAAGAAAGTTGTGAGAAATATACAAAATAAACAAATACAAATCTCACATCTGATTTTAATCTTTATTTATCTATGGAGTTCCTTGTACTTACTTAATTGCATGCCTGAGTCAATATTAATTCTTCATTGTGTGTTTCATTTTACTTGTTGTAGATTTTCCTTTAAAATTTCCGGCTTATTTTTCTTTTATACGATCTACTTTTCCATTAGACAGCTTTTTGTGCTTGTTGTACAATGAACAGGAAAAAAGAAAAAGAAAAAGATTTCCGTCACCTTTTTCTGTATATGAACTACTTAAAACTACTTAAGATGTTTCTTAACCGTATATCTAAGTACTGCTCTGGTGAAAAATAGCACCTGTGGTTTAAATTGAGCTCTGAGGTTATTAATTTGACAGCTTTCCTGCGTATTAAAATGATAAATCGGGTAGAAAGTATGTAGAAAGTAACTTTTAATCTGCAAAGTGGACAGATGTTATGTCTAGGTGGTTTTATTTGCTTTAGATTTATAGACTTTAAATAAAAAAATTCGGTGAATGCCGTGCATAGATCAGTCTTTGTCTTTTTTTTTTTTTTTTTTCAGCGCGCTAACATGTGAAGCCCCTTTTTTTCTGCTGTCATCTTAATATTCGGGAGGATTCCTCCTTTAATTTAAACCCCTGGTGTGAGCGGGATATCAATCCTCTGTACGTATGTAGATGGTGTAAACCCATATTGCACTTTAGACTAAACTCCAAGTCCCCCTCCGTATGCTTTGCTACTCTCCAGATTTCTCATAATTCACTGGTTAGCCTGTCAAGAGTCCATTTGGCTAATGGTTCCCTCCTCAAACATGGCGGCCGCCAACTCCCGAATCCGTGCAGCTTTTCCGTCTCCGTCTCAGACCTCCCCAGCTGAGGACATGGAGGTTGATGTATTCTGACAGAGACAAATGGCTTAGGGAAGGGGGGGGGGGTGTTGGGGGGGCACGGGGCATTGTGGGATTGGGAGATAACGCCGGAGTAGTTTGAAGCTCACCCTGCTGCACTGGCAGGCCGTGCACTATCGATTAGAATTGCAGATAACTCCGACTATCAGGTGAGACGGCGAGGCAAACACCAGTGCTGTGAGTGGCAGGATCGTGAGCTCGGAAGTCCAGCGTGTGTGTGTGTGTGTGTGTGTGTGTGTGCAGCTGCCCAGCAGACCTTGTCAGAGAGCCTGTAGCCAGAGAAGAAAAGCCCTATTTCTTGTGTAAGGTGTGCTTGTTTTATAAATTCTTCTCCAGCCAAGAGTTCAGAGCACAATCATGAGCTACAGATAACTGTCTAATTTATTATTATTATTATTATTATTAATAAAAAGTTTGTGGGCGAGCATGTTGTTTGCCATCAGTGTCATAAATCTAATATTCACTCGCTAACGAATAAATTTCTCACCTTCACCATAGTCTCCGTTTTTATTGCTTTTTTTTGTTTTTTCTCAGTTTTATTTTAAGTCTTCATGCGTGTCTTCAAAACAACTAAACTATTGCACTATACATAGAATTAGCTGAAGTTATGGACTCGACGCTAGTGGGATATATATATATATATATATATATATATATATATATATATTATATATATAAAATAATCTACACACTCGGATACACACGGTGTGTTAAATGTCACCGCCTGTCATCTTAAAGCAACATGCTGGACATGTTGGACATGTAGTGTGAAGCCCGGAGGAGTCCCTGGATGAATCCGGCAGTGCTAAATGCATGTCACTTCAACTTCCCCATGCCAAATGGCTCAGTCTGCCAAGTCAAGTCAGTGAATACTTAATACATGGGCAGCCGTCCTGGCTGTCTGAGTGTGTGTATGTGTGTGTGTGTGTATAAGAAAATCAGTATGATAATAGCACAATTCGCTGCTATAGTGTCTTTTTTTCTTCATTACAGCAGCATAACTCGAGTTGTTTTAGAAAGGCAGATTAAAAGTAGGCCAGATGATCCGTCTTGTTACTTTCTGATTTCTGCTCATTACCTCATTTAAATGTCATAACCTTTAATAGGGCTGATTATCGCTCTGACTGAAATATTGCCATAAAGGTAAAAAGCTTAAAGGGCAAGGAACAGTGACAAGGTTTCATCAAATACTGTTCTTTTTCATTCAGTTTAATTAACTGAATTGTGTATCAGCTTTTGATGAGTTCTGGGTTAATGGGTCAGTGGAAGGTGTTTCAGGTTTGATTTCAGTCTCCGGCTAAATCCGTGCCACCGAACCGTCTCCGACTCGACTCGACGATGCTCCACCTGTTATGTTGCTTAACAGCAGGGAACAAAGGGACCCTGCTGTCGTTCCGTCTCCATGAAAAAGCAACCAACCGCGTTGTGGTCAGACAGCTGGAGCTCAAATCTAAAGAAGCCCTACTGTTGCGTTTATGTTTCTCTGCCCTACAGGGTGTAGGTGGAAAGTTTAACAGATAATGGGATCGTATGTAGTTTGTTTATTTATCTTGGAAACAGAGTTTTAATAAGTAGACAGGAGCTTTTATGTACAGTACATTTATACATGTGTTCATAGGACACGGAGAAAAACATGTTCCTTAATGTAAGGGAGAAAAAGATTTTTAGTTTTTAGGCCATGGGATTTTATTTGGGATTAAGATGTGACTATGTGGCGCATTGATGAGTCTAAATACAGTAATTGTTGTACAGTAAAAGAGCATTGCTGTGCAATTCTTTAAATAGTTTTAAGCGCAGAGGTAGAGACATAGGAAAACTTTTTAAGTACTTGAATTTACTTCATCAGAATATCATCATTCATCCGCTTCTGCTTTTTTCCCCACAAGAAAACTGCTTTACACAACACTTTCGGTTCTGTGAATAGACAGGGGGGAAAAGTGCAACTCTGTCCCCCCTTTTGCCCTCCGAGTCTGTGAATCTGAAAACTGGAAACGCCATCACATTTTTCAGCTTCCTGTTTCTAAAGAAATAGCAGCGAACGTGTTTCGACCCGAGTGTGCACTCTTGAATTAATTCCTGCGACGTGATCATACGTTTAAAAGAAAAAGAAAAAAAAAAATCTATAAAGATCGAATAAGCAAGAAAAAACACCTCTATTCTTATTTACTGTACAGTAAGTAGTCAGGATGATACTGTATAATGGTATTTTATTTATTTTTACAGTATATGTGAAGAAAATATATGCTATATCGACCGGGATGTTATAATTTTGTTATTTATTTTGTTATTTGAAACTGCTATTGAAAGTCAGTGATTTGTCTTATAATGTGTATAATACTGTTTAGTATTTATGTAAGTTTTAGTAGGGAACTAAATAGAAGGGAAATTTGTAAGTAACCAAGAAATAATGGAAAAGGAATCATTTTAATGTGCCACGGAGAGTAATCGCTTTTTTTATTGTGGCTTTTTTTTTAAATGTTTTATGTTCTTTTGTTTCCCACTTCAATACATTTTTTTTTGCTCTTTGTAAACACCTTTATGATGCACCAGAGAAGTACGACTGGAACGATATCATATAACGCCCATACATATTAATAATCTCCTACAGTATTACATGGACAGCCTTTGGGCACGTTTCATTTTCAATAAAATGTTTTTTATTTATTTTTTTCATTTCAATATTATGTACCATTTTCTTCTCCCTCGAACCCTCATTCTGACGGAGGGTAATTCACATCCCCCTCCAACCCCCGAGGCCAGCGAAGGGTGTTTGAGTGCAGGAGGTCTTGCATGGCTGCATGCATCTAGAGAAGTGATGAGTCAGGCATGGAGGAACATGGCTGAATGAGGGAGAGACGATGCGTGACAGTCTTTAAGTGCATCCTCCCTGTCCATCAAAGCCCGGAGTGACAGAGCGCACAATTACTTTCACAGATTGTCCCTGGAGAGAGGAACTGCACCCTTCCTTTCTCACCCCACAGAGAGAGAGAAAAAGAGAGAGATAGAGAGAGAGAGACATCCGACGAGCATGATTCTCCGGTCTCACTATGTACCATTCCACAGCTGTTCAGATTAAATCTCTTAGACTTGTTCTCTTGTATTTCAGTTCAAATCTTAGTATTTAAAAAAATGAACAATAAATAAATACCAGAGTGCTGTTAAATTCTCTAATCTGATTGGTCTGTAGGTGTTGACTGTCGTATTGGCAGACGTTCCAATGGCAAATAAATAACAGATGAAAAACCTCTGTATTTTTTTTTTAACAAAGAAAATTATGGAACTCATGATACTTTAGGCGCCTACAGGGTCCGGGTTCGATTCCCGCCTCGGGGTCTGTGTGCATGGAGTTGGCACGTTGTTCCTGTGCTTGGTGGGTTTCCTCCATCCAGGTACTTCGACTTCCTCCCACAGTCCAAAGACATGCAGATTAGGCAAACTGGCGTCCAGGGAGTTCCTCTCCTCAAGTCTCATGGGATAGGCTCAAACCCCTGTATACAAGATCAAGCAGTATAGATGAGTGAGTGAGTGAGTGACAGAATGAGTGCTGTACTGTAGCTCTCCATAATCACACATACACTACCGTTCAAAAGTTTGGGGTCACTTTCTAACTCCATGATGGTTCCTGATTTTTATTTCTTTCTACATT
>JAQMYL010000038.1:29507556-29524813 GCA_030014365.1 Clarias pachynema
CTACAGTAAGACGTTTTATCGATTCTTATGCTTACATTGTTCTGGATCGTGTATTGTTGCCTTTACGTTGGGCAACAGCTGTGTGCCAACCGAGGCTCAGTGCTTGCTCTCATTACGCATTCAGAACGCCTGGCACTTTCATATCCGAATTCATCTCTGCATATTCCTGCCGAGGTGACTGCGGGATGGGATTGAGAGATTATGGTATTGATACCGCCAGAAGAGTCCAGCATTAGCGCCTAAAGCGTTTTCAGATTGCCTGTCTTTAGAGATCTGTGAATTCCTATTTCGACGCCTGTGCTCAGGCTACAGAGGCGCGCCGCCGAGCTGCCAGTCATCCTCGAGAAGCCTTCCTCGGAATGTAGCCCATTCAGACGCAGCCGAATTAAACCGGTGTCACTTTAAAGTAATGGCGCAAAAAGCCATCAGCAACCCACTCAGTCATTATTTCCAGGGGTAGCCAGTATGCAGAGAATTAATATCAGTCTGGTTATGGCTCAAGAATCATTTTTAATATATCCCTGTAGTGTGCGCTGACAGTTTCTCAGCTGTGGTTATTAGTCTCTAGGGAACTCAACAGTCTGTCCTGATCCCAGTATCCTACAGGGAAGTATTGCAAACTTTATTGTTTGATGACAGATGGTCATTTCACAACCGGTCACACTTTTGTACTTTGGGGATAATGTCAGGTCTTCAGTCTTCCGGAGAAAAATCTTCCCGTGTCTCTTCTGCATAGCTTTGGTTAGGCCTGTATGAGATTTGTGAATGGGAGTCTTCACTCATGTGGCTTATGGAGTTAGTACTGTATATGAAGAATCAGCACATTTCAGCACACAGTTCAGTTAAGCGTGAGAACTTGATGCTTAAATTGTACAAATTAAAATTCAGACCCCCAAATTAGCCATGTTCTTAAATACTGTTCGAAGCTGCATGAGTTAAAAGAAAAAATAATGAAGCAATATCACACGAGAGCGAGTTGTGCTGAATTTGTGCTTGGCTGTGAAGAGTGTGCAATGCTGATTATCAACCAATAATCCAGTAGTTCTCTGGATATACAGTAATTTGTTTGTTTATTTAATCATTTATTTCGCTCCACCAACATATATCCTTATGCCACTAGTGGAACAATTTAATGAAGAATGACAGAGCTGGTGACCAACATTTAGTGTAGGACTAAATTTACACTTAAATGTAAAAGTAAAGTATTAAATCTTTACCAGTACTATAAGGAGAATAAAGCATGGGGGTGGTGAACAGTCCTGAGAAACTTATGAGATTTCCTTGATAATTTCCCCTTATACTGTACTACTTTAAAATATCAACTAATTTTCAGGGGGTTTCATGGTTGAATCCCAGAAAGGGTGTATAATCCCTTGTCCAACACACACCAAGTAGTGTCTTTGATCAGCCTTTGGAGAGGTACTTGGGATACAGCCTTGGATTTGAAACTAGTTAGCTTTATAATTGAGTTAGCCATGAATAGACCAATGTGGCCGGTTCAGAGGCAATTTGGAGTGACTTAGAAGCATTTATTAAGGAGACAATGTGTTGCTTAATATGACATAACTTTACCAGACTTGTTTTCTTGCTGAAAGTGCTTCTGTGGCTGGTTTTGAATATGGATTTTTGGAGGCAGCTGCACTTTCCTCTGTCCTGTACTGCGGACTTTATCAACCTATTTGATTGTTACTGTCTTTTATCACCACTCTGGAAAGCCTCTTGTCCAGTCCGAGTGCTTAGTCAGAACTAACTGATGTACAAGTTACACTATACAACAATAACTACTGGCGTGTGGAACAAAGGGATTCTACAATCTACATAGTGCACTACCATTGTATTTTATGGTATTTGGGATTCAAACCCATAACAGTGCATATGACTGCATCACAGGCATGATGATATTCAGTACAGCAACACACCCTCTTATGTGATATTGCTTAATTAAAGTCAAAGTAAAAAAGGAAAATAATAGGATGTTCTGGATCAAGTGCTATTTTATAAACGGCTGAATAATAAAAGTGAAAGCCGTATTGTTAAATTAAACCTTTTTTTTTTTTTCTTCATTGAGAGAAGTAAACCTCAGACAGGAAATGTGCTTAATCTGAATAGACAGCACAGAAAATGGATGTAAACAGGTGCATAACCCAACTCTGAATACTGGGAACTTTCCTCAAAATATTTTAGATTTAGATTGCCAAGCCTGAATATGATGAAGAGGCAGAACATATTCAAGTGGTGGCTGTGATATGTGTGAGATGTTATTGTATTCCCCTGGGGTATTTTGCACATTGTCCTAAGCTAGGAAAAGTTCACTAGGTATCTGTTGAGGGTGATCTAGCCCCAACAGAATTACTGCAATCACTTATTTATGCTGATCCACTTAAGCACTCCGGTTTAAGCTCAGCCTTGTACACTACCATTTAGTTAGAACCAAAAAAAAAAAAAACATTCCTGCTTTAGCTTCACCCCAAATTAAATCTTCCTTGGAAACTCCAGCGTCTGTTGATGTTCGTAATCCGACCACACAGCACTCATTCCTTTATGTGTCTGATGTATTAATGCATCCTTTGTTTTATAGCTCTGCTACATGATTTAGAAGAACGACAAGGCCTATATGATTTACTTTACCTCCAGCTTGTGTCCATCACAGCTTTAACTTTATCGCTGAAAGTAAAACTCCCACTGTGTCTTTTTAAGCCATGCACAAGGGGGAAAAAAAAAAGGCAAACATTCGACAAATTTGTTTTCTCCTCCCCCAAGTTGGCTTCATTGTATGCAATTTCAGTCTAAGCTGGTATGGGGAATCAAATCAAACGTGTTCAGCCTTTTCAAAAGATGAAAGCTCTAAATCCAGCAGGGAATCCGGCTCCCATGGGTTGTGAGCGAATTGAACATATATTGATGTGTGTATCAATTTGTAGCAAAAAATACTCCTTACAGTGAATGGCCTTGTACAGGATAGAAATCAAATCTGATTTGTTATAATGATATTATAGTGTGACTATAGTTTTTATTTAGTAAAATGTGTGAGATGAATTTAAATCATTGTCAGTAGACTACAATGACTTTCAACGAATGAATATTTGTGTTTAAATATAAAGTAAAGGAATAAATTCTACTCTGAGAAACACTGGCAGGTCAAAGTATCCTTATACTTTCACATACCACAGCACATTTGATTGGATTGACATGGGAACATCAAAGACTTCTTTTAAAATGACAGACTTGAAGGAATAGGAGTCGAGTAATTGGTTGATTCCACACGATGACAAACAGGTGTTATAGACTTGTACATATATAATTCCTATAACAGTTGCATTATATATATAGTCACTGGATACTTCATTAGATACAGTACATGTGTTCAACTTGTTTGCATGTTGACGCAAAAATATCACATCACATGACATGGCATTTGATTCATCGATCTGTGGAAGTTTAAACCAAGTTTCAGAATGGGGAAGAAAGGTGATTTTGAATGCGGCATGGGTGTTGTTGGCAGATGCGCTGGTCTAAGTATTTGTGAAATAGCTGATCATCTGAGATTTCTACGGACAGCCGTCTCTAGGGTTTACAAAAAATGTTCTGAAAAAAGAGAACATAGTGAGCAGTAGTTCTCTGGAAGAAAATGCCTTGTTGATGCCAGAGGTCAGAAGAAAATGGCCAGACTGTTTTGAGCTGAAAGAAAGGCGAGGGTAACCCAATAGCATCACGTTACAACCGAGGTATGCCGAATAGCATCTCTGAACACAAAAGTTGGACCTGCGGCAGCAGAAGACCACACGGGCTCCACTTCTGTCAGCTACGACCAGGAAACTGAGGCTCACCAAATTTGGACCACAGAAGACTGGTGGGTCTGATGGGAAACGATTTCTGCTGCGACATTCAAGGTGGTAGGGTCCGAATTTGGCGGGAACAACTTGAAAGCATAATTCTATCTATGGTTCAGGCTAACTCGCCATGTCACAAAGCTAAAATCATCTCAAACTGGTTTCTTGAGCATGACAATGAGTTCATTGTACTCAAATGTTCTCCACAATCACCGATCTCAGTCCAGTAGACCACCTTTGGGATGTGAGATTTGCATCATTGTCCAACCAACAAGTGCAGTATCTGCGTGATGCTATCATGTCAATATGGACGAAGATCTCAAAGGAATTGTTTCCAGCACATTACTGAATCTCTGCCATGAATAACTAAGGCAGTTCTGAAGGCAAAAAGAGGTCCAAACCAGTACTAGAAAGGTGTACCTATTGAAGAAGCTAGTGGGTGTATGTCCATGAATCAGATGTTTGGAATGTCTGGTGCATCTGCTAAGCATTATGTTTTTACTGCTTGGAGAACAGTGGTAACAGGCACAAAAGAAACATTTCTGTATAAAATGGACAGAAATAAAAGGACATACAGTGCAGTATCTGGTAGTCATAACACATCAAGCTGGAGTATTGTTTACTTGTTCTTGACTTGTGATCAGTCAGTCATAAACATAGTGAATTATTATCATAGCATTGACAACATCTGAATTGAATCGATCAATCATTTGTCCAGCTGCTAGTTTGTATCCTGAGGAAATCTTAGTGTTGTGGAAAATAGATATTTTCCAATAAAGATTCTGGAGTACATTTACTGTGAGAGAATATTGCCTGAAGTTTGCAAGTTTTAGGTTTTAATAACGGAACAAGAAATTTCCTGTTTTCAAAATTGTTTCTACTCAAAACACAGCAGCCGTAATCAGTTTTTTCTGAAACCCTTACGTGAAAACCGTATTTTTACAGGAATAGCCATGACTGTGAAATGGTGAGATGTGGCTGTGTGACTTTATAATGATTACAAACCCAAGTAGTCTAGCTTGGACGTTAAATACGCTACACACTGTGTGATTCAGGCAAGTAACAACGGCGTTAACCTTTCACTATGACGTGACAGAATATTTTCAACTGTTGCTTTATTCTGACTGATTTTTATTATTTTTTTAATATGAGGTTCACACTTTCTTGTTTTTTTCTTTTTCTTTTTCTTTGCTGTTAATTTTGCTCATATGTTTTCTCTGGGCCTTGTGTGGAAATCTTGAGATTTAACAGCTTTCTTGGGTAAAAAATGGTTGTAGTCCTGCCCAGATCCATTGGCTTCCATTTTTACTGGCATTGATGCTTAGTGAAATGAGCTTAAATGAGCACCAAAAAAAAAAAAAAAAAAGTTGTGGCCCTTACATGTGCATTGTTAGGAAAGGAATTTCAGGTTAATTCTTTAAAACAAAACAATTCTTGTATACATAGGTATGTGGTATGGGGTCTACCTTATTCGTTTTGTAATCATGTTTGCCAGCGTGTTGAATCTATTTGAGTAGCGTGGCATGAGTTTAAAATACATTACTCTGTGTTTTTGTATTTTATTTTCTTGCAGAAATTTCTCCCGAGGCATTTTACTGAAGATAAGTGTATATTTAAAAAAGAAAAGAAAGAAAAACACCTGCTAGCAATAGAGGGATGTATGAGACAAATAATGCTTTGGGCAAAGTGGAAATATGGGGCTGTTGTTTTGACGGGTGATCGCGTTCATATGAAGTGGCACCACTTTTTATATGCAAACCCCATGGACAAGACGTCACCTTAAAGAAAAAAATCTGTGACCTTAAACGTTAAACAAAGCCAGGCGGTGAAAATGGAAAGGTATCGACTAAGCTTGCACAGTATTGATTTTTCTTTCGTCGCAACTTAACATTTTTAATCGTGATTCTAATTGTCCAGAACGGAAAGCCTGCAGCACCAGAAGCGGCGATTGTGAAAATGCAGATAGATGGCGGGTTCTTAGACAAGTCTTGTGAAGAAAAAGACTATATATTCGTTTTCGACTATACAGTATATTAGAGATTATTAATTCATTAGCCGAGTAAGAACTAGCCAGTTTGCTCACCAGAACGCTATAGACATGTTTTTACGTTTATAGCAGTTGACTTCTGTCTATCCAGATGAACTTGCTTTCGTACAGTTAAGAGTACTGTTAAGCCCAAACCCTGTTATGCGGGAATTTGTGCAATGAATTTGAACAACCTTTTTTCCCTAAGGTTGGCCTTTAGTCTTCAATTTCAGTCTTCAAGACAGCTGGTTGTGTATCCAGGGAAACTGTTCCGTCAGTATAAAATACAGAAAAGAGGCTTGATGCATATCTTCCTTTTACCATAAGGGCTGGTTGGTCGAGTTGATGCGCACTAGAGACTTGACGGAAGCGTACCCTTGCATAACAGGGATGTAGGGGTCTGTTTTTAACTTTGAAGTCAAGCAGTGGTGTTTTAAATCTGTTGTAGGTGGCTAGAGAAAGCCAGGAAGCCAGAGTGGCGTGGGAGAACTTGGCGAGATTGCGTTCTGGATCAGTCTCAGAAGTGGATGGTGCCCAGGGGAAGACCTGCCAGGCACGAGTTGCAGTAGTCCAATCTCGATATGATGAGGGACTGAACGAGCACCTGAGTTATCCCTGTGGTGGGAAATGACCACAGCCTCCTGATGTTGCTGTTTACTTGGGGGAAAAAAAGAAGAGCTTTAAACCAGCAGGAACTGAAAATGCATGCTTTAAAGGCCGGGCAGAATGTCAAGCCAGTCTGATACCCAGCATCTAGTGATTTTAAATACTCACAGATTATAGGACGTCATTGACTTGCAACTGTGCACTAAATATGCCGTTTTTGATCATATTTATCACACTCAAACGAGCATACGATTAAAGACTAATCTGCAATAGGCTGAGGGGCAGTTAATGCAGTTTAAAGGCTGTTTAATTGGTTAAACTGCTTACTTTTAAACATGAATGACCTCAGTATTTCTTTCCCTCCAGCTGGTGTTTCAAAAAAATTGTCTGGAAATTGAAAAATTATCTAGACGCTACGATTTTGATGAGTTTGTTTGCTTTATTCCAAGCTTTGTTCATGCTCATTTGCCAACTCATTGCCCAATGAATGAGAGAGGAGATAGAGTGGAACATTACATTTGATTTCTCTTCAGTCTTTCTCTCAGTTCTATATTCACAGCCTGTCTGCTTTGTGATATTTGATGCCATCTGATGGTGTCATTACCCTGCTGATATCTATTTGCCTCCATCTGATTCTGAGCTAAGCCAGATCCATGATAATGACAATAACGTGCATGTGTTCAGATTCACCAAGGTCTTGGTTCTGGTGCAGTATTGCTGTTGTAGTTGTCATGAATCAAGATTTCTTTTTTATTCAACTCGGTAGCTGCGTTTTTTTTTTTTTTACCCAAGTCCTGTCGATCCCACATTAAAGCAAAACCTCGGCTGTGGAGAGATGCGCCAGTTTCACCAATGCGAAGCGTTCTTCACGTGAACTCCCTTTGTGAAAAACAGAGCGGATATGTCGATAAAGTACATAAATCAGCCGAGGCTGTTGGATTTGAAGGTTTGAAGTTAGTGAAGACCAAAACGGAGGAAGAGGAAGAGGAGGGTTGACTGGAGGAATCTAATCCTTTTTGCTTCCTAACCCAAACACCTCTGTGGAGATATCAGAGATGCTCGCGTCATCTTCTATTGTCAGGACTGTTTCTATAATTGCCTTCAGCTTCATAGTCTGATGTGATCAGCCCTACTTTTACTGCGGAGTTCTGCCAGAAATTTCTTTCTTTTTTTTCTTCTTTTTTTTTGGATCCCTAGGCTGATTTCAGTTTATTATGCTATCATTAAAAAGAATCTTATAAAAAAAAAAAAGAGAGAGCTATTTCATTGTATTACCTTTTCCTATCCGTCGTTCATGAATTGCCATGTGCAGACTCTTAGAAACTTGTATTATCGTGTTTGAACCAGTTATGTAATTTTAGCAATATTGAATGGTCTGTTTCTTTTGCAGTGGACGGCTGTATACACAGAGCAGCAGGACATTACCTCTATGAAGAGTGCCACTCACTAAATGGCTGCGATACGGGCAAAGCCAAGATCACCTGCGGCTATGACCTTCCTGCCAAGTGTAAGTACCGTTCTGTCAACCTTATTTACTCAAGGAAACAACACTGTCTAATGCCGCGGCCAAGTCAGCATTACGGCTCTGCTCAGCTCCCATATGCTGTGTCACCTTGCTCTGCCTCGAGATGATGGCGACCAATTAACCAAAAAACAGCTCATCACTCGATTAATTAATGACTCTTCCAAACTGTACCATCTGAATCAGAGTGTTTTTTTTTTCCCTGTACATTTCAGCAAGCGTCCCTGATTAATGGAGTTGTATTATTACAAGGATTATTATTATTATAATGGCTTACTATCATATGACTAGTTGAAGGAGCCATCTGTACCCAAACAAAGACATTAAAGGAACTATTAGCTCGTAAAGTGATTGATTTTTCATCCGTGATTTATTTCATTAGCTAGTGCCTTTCTTGCTGTGTTCTTGAGAGAGTGTGAGTGATGAAGATTGTCGTTCCTGGTAATGGTGGAAGGAGGACAGACCATGTCTGCAGTGTCAGAGCAGGGATTGGTTTTGTAGTGTCAACGTGCATGTTCTTACATGCACAGATGCAGAACAGTGAAAAGAATTGTGGGTATTAAAGTACAGTAGGTGTCATGGCAATATTAGACGCTATGGGTTTAAAAGGGGGGAAAAAAAGACTGTTATTTCTGTCTCACATAAGGTTCACATGTAGTTATCAGACACATAAATCAGAGATTGTATTTTTTCTCCCAGGTAGCTTTCAATGTCAGGCAGCAGCACACAAGGAATAAGAATCCCTTGCCAATTTCCCTGCTGTCTTTTGATCTTATATTGTGAGCATCAACAATTGAATCGTGTGTAATTTTAGCCAGAAACCTTCAGGCAATCCAGTCAGAGAGGCATCAGCAGGTTTTTATAGGTGGACCAGGCCCCTTTCTCTCTCTCTCTCTCTCTCTCTCTCTCTCTCTCTCTCTCTCTGTGTGATGCTTTCACTCAAAATGTGTAATACTGACTAATGAAAGACAAGTTCCCAGGCTGGTTTCTTGAGCCCTAAGGAGCCTCATCTGGCCTTCCAAGAGAAAGCAGTTTTCATTCTGCTCTTCCCACAGCCGTTTTTCTTTATTTTTTTCATTGCTAGTAAACTATCAGAGTCAAATTTTTGCTCTCTCTTTCACTTTTCCCTCTTTCTAGCTTATGATTTCTGTTTATCTTGTGGTAAATAGTTCCACGTGCCAAGACTGTCAGTGTCTTTTATTTTCTATCTGATTAGGAGTTTGTAGGGCAACATGGAAAACTGTATCAAGACATCCACAAGAACCAACAGAGCCAAGGGCGTTTTTATAGTCGCAGTGACTCCTCCTGTTTCTCTAGAAGTACACTACTGTCAATTCCTGGCTTCTCACCAGTATTTGTGCATTTGCTTGTATACCTGTTTATCTATCTATCAATTTGTACATTGTACATTATCTGTTATCCATTTATCCAAACCCCACCCTCCCATCCTCTAATTCACCTGTCCAAACACTAACCCATCCATCCACCCATCCATCTATTCAAAAAACAGCTAACCCATCTACCAATCCAACTATCCAAGCACCAACCACCCATCTGTCTATCCAAACACCAGCTAACCAATCCATCTGTCCAAACACCAACCCACCTATTCACCAGTCCATCTATCCAAACATCTAAACACAATCCATCTATCCAAGCATCCAAACGCAGTCCATCTATCCAAACATCCAAACGCAGTCCATCTATCCAAACACCAACCCACAGATTCGTCTATCCAAACATCAGCTAACACATCCACCAATCCATCTATCCAAACACCAACACACTGATTCACCAGTCCATCTATCTAATTACCAACCCACAATCCATTCCTCCGAACATAAGCTAGCCCATTCACCTATCCATCTGTCCAAACACCAACCCATCCATCCACCTGTCCATTGATCCAAACACCTAAACACAATCCATCTATCCAAAAACCAGCTCACCCATTCATCTATCCAAACATCAGCTAACACATGTACTAATCCATCTATCCAAACACCAACACACTGATCCACCAGTTTATTT
This sequence comes from Clarias pachynema, assembly GCA_030014365.1. NCBI lineage: Eukaryota > Metazoa > Chordata > Actinopteri > Siluriformes > Clariidae > Clarias > Clarias pachynema. Next base: position 29,517,572 of record JAQMYL010000038.1, read on the forward strand.
ATCCAAACACCTAAACACAATCCATTTATCCAAACACTAGTCTATCTACAGAATCCAAACACCAACTCACAATCTATCTATTCAAACACCAGTCTGACCATCCCCTAATTTATCTATTTAAACACCCACACACCCATCCTCCAATCCATCTATCTAAATAACAATCCATCCATCCATCCATCCATCCATCCAACCATCTAACCATCCATTTCTCTATCTATCTTTATCTTTTTTTATCTCTGTCTTACTGTTCAATCATCTGTCTGATGTTTCATTCATTTCTCTTGTTGTCATGGATCTCTTGCACTGGGTGTCACTATGAGAATGTGATTTTATTATTTTTTTTAGTAGTCTGTGAAAGTTGCTTCCCTTCAGAAATGGGCCACAGCTAATGATGTATTAATGTGCACCGGCAGAACAAGTCCAGAGGCAAGACACACAGTCAGAGTTTACAAAGCTTAGTCCATGCAATGACACAGCAACACACATAGCAGCACAAATACTATATTTTTTCTAAGTATCTTTTGCTAAGCACTCTGAAATATTATTTGCCTTATAAGTCCTTATTTAAGCTAATAAATTGATGGACTAAGCATAAAGAGACTCGTACCGCAGACGAGCCACTTGAAGCTCCTGAAGTCCAGTTGAATTTCACCCATTAAACACCACACAAATGATTTCCATCTGTATTCCTTTCATATGACAGTGAATCAGATTATTGTAATGGACAATGGAAGCATAGAGAATGCACAAAGAACAGCACATAGACAAAACAGACTGGATCTGTTGCCATGGTTATGGAAGCTCCATGATGCATAGTAAAGCGTGTGTTTATAGTGTGATGAGGTGGGTCAGATGTCTTTTTGGGAGAAATATGCACGGGTTTGTGTTTACATTCTGCCGACATCTGTAAGTGGCAGATTATGTTGCTCTGTTTACCAGCCAGCGAGTACGAGACATATGGGCCGTTTACTGTTTATGTCCTGGCAAAGTCACAAATTTGCGACATTAAAATTACCTTATTTTACACACAACCCTCCCTCTCTTCTGTTTATGTCTCTTTTTTTTTTTAGTTCCTCCTTCTCAATCCTTTCATGATCATAACCTCTAAATGACAAAATGACGATATTCATCATCCCCTCCCTCTTGCCACATTTCTCCCCTTCTCGCCCTCTCCATCCAGTTTCGTTTGGCTTAAGAAACCCTCTGTTTACCATTATAGCACCGAGGAATTAAATTACTCTTGCTTTAAGAGCTTCTTGATATGCTGTGACTAGTAAGAATTTATATAGACGAAGCGGCTTTTCACAGAATGGATGAACAGGAAGTGTCCCCAGATGTAGCTTCCAGAACATTTTGTACCGTGCTCATCGTCTTGCAGTTTAATGATCCTGAGTCCAGTCCTGAACTTAATTATGTTTACAGAGAAGTACGTTCTAGTGATGATCGATACAAGACCATCTCCTGGGTGTTGCCCTTTTTCATGCTTTCCCCATCTCGACTGTCAAGAGGGTTTCTGTCTGAGTAGCTATGATTAAAATTTTATTTGTCCCATCAAAATAGATCCGAGAATGCATCGAAAGCAGTAAGCAAATGGAAAAAGGAGTGCGAGATGAGTCAGGAGACTATTATCGGCATTTCTTCCAAAGCAGCAGTCGTTCGCACCTTAGCAATCTGTCAAGGTTATAAGGTTGATTTCAGTTCCACTAATGTGGACTCAAAAAACAAATAGGACATACCGTGAATGAAACATAATATATCTGTGAGAATAAATGGCTTCCTTGTGTTTGAGATAGACCCAAGGGACAAGACCTCGTCCTGGCCCGAGAAAAGTGCCTGAGAGTAATAATGTAAAATCAGATAGTTACCCGCACAAGCAAAGCTTGTTTCACGTAGAAGCAATGCAATTAGACATTTCTCTTTCTTTCTCTTTCTTTTTTTTTGGTAAAGACAAGAAAATTGGGTGCTATTAGTTTTAAGCGGCCGTCCATGCCCGCACAAACGCCCCCACCCCCCAAAAAAACCCTTTTAAATTGGTAAATCACAGGACTGAATGACACGCCCCAGTGAGAGCACTTAACATGTGGCACACATTAGGAAAATTGTGAATGTAAGTATGTGTTTAACGTGGTGGTACCGTGTCATGTCATACTTTCTGATCTATCTAAATACTCTGTAACATGTTATTTGAAGATATTTTATGTCTAAGGAAAGCGTCAGAGAAAAGAAAAGGTGTGTATAAAATAATCATATGCAATAATTTTCTTTTGAACAGTTGATATTGAGATGTGTCTGCTACTTATGTTCTGTAAATGCTCTAATCTGAGGTGCTGTTTGTTTAAATGAACTTCTCGTCTGCAGCAGAGGTAAGTTTTGGTCTTGCTTTGCTGGGAAGGTCTTCATGAGGGCCAGTTTCATCATGGTGCTTGATGGGTTTTGCAAATACTGTTCAAAACATACAGTAAGACAATACTGTTCTTACAAGAGCTGTTTCGAAAAGGCTGACCTTCATGTCTTAAAATAACAACTGACTGTTGTTGTTGTTGCTTGATTACCTAATTCCATATGTTTTATTTCATAGTTTTGAAATCTCCAATATTGTTCTAGAATGTAGAAAATACATTACTAAACAAAAAGAACTGATTCAGAAGGTGTGTCCAAGCTTTTAACTGGTACTGTATGTATGAGTATCATGGTATGTAAGTTTACATGCACCTTATCCAAATACTCTACGTTTAACATGTAGGATCACTACTTTATTTTAAGAATGTGAAATGGTCAGAATAAAAGTAGATTTACTTTAGCTTTTATTTATTTCAGGTGGATCAGAATTAAGAAGTTACACTTAGTTAGTTTTTACCTTTAAATTGTGTAATCCGGGTCAAATGTTACAGGTAGTTTTCTACAACCTTCTTATAATAAGTTGCTAGAATTTTGTCCCGTTCCTTCAGACAGGTCAGGTTTGAAGACACTTCTTGCTCGACTCACTCTTTTTTTAGTCCTGCCCACAAATTTTCTGTTGGATTTTTGCCACAACTTGGGGTCATTGTCCTTTCGGAGGACCCATTTGTGACCGAGCTTTAACTTCATGGCTGATGTGTTTAGATGGTGCTTCAATATATCTACAAAATCTTCCTTCCTCGTGATGCCATGTATTTTGTGAAGCGCACCGGGCCCTCCTGTGGGAAAATGTCCCCACAACATGATGCTACCATCTCCGTGCTTCATAGTTCGGATGGTTTTCTTCAGCTTGTAGCCTCAACCTTTTTCCACCAGACATAACGATGATCATTATGGCCAAACAGTTCAATTTTTGCTTGATCACACCGGCGGACGTTTCTTCTAAAACTAAGATCTTTGTTCCCATGTGTAGGTGCAAACTATAGTCTGGCTTTTTTTATGGTAGTATTGGAGCAGCGGCTTGTCCTTGCTGAGCAGCCTTTCAGGTTATGTCGATATTGGTCTTGTTTTATTGTGGATATAGACACTTTTGCACCAGTTTTCTCCGGTGTCTTCACAATGTCCTTTGCTGCTGTTCTGGCATTGATTTGTACTTTTTGCACCAAAGTATGCGTCTTCTTCCTGAGCAGTCTGACGGCTGTGTGCTCCCATGGTGTCCATGTGATATATATTGCTTTTAGAATAGTGTTTTATTACAAAATATAAATTTCAAAAATGCTTATTAGAGCATAGAGACACTTCCGTGAGGTAATCAGGAAGTCTCATAAACATTTTTCTTCTGCCTCATGCAAGAATGTTCATATTCAAAGACTTGTATGAAATATTAATGTACGCTGATGGCATTTGAACCAAGCCCTTTTTTTTTTCTTTTCTTTTTTTTTTTAAAGTAGTCATAAACAGCCCTGTAAAATGCAGGAAGACAACACAAGCTCAGGTGGTAAATTATTAAAACCGCCACACCACAGCTAGTTAAGCAACTCCTTAGGGCTGTACAGAAACAGTGCATTTCTTAAAAATTTGATCTTCGGGAAAATAACATGAATAAGGAAATTTTTAAAAAGTTGCATTATATTATTTCATCATGGTTTGTTCTTAACGTTGTTTCCAACGTCCTGAGCAACTAGAATCGAGTGCTGCAAAACTTAGTCCTACAGAAACTGAATGAAAAAGAGTAAAGTAAGGAAAATGTTTTTCCGTCCAGTTGTTGTGTCCAAGCCCGGTGGAAAGCATTTTATTTTTTAATGTCTCTGCATTAATTAATGTCACCCGTTTGCCCGAGGCCCTAAGTGAATGAATAGTTAACGCTAAGGTCATGGCTGGGAGGTCTGACGTCCCTGAGGGGCGTTTAAAACGCACGAGAAGAAGGAGGAGGGATTGGCTGGTGGCTTTTGTGTGATGAATTGGTATTGACTTTTTTTGTAACAGTGCCACAGGTTTTTAACCTGACCAAGATAAATGCTCCCAGCTCACAAAATGTAATAGAGTATTGCTAGCTAGTTATCACTAGTCGGTTAACATTGATACAGACGAATGTGAAGGGCGAAGGCTTTATATAACCGTAGTCTTTATCCTCTTCTGATCCTCGACAAAACAATCTGCACGTCGTTGTTGAACGTTTCAGTTATGAGCTCTAGCGTTTTGGTTACATTCGAGTTAAAGATGATATTTGCCGTTACTGGCGAGTGTATTCATTTTGAAAAAGCAGGAGAGGAAAGATTTGTTTTCGAGAAAGTCGATAAGAAGTAGAGAAGAAAAGCACTTTGATTATTATCCCAGGTACTCAGGCTGGTCGTTTGTTCACCACGGCTCCGTGTGATCAGCTCGAATGTGTAAATGGTGCTTCTAGACTCTAGACTCGCACTGAACATTTGTGATTGACTGCGCTTGGGTACCATATCTGCATCACATCAATCGTAAAAAGAATGAAATCATAAATGGATGACGTACCGTCGCCTTTCTTCCCTGTGTTCATTCGCCGTCTCACCAGAACCTGAATTTGAACCTGAATGAATTTGAGTCGGAAGCCTCTGTGAGGTCGAGCTGCAGTTAAAAGCAGAAATGAAAAACCATGGACACTGTCGTGCTGGGTGTTTTTTAGCAAGAGATAGCCCAGGTAACTCTAACTGGCTTGGGTGATGTATATCTTCAAAACTGTAAAATGTAGAGTCAGTGTAATCGTTATCAATGTTGATTGATCTAAAGCAAATGCTTGGAGTAATACTTACTGTAAGGTGAGGAAGGAGTATAGTTGTTGTTGTGAGCCATTCTGATGTGATGTCACTGACTTGATGTGAGCTCAGGATGGAGAAACCCGTCACGAATTCCGGTATGTAAATCCGAGTTCTGACTTTTTTTTTTCTTAACTCAGATGCAGTGTATCTCAATGCTAGTCCAAGCAGTTCTAACTAAAAGAGAAAGGAAAGTCCTTTATATTAGACTGCTCTACGCGTTTTCACATTAGGAACAATTGATTCGTATTGAGCTCAGGAACGATTGCACCCCAATCCCCACCCGTACCTATTCCACAACATTCAGATTGCTGTTTGGTCTCCATTATCGGGCGTGCTAGCGTTATTCATACCCTTCGATTCAGCAGGTGACGGTATGCATCTACTTGGTCTGCAAGTCGGCACTAAACACGAGAAGAAGAGAACAAGGAATGTGAAAACGCTAAAAGTGAAAAGTTTTAACATCATGATGGAGAAATCTTACTACTTGGTATCAAAACAGATGCTCATATCTCTGACGCCAACATGCACATGCAGTTTTTTGTCATGTTTATGCATAATGAAGTTGTTTTTGAGGGGGAGGGTTTTGCTATTGCAGATTTATCATGAAATTTTAAAAGAAAAAGTTCATCACTCGTCCTAATGGCATGTGTAATTAATTCACTATATCCTGGCTGGTAGGAAGGTTAGCATGATGGGAAACATATGGCAACGAAGCCAAAGGTATGTCTGCCAACTTTAATATCTATCAAACGTTCTCAGTGCTAACTCTACTCTACTCTACTCCTATTTATTCGAAGCCAGTCACTTTTATTTTTTCGGTTGTAGAAACGATATATAGAAAGCATTTAATTATGTAAGAATGACCAGAAAGAATATCTATATACATACAGTATACTGTATAGAATATATGCTTGTACCTTATAATGATCAGGATGTGTGTGTGTGTGTTTGTGTGTGTGTGTGTGGCAGTTTCTAAGGCACGGCTCTTTTGCCAGCCCGGGCAGATGTTGTATTTCAAACAGTGTACTATTAGATCATGTCAGAGGCTCAGAGTGATGGATGCGCAGAAGCCATTTAAAAGAGCGGTGACGACGGGCAAAACAAACCACCGAGACGGAGTGGAGAATGCCGGTCTGTTTGAGCTGTGCCACACTTGACCTCGAGCATGCAGGGGTCACTGACAGCAAGTGAAGCTTATATGACTCTCAGAATGGCATTTTTTCCCCCCCTCTCCCCCTCGGGCTCGTCGTTTTATTACCTCTCCGTTCACACAGAAATAAAATGCTGAATGATGGAAACTCACGGATTGAAACCGAAGGCAGGAAGGTTTTATAGCCTGCAGCATTTTATGACACCCAAAGACAAACAGAATGGCTTTAATGCGCTAACAAGAAAAAAAGGATAGAGGCGTTCGTACATGCAACTTTAAATTCACGTTCCTCTGCTGACTCTGGGATTAACGACCGTTCGTTCATTCGTTAATTTGTTTGTTTGTTCGTTCATATTTTCCCTTTGTTGTGATGCGCATTTATTTGTTTCTCCTGTTTATGTATCTCTGCTATCTGGCTATCTATTTATCTTGTCTATTATTTTACATTAAATGTTCATATATATCTTCCTTTTGTTTGCATATCCGTCACACTTAAATGATCGAGATCATCAAGCAAATTCTAATATTTCACAAAGATAGCTCGAGTAAATGCAAAACGCAGTTTTTAAACGATGATTTCATTTATCAAAGAACAAAAAAGCTGTCCAAACCTGCCTGGCCCTATCTGAAAAAGTAATCGTCCCTAAACTTTAATAACTGGTTGTGCCTCCGTTGGCGGCAACAACTGCAATTTAGAGTTTGCGATAACTGGCGATGAGTCTTTCACATACCGCTATGGAGGAATTTTGTCTCGCTCTTCTTTGCACAATTGTTTTAATTCAGCCACACTGGAGGGTTTTCGAGCATGAACTGCTGGTTACAGGGTTATCTTTGACTAATATTAAAATTACTTTGATGATTTGAATCATTTAAGTGTGATAAATATGCACAAAATTAATA
>JAQMYL010000038.1:29528995-29543115 GCA_030014365.1 Clarias pachynema
ATGCAGAGGATAGGGTTAGATGGAGGCAGATGATTTGCTGTGGCGACCCCTGAAAGGGAACAGCCGAAAGACAAAGATGAAGAAGAAAGACATCTGAAAGAGATGAAACACCATCAATCATTCAACAAGTTATTATTATTATTGTTATTATTATGTACTGTATTATTATGCTTAAGATGTTTTAATATATTTGGAGGTATTTCTTAAGCTCTTAAAAAAAAAAAAACGAAGAAAATAATTACTGTATATGCCTTTGGACAAACTGACGATGACTAACGTATCTCGTTTGTAACCTGGGGGTTGCCTGTGTATACAGTACAACAATCTCAGTATAAAAAAATCAGCCCCTGATCATTATTTAAAATAAAGAAAAACTCTGAAAACTCGAAAAATCCCAAGCGTCCATGCCGGCTAATCACGAGAAGCAAAGTAGCTTCGGATTTCTGTGTTCCATCGGCTGCGTACACCCGAGCCCCTGCAGGACCTGGCACACCGCTGCACTTCGGTAAGCATCATCTCATCATGTCATACCCAAAACATACCCAACAAGGACCGTAACTAGACTTTAATCAGTCTAAAACACTCTTTAGCCGGACACGCTCGCTCTCACGCTCTGGGAAGACGCTGCAATTTAGCGAGCTAGTCCATTAGTGAGTGGCCCTCGGTGCTGCATCAAACAATTTCTCACGTTGTGATGTAGTCAGAGCATCGCCTCAGGACCTCTAGTCTCTTCGCGCTCATTTTAGAGGCCATGATAGCGCGGCAGTGATTAATGGGTTTGCTAAAAACCGACGCTGTGATAATTCCATACTGTGGCTGTGGCTAATTATATGCTGTTTGTCATTAATGCACAAAAATTATTTTTTTCTCCCGTTTTCTGTCTCTTTTTTTTTTTAACAAACTCGCCTTTTATCATCATCATCATCATTGTGTGATTTATACAGATAATAATAATAATAATAATAATAATAATAATAGCACCAATGTTTAAAGCTGCATGTAGTATATGTTCAGTACATGCATTTTTTTATTAATTATATACTCTGAACGACTAAATGAATGATTATATTTTTAAATTCATATGATTTCACAAAGAGCCCAGATGTGAAGCAATCACGAGACAGAAATTACCTCAGCATCTGTGCGCTAATCAAGAGCCTCTCCACTGCCTTATTAGACATAATTAGTTCTCTGTCAGCCTCCCACCAAATTGTGCCCCCACCCCACCCCACTCCCTCTTTTTTAAAACTACTCCTTATGGTCCTAACCTTCCGCTTTTCAACTTGTCTATGTTTGTGTTTTTTTCCCTCAGCCGGACTTGTCACTCAGAACGTCCCCCCTTAGGGGTTCGGTGTAATTTGGTAATTTTGTCCGGACGACGATACAGTAATTATGTGGCATCAGCTGCAGAGCTGTCAGAGTGATGTCCAGCGCTCATCCATCACCTCGAAACGCATCAGAAATGCCTTTTTATTCATGCAGCCCCTCTGGATTAACACCGAAAGCTTGTTTTTACTGACGACGAGGAAATACCCGGTTTGTCGCTCGCTGATTTAAACTGAATGACAGATAGAGGAAGCTGATGTCTGAGGTTTCAGGATTTAGATTTGTGCTGGTTAGAGGTGAGGGGAGGGGCTGACGGCTGGAACCAGGAATGCGCCGAGGTCACCGTGTAGACACCGTGTAGTGCGGCTGGGATTTTAAAGAAGCAGGAACACAAAGCCTGTATCTGTGTCCGAGTTCGGCTTGAAGTGGGCGTGGCCTGATCCTGCTGGTTTCTTTCTTGGCCTTTAGAAATATTACGAGGTCACTGCAATGTACCTGCTGTAGATCTGTCTGTCTGTCGTCTTCTTCTTTTTTGTTTGTTTCCATCTTTCTTTTCTTTTTCTTTCTTATTATTTTCTGGCTGATTTTTCCCCTTTTTTACCGACCTTCTGATTTTGCTTGTTTGATTGTTTTTCTTTCTCTATGTGCTTTTTGCTTGTTTTAACATTTTATTTTACTACTGTTTCTTAATTGTTGTACATCTGACTTTTGTTTGTATTCTTTCTTTCTTTCATTTTCTTTCACTCTTCTCTTACTGTTTTACTTCTTTTTTATTGTCTTTTCTTCTTTTTTTTTGGTTCCTTATTTGTTTGACTTGTTGTTTGTCTGTGTGCTTTTTTCTTATTTAGTATTTTGGTCCTTATTTCTTACTGCTTTTTATTATTGTTCTATTTTATTTATTGTTTCTCTGACTTTAGTTTGTTTCCTGTTTTTCTTTTTTTTTCTTACGGTTTTCTTCCTTTTTACTGTCTTTTTGATTTTTTCTTTCTTTCTTAGTTTTTATTTCAGATTTTTTTCCTTTTCTAAATATTTTCTTCTGACTTCATTTTTGTTTTTTGGTTTATTTCATTCTTTTTCCTTCCTTCCTTCCTTTCTTTCTTTCTTTCTTTCTTTCTTTCTTTCTTTCTTATGTGTTTTTTCCTAATTTTTTTGTTTTTACCTTTTTTCTCTTACTGCTTTTTCCCAACTTTTTGTCCACCTGAATTTAGTTTTTCATTTTCTTTCACTCTTACTGTTTTTCATTTCTTTCTTTATTTCTTTCTTGTTTACTTCATTAGTTCTTTTTTCTTCTGTTGCAAAATATTATGTGACATATAACCCATTAATATAACAAGGGTTTTATGAGATAAGACGAATGCAGTTCATTATCAGCACCCATCGATTTTAAGTAAACTTCTAAAGGTTTTTACGTTTTGTACCTACTGCAGATTACATTTCATGAGCTTGCATAGATGTTTAGTTGTGATAATTTCTTAAATCGTTGTGACTCCGTATTGATCGCTATATATTAAGACAAAACCAGAAGCTGCTCGGGTTCTTTCTACTAAGCAGCAGTGTAATAAATTTGTGTTTTTGTATAGTTTTGTCACGCAGATGAAACATAATGGAAAATTCTTTTTGTAATCAAGTTAGACTTGTAAGAAACAAGAAGGCACAATGCATGCGCTCACCCTAAGCCAAAAGCAATGCAAGCTAATGCAGTTAACGATTAGAAAACAGATGGGTGCACTGGAAAGCTCGAAGCTGACTAATGAGTAAGTATTAAAGCTGTTCAAAGTGTTCACGTATTACTTTGAAGTTGTGTTTCCAAATCAGCAAAAAAGTGGGGACAAACCTGAGAATCCTAATGTGCTGTGAAAATATATTGCATTTGTTTGCTTCCTGATCAAATTTGAGCGGCACTCATTACGATGTGGAACTTTTTCCGAGTGTCATTTTCTACATAATTATGCCTGAAAGCAGACTTCAGAAATAGTATTTTTTTCCCCCCTTGATGTTCTTTTTTGCTACATTTGAATTGTTACAGCAGTTTTGTGAGTTAAAAATTTAAATACTTGATGCATTTGGTCAATGTTTTTATTTATTTGCACTTGAAATTTTTTTTTGTTTGTTTTTTGTAACAGTACATTTTAATTTTTTTTAAGGCTGGAGGTTTAGGAAAAAGCTCAACACTGCAGTAAATCATTTTAAAGGGCAATTAATAATTTCTTTTCTATAGCTTTAAGCTGTCATTCTGCTGGAGACTGATTACAGATTGAGTGCTGTACAGGAAGAGAAGAGAATGATTAGGACCTCGAGGCTGTTTTTACAGGCAGAAATTTAACTCGTGCCGCAGTCAGTACTTAAACAAACCCGGCCCCGTCATGGTCCCACGGTGCCTCTATCGCCTTTCCTATGTTGTGACTGTAGACCTCCTGTGCCCCCTTTAAATGGCATTAACCTGCTAATAAAAGTATGTGGCTGTCCATAAAGCCTAATGGCTAAGCCAGGGGACAGACTACAGCCTCGTGTAGGTTAGTCAGCACTGGAACCTCAGTGAAAATACAGTAGTTTCACTGTTTTGTGCAGAGATTCTATTGTTTAAAAGAATATATGATTATAGGAGCTTTAGCTTTAGTTTTGTTCATTCTGAGTACAGCGTGGCTTTGGTAAAACCCTGAACCAAATCTCAAATTAATTTCTAAAACAATATTTTATCTTACAAATGTTTTTCTTTCTTTCTTTCTTTTTTATGCAATTTGTTCTTACTTAGTGTTGTGACATTAGTACTGTGCTTTTCTTTCTTTCGTTCTCTTTTTCCTTTCTTTCTTTGCATGTACTTTTGTCTGACTTTGTGTCTGACTTTCTTGTATATTCTCTCATCTTTCTTTCTTTCTTTCTTTCTTTCTTTCTTACTTACCATTTAGACCCTTCTTTCTTACTGTATTTTTCTTTTTTTGTCTGACTTCTCTGTTCATTTGCTTTCTTTCTTTTTGCTTATTTTTTTCTGGCTTCTAATTGTCATTGTGACTTTATCTGTTTTTTTTGTGTTTGCTTCTTTTACTTTTTCTTTCTTTCTTTCTTTCTTTCTTTCTTTCTTTCTTTCTATTTTAATACAAAAAATGATATTTGCTATAATGTCAGTCATCAACATGAAATATTCTAGACCTGAAAGCTGACAGCTAACTATTAATAAATTGCAGATAGAAAAAAAAAAAATCTTAAAAATCTTTTTTAAGGAAAGTTTTTTTATTTTTTTTTTATTTATTTTTTTTTTAAACCTATCAGGTTCTAAAAAGTTTTTTTAGAACCTGATATATATATAATGCTTTCGCCATTAAGTATACTATATAACTATTTAGAGCTAAAACTAAAATTACAACAGAAATAAAATTTCATTAGATTTAAAGATGTACACTAAAGGCTAATATTAAAATTACACAAAAGAAAGTATCTAAGAGTTTTTTTTTATAATCTTTTGATAATTTATTCATTAAATGTGTTATGAACAATACTTATAATATTTATGTTAAGAATCCATAAGGCATAATAAAGATATAGTCATAAAGTGCGATGCATTTTCATAAATTATTCTATTCATGTTTAAGATACTTGCTAGCATGTCACACAATTTAACCACGCCCACTACAGCAGTAAATTGTATACGGAATGGAATAAATACTTTATCTTGGCTTGTTGAGATTGAGATTTATTTAGTCAGAATAAACTTGACATTACTTCTCGCTCTATTTATTTTTCTAATAAGCATGTTTATTAGCCATTAAACACACTAATAACTAATAATGTCTATACATGGATAAGTGGTGCTGCAGTGATGTACAATATCGATCGTGGAAACTAATTAGTGGTAAATTATTGTGTGTTTTTTTGTTGTTGTTTTTTTTTTTACGTCTGCATTAAAGCCTAAGTGATTACACGGAAAGCAGCGCTAACACTCAGACTGCATTTGCAACCTAATTACTGACATCCTGCTGTGGCAGTAGATTGAGAGCTTAGACAGACCATTTATACATCCACACCATTAATATCCAGCCATTCCAGCTGATAAACGGCCATCTTCAGTCTGAGAATGTTCCATCGATCGGAGAGAATGTCAGCAGTTATGAGTTATCTGTTGATAATTTCCTCAAATGACCATCAGCCGGGTTAGCGGCTGCTGCTTCTTAGAAGGAGGAAAAAAGAAAAAAAAAAAGGAAACTCATTCCAGACATTTTTAGGACTCCCGTGCTAATGAATTTAACTTGGCAGTGAGGAGCAGAAAGGGAGATGGCCATGAAAGCTTTTACGGCCATCACAGTGAGCTGTTTTTTTGGGATGGAGAGCGATGTTCTCAATAGCTCCAGAGGGACTTGGTGTGGATTTACCATCCCATCGTTCCTGCCTTTAATCTCTTAAGAGCCAGCTGTGGATTAACAAAAAAAAAAAAAAAACAATACAAAAAATTACTTTTGAGAACATTCCCAGCTAATTTCCTTTGTATGTTGGACGTCTGATGGGAAGATCATACTGATGGAATACCAAGATGTTGGACTACTGATGGGAATATCACTGTTTAAAACCCGAACACCACCAAATCGGGCCCTAAGGGTTAAGATCATTAACCCTTCACTACTCAGATGTATGCTGTCTTCACCCATAAGTGATAACAGGAACTTGTTTTTTGTACAATCAACATTGTAACTGTAAATGAATGACAATTAAAAAGTTTTGGAAATGGCCGTGGTGTAAGAGGAATAAAACACACTTGGGTAGTAAAGTCATCACCCCAATTACAACCAAAAGTGTTTTTTTTTTTTTTATCCATTCGCATTATCTATGGTCTATTAAAAGTCAACTAATAATGTTACCCGAATGCAAAGACTCCATTCTCCAAGAAATGTCCATTTGAAATGGCTGACAAAAGTAAAGACAGTGCAAATGTCTCCTTCACTCTGAGGTCTTGGGGATCTGATTCTTTCTGCTGCAGATGCCATCGATCCAGCTGGTATTGTTTTTTCAATTGTCTCAATTATGATGGCACTTGTGTTTGTCAGCTCGGTGGCATCCTCGCCTACATAATTCATGCTCGACACCTTGGACTCAGTTCAGCCTGGGAGAAAATGAGAGGAACGTCGATACAGAAAGAAGGGGATTGAATTCTGCACGGCTTTGAAAAAATAAAAAATAAAAAAAGGGCGGCGGACAAGACGCCGTGAGGAGCGAATGAGATTGTGTGAAGTGCTCATCATACTGTATACACCTTTCTCTCTCTCTCTCTCTTTATTTTAAGAGGACACGTGATGATGATAAAGCATCTTCTTACTCTCTAATCATTCAGTGAATACTAAAGCGCCAACTATTTACCCCTTATTCCTGCTTAGTGCGTGCAATTTGATCACTGATTAGGTGATTATGCTGACCTAAAAGTCATCCTGAGATATTATTCCACCTGCTTATTACAGCATGCACACGGCAGCGTCGAGAATACTTAACCGCTGTTTGATTTGTAAAACGTCGAATTTTCTTCAAGGCCTTTACGTTTAGCGGATGCTCTTATCCAAAGACCATGTCGAGTGCGAGTGCTAGTGCCCCCAGCATCCTGCCTTCACACGCACCGTAGTCCTCGCATAGGTGTCACCGATGCACGTGTTTACAGGTAACCTGATCTCCAGGGCGATCGGCACCTCCAGACCTCCCGGTCAATAGTGGTGCATTAATAATGACCAGCATTAGCCTGAGAACAGCTTTACCAACACTGCGAGGTTAACCTCAGCACCACAGCATGTAGAATCAGCTACAGAGAACAGATGGACAGGAGGAAAACTGGAGAGGGGGAGAAAGACGCTGCCAAAGGTGTTTATGAGTGAACGCTAGTCAAAGACGCAAACTGAAACAAATCGTTTAAGGAGGATTGTTTTGCACCAAAGACCAAGGAAGAAGTACCGGGTTGCCAAAACTATGGAGGAAAGACATCCTCAAAATAAATGGAGAAATAAGCCAGACTGTATCAAGAGAAAATTTTTTAAATAAAACCTTAAGAAGCATATTGTGACCTCATGTAAGAAGATCCCCCGACCCCCCCGGTTTGTTGCTCAGCTCCGCTGCTCTCTGAAGGGGTGTGGCTCATTTTGCGTAGACACCGAAAAGGCAAATTTGGAGGAGGAGTGAAATAAAGCGAGTTTAAGGCGTACGAAATGACAGGTATTTCTTTTTCGAGGAGCTTCGAGATATTTAAGCAAAATAAAATCAAGATCCTGCATCTGAATAGTCCAGATGGTCAACTGCTTGTGAAGGAGCTACGAGTGAGCACTTGAAGAAGAAGAAATGAATCATAGCGCAGGAAAGGTGGAATTTGCCGAAGAGGAGCTCTTGTTCTCTGAATACACACCTGATGGATGTTCCAGAGGTGTGAATCTGTAAACCAGCAGCCTTGACCATTGGGCAGAAAATGAAAAAAATGATATATGTCAGGCAGCCTTTGGAAAAACATTCACGCTGAGAATTTTAGACATTTTCTCTTGTATGCAGTTCTTTAAAAAAAATATAAACGTTACTCTTTTCTGAACTGAAAATGGCTATTTTTTATTTTTTTCCGCTTGCACATAAATTCTAGCATCATGGGCAGCTTGACAGTTATCTGATTATAATCCGGTGCACTTGATCAAAGAGTAATATTTCTTCAGTGTACAGCTAGCGAGGTTTTAGACATCTGTATGCTGAGTGGCTGGAATATTTTTGTCTTTTTCTTTTCTTCCTTCTACAACTATGACGTTTTTAAACCGGCTCCTTTCATAACACGATCTTTACAGGCAGCTAGCCAAGGTAAGGTTAAGAGGTGAATAGAAACATTTCCATGTCATTCCAGTCAAATATATTTATTTTATTTTAAAGTGGAGGTGTCAGAGGAGATTATAGGCAGACCAGACTGTATTGTATGCCTGACTAGCTTTAATCTCCAAGTGTGTGTATACGTGCAAGGTTTATATATTTTCAGACTAAATTCATATAGTGTTATGGTAAATAGGTTGTGGTTTCATACTACAGCATGGATTTCCCGCTTTTCAGGCGTAAAAAAAAAAGTCAAGTGACCGTGAAACTGAATAAAGAAGTGACACAACTTGTGCTTTTCTCAACCATTGAGGCTGTATGAGAGAGTGAGAGATTTAGGTAGATGGGAAAAAGAAGTGGGAAAAGAACAGAAGCGAGAGAGAGAGAGAGAGAGAGAGAGAGTGAGTGAGGTTGGATGTTCATTAAGGCCAGAGAAGATGAAAGGCAGAAGAGGTCATGTTCCTGACACGTTGCTGCGGTGCTCAGAGCTGAACGAGCGCAGCATCCGTAAAGCGCTTCATTACCGAGAGATGCTACCATCACCTCATTGTTTACCGAGCAGAGAGAGAGAGAGGCGCAACTTATGATCAAAAGGAGGTGAGTGTGTGAGTGTGTGTAAGTGTGTGTGTGTGTGGAGGAAGCCTGTTTTCAGCAGGTCATGATGGTCCCTAATGATGTGCAAAGATGGAAGCTAGGTAGATGTTGCAGAACAACACACACACACACACACACACATGCACACACACACCATCTGTGAGCTACCTGTTAGAGGCCATCTGATCCATGTCCATAGTGCACATCTTTGTATTAGACATCCAACTAGACAAAATAAAAAATAAAAACAGGAATTATTCCGCAGCTATATTTATTTTGTTGTATTTTGTCCAGAGAGTGAAAAATGGCATGTTTTCAGACTAAGACCCAGAGCAAAGTGTTGCAGAAAGGTTTCTGCTTCCATCCCAGGGGTTCAGACGTACTTCATCTGACCACTTCGCTCTATGCCCTCGAGCGAGGCCCTTAACCCCAAGCATTTGGCCTTGAAAAGGGCACCGGCTTCTATTCGGCTTCTGCCTGCGTAAACAAAAGGCCAAACGAGTCAGAGTCACGTCGTCGAACGCTTCGGGACGTTCGGAACCCTGGCTGAACGCTCGGCTCGTCCTTCTGCCGCGCGCTTACTAATGGGGTGTGGACGGAGTAGGACGGTGAGGGAGCGTGAAGGCAGGCGCGCTCAGGGGAACGGTCCATAGAGAGAACTAAATGCCGGCACTCTGCTAGATAAATGGCTTCGGGCAGAGGAAAACACATCAACCCTTGCAAAACGCACGTCGCCAATCTGTCATCAGAACTTTCTGGCCGTGGAGAATGTAATTTTTAATGTGCTCTCCAGCATGTCATCTGACAATGGACAGAGAGAGACAGAGAGAGAGTGAGGGAGTGAGTGAACCCCAAGGACTCAGGCTTTTAAAAGATATGAATAAACCTATATGGCATTTTTTTTTTTTCCCGCCCCATCTCCTCTTGGTTTGACATTCTATGACATTTCACAAAGATAGCTTGTTATGCCAGCAAATTGATTTGATCCTTTCTTGTTTTGTATTTAGACTCCAGGATGTCAGTCAGTCAGTCAGTCAATCAGAAGACACCCACGCTTTAAACGAGGCTGGACTTTTTAATGCTTTTCTATCTTCCTTTTATATAAGTATGTTGGAATTTTTTGTAGAATTAAAGTTTGTTGGGGCAGAAAAGAACTCTAAGGTCTATCACATATTTATAGGTCTTATAGGCTATAGGATACTGTTAATTAATTTTTAGTTTAACATTCAAATATATCTTTGAGCATCAGCAATCCTTTTCATTGATACTGCATGTGACTGAATGTCTGAATACATAATGTAGTTAAAGATTAAATATTTGACTACACAGGTCTCAGAGTTCCTCCTGAGTATGAGTATGTGTGTTAGTTAGAAATGGGAAAAATTTATCAATTCTTGATTTTTTTTTGTGTGTAGTGATGCATGTACTGTATTTGCCACACTGACTCCAAAATCTATAATTTTCTTTAATTATTATTATTTATTTTCTATATGTTTGCATTTGAGATGGTAAAATGTTGCTAGTTGCGTTGTATTACAGCTCTTCAGCTATAAATCTATTAAAAACTAGTACAAGACACAGATACCTCGATATATGAATGCCGCACTTTAAGAATTTTCGCCATAAGAACTGACATTTAGAAAAAAATGTAAAAAAAAAAAAAAAAAGTATTTTTGGCATGCGAGTGAACGGTCAGTTCGGTACGCCAGCTAAGTTGCGCATATGTCCGGGAGCCGTTAAAAAAAACTTGTTTGCGGCCGTGGAAAGCCCATTAAACGAGTTTACATATTTTTTGCGTGGGTTTTTGCATTCTGTGCAAAACACATCACTGTAGGCCCCAGGAATGTTATCAAGGACGGTAGGAAGAAGAAAAGGGAGCAACGTTCAGTTTAGTTTTTTTGAAGCAGCCATTGCTAAGAGGAATCATAAATTAAGGTTAATTAAATTTTAATGTCTATTTATTTCATATTTCTACATGTTTTGATTGTTTTTATATGCAAAAATATGATGAATAGTTTTGGAAATTGGTCATATTGGTGATATTTTTGGGTGGCTGAAACAGATTATCTGCATTTACATTATTTCCTATAGGAAAATGCGTTTCACGATACGAAACTCCGCCTTAAGAACTCTCCAGAACTAATAAAATTCATATGTCGAGTTACCGCTGTAGTTTTAAAATCATTATGATATCATAATCACAAGACAAATCGAATTGGCACATGGCTATCATGATACTATCGTATCGGCTGATCCCTGGCGATTCCTATTCTTAGTGTTAACCTTTCAGCCAATGCATTTTTTTCATACTTTACAGTTGCTTCATTTCACTCCTCCTGCAAATGTACAGTTTCAGTGTCTATTTAAATGAGCTACAGCTGAGCCACGCCCACTCCAGCGAACAGCAGAGCAGAGCAGCAATATAATGTCACAATAATGGTAAAAATCTAAGCTGTCTTGCCTTGACAACACAAAAACGTACAAAGGACTAGAAGGGAGTGTTTTTTTTTTTTTCTCATGTCTTTTGTTTGTACATGCACTCCTGAGATCTGAATATCTAAAAATGACTAAAAAGTGAATTTTGCATAATAATTCCACTTTAATACTGCTGTTGTTGGCAATCCAATTTAAAAAAAAAAAGAAAGAAAGAAAAAAAGTTTGCTTGTGCTGTTTACATTTGGCTCGGCATTTAAGCTCACATTTATTCTGCTCCTTTGCTCTTTCTCATTTCCTTTCTCTCTTTCTGTCTATATTTCTCATTGATATTCAGACTCATGCTCTCTCGGAGAAGAAAAAAAAAAAAGGAAGTCTTGATTCTGTATCAGCCACCATGCATACTCCTCTTTCTGTTTAAGCTTTATCATAGGAGATCACAAATGGTGGCATTAACAAGATGCTAGAGCCTCGACGGATCGTACAGTGGTGCGCAAACACGCGCTCTAATTTAGTAAGAAGTGAAATAACGAGCGTTAATGGTTCGCGCAGGTAATGAGATGCGTAGCGGGTGCAAATAGCGGCCGCGTTACGGGGATCGAATATGGAACCATCTCGCTACTGAGACCATCAGACTGCGATAATGTTAATTGATCTCTTACACACAAAAAAAAAAATGAAGGTGTAATTCCAATGGGCTTTCTCATTGTTAATACTTGGTATCATTTTATTTTTCTCCAGACATTAATTTTCACACACAATCGACGTTCCCAAAGTGACTTTCAGGCTTAGTGGGTGCAAAATTAATCAACCCACATCGACTCCACCTTGCATTTTGCACCTTTATGAAGGAATTCCCCGGCACACTCGTTAAGTCAAATACGCAAACGGGACATGATGTGAAAGATGCACATTTTTTCAAAAGCCTGTAGGAGAATTCGTGTTTTTTTTTTTAAGTCGTTATCAAGTTCGCACATGTTTTCACACTCAGAGACTCGATCTGTTGAGCTTTACATTCTTATGCAGCTCGACTAAGCGTTATGCTCATCCTGCTGTCTGATATAGTCGGGATTGTGCTGTGAATATATTAGTACTGTCCTGTACTTACATTATGCCGCACTTGTTCAAAATTACATCGACCTTGTCTTACTTGCGGCCTTAAATTTTGCCCCAGAGTCATCCCGAAGGCTGTCTCGTTTGTCCCAGTTTAGAAAGAATTGGCTTGACTTTAAAACACGGCCGTGCATCTCATAAGCTCAGGAAGCCAATAATCAGAATATTCAGTACAAGCATTTCAGTGCAAGACTTGTGTTTTTTTTTTGTGTTGTGTGCGTGTAAGAGAAGGAGCTACATGCTGAGCTCCAGGCTGCGTCTCGTGACCAGGATTCGAACACGCAGTACAAATGAACAGGTTATAAATGGGAGGGTGAGTAAATCAATACTGCATGGTTTACTCGTGTAATCCTTCATTGGAATCATTTATTTTCTAGCAGCAGTGACGGAGTATTAGAAAGATGTGCAAACGCGCTAAAGGACATTTCGGCACAGGGGACATAATTTACTAATTCTGTCCTTCTCTTAATTAACTTTGCACATCACTGAAGGTTCATTATGTGCACGTATGTTGTTGTTTTTTTTCTCCTTTGTTATTTTTCTAAGGAAAGTGCTCATTCTGCATTCTGTCTGAGACTAAATGAATCGGTAGAGCTTTTAATTTTAAACCTGGTGTCGGTATTGACTGGTAACCTGCTCTAAAAATATTCTCACTGCATCAACGCACCATTTTAAAAAAAACATGGTTAAGCTGGTTAAAAAATGATAATAATAATAATCATAATTAAAAACAAATGATCAAACCAGATGTTGATTGTGAGAAAGATTTTTAAATAAAATCAATAAAATGTTATTGTTGAAAAAAAAAAGAAAGAAAAGTACAGCTAGACATTTATTGATGGAAATCCGTTTCGATCAATATTTCCAAAATGTCACTTGTGTTAACATTTATGTCATACACTGTGTCTAAACATGAAACCATTACGCCATAACGACTCCCATATCGTCTATCCATCTTCCCCTTTTTTCGCGTGGTACGAAACGTCTGAAACCTTTTCATATCTTTCAGCTGCGATCACAAGAACCTCACCTGCCCCCCCGTTTTTCTTCTCTTCAGAAAGCAACTCCAAACCAAGTCCCTGTCTGCGCTGCTTTCCCCCCCTCCACGATCTGTTCATATACAGTGGCGTATTAGAGAATGAATTATATTTAAAACTCATGATCAAGAACTTTTGGTCTGAACAAAAATTATGGTCTGACTCGAGTTTCCAAATATTAATAACTTTGCGTCTCCCCGAGTTTAGTGCTGTGGAGGAGGTGATGCTATCTGAAGAGCCAGCGTTGGGTTTGAATCCCTGTGTATGGCCATCCTACATTGGTACCTACTGTACACTGTACCTACTTAGTCTTCATGTTGCATGAACCAATTACCAGTATCAATTCCATACATACATATACGAGGTGTGTTCAAGTCAATCCGTGACTGTTGATTGTGCTGAATAACAGAACACAGTCATGAGAGTGAACCCTGCTTCACTGATGCATTTATCCCAGAGTTTCACCAGTGCTTGGATACCATCAATGTAGAACGTTTCCTCATGATCGGATCGCCGGAACTCCTACCAGGCCTACCAGGAACTCCTTTAATGGTCCAGACATGTGGTCTGAACTTTACGAGGAATGAGACGATAACTACTGTTCAAGTTCCCGTGAGGTGCAACTGGTGTTGGTGAATGATTGTACAGTTCTTTGTTCTTCGTCTCTAACGCAAGTTGCCAACAAGTTATCCATCGATATTCAAGGATCAGGTGTTCCACACGCTGTTCAGACTATACAGTACAGGCCAAAAGTTTGGACACACCTTCACTCATTCAATGTGTTTTCTTTATTTTCATGACCATTTACAT
>JAQMYL010000038.1:29543275-29559738 GCA_030014365.1 Clarias pachynema
TATATATAGTCTGCACTACTATTTTAAACTTAACTGTAACTTCTTTACCGCTATGTGTAGAAACTCACTTGTTTGAGCTTCCATGTCCACATTGAAGTAAATCTCCTTTGAGAATAAACATATTGGTACAACATATATTAAAAAAAAAAAAGATTCCCAAATGAGCATCTGCCTTACATGACTTACCTCAGGCTCCTCTACTACGTGACACTCAAGCTGAGACTGGAGTATCGCTTAAGGTTCCTCACGCTGGGTTGAGGAGCCAGATGCTGCTGAACGCCGTGTTCTCTTCGTGCTCTGTTCAAACTGATGAGGAAGAGTGGTTGTCTAAATTGTGCCCTGTGAGGGATCTGCGAATATGCGGAACGCACGCAGCTGTTTGTCAGCTCCGAAGGCCGGCCTGCCACTAAGCACTGGGTGGCTGATGGAATTTCTTTTTTTTTTTTTGGTTATGTAAGCTCGTTCTATAAGGAGTGTGGATGCTTCTTGGCTGTGCTCCAATGATGTGTGTTGAGAGTACAGCTGTGTGGTGACAGGTTTGGGCCAAAACATGAAGGCTGAATGCAGTCGCAGCTCCGCCTAGTCTGTTGACTGTTAATTAGCTGAAATGTTGAGGAAGCGGCGGCGGGTTCTGTTTACTACAGTACGTTGCATCGCGTAGGATTTGAGTAACTCTGTGTAATTCGTGAATTAGTAAAGCTATTCGTTTTGTCATAAACTTTCTACTTTGGATACGACAAATCTTGGGTGCGGTTGATTTCATCGACAGAACAGTTATCACACTGGGATGCCAAAAAATGTTAAATAAATTCAAAATCTGAGAGCGCGAGAGAAAGAGAGATTAAACTGCATGACCTGAGCCTCGTAAAAAAAAGTTTCATGTTGTCCCTGTTTACTTTTTTCGTCATCACCGTATTTATGCGTTTTTTAAAACTTTTCCCAACTTTCCACCCCAACAGATTATTTATTTTTAATTACATACAATGTGAACGCAAACTCGATCTAATGAACCAAATATATAAACCAAATGCTGTCTGATTATTAATGCTAATAGGTGAAAGTGTCCTTAGAGACTCCTAGCGAGGTGTTCATTATCTTTCGTTTGTAGTTATTACGCAAAGAATAATAGATACAGTAATGTTTTTTTAAAAATATTTTCTGCCTTGCGCACGTCTCAATTTGAATACATTTGAATTTTTATGCGGCGCTGCACACTACGCAAGTTTCGCCCTGTTGTGAATTGTATTGAATTAACTTTATTTGCTCCGTTTTTGTCTCTCTCTGTCTCACCTTTTTATTGTGTATCAAGTAAGTCTGCACACTCCCTTTTTTTCTTTTTTCTTTTTTTTTTTTCTTTTTTTCCCCCTCATGCGTCATGTTAGGAGCAAATTATTTGTACCTGCCAAAGATTCTGTTCCTCCGGCGTTAAACGTTAGCTAAATACCTGCCATAATGGTCTTTTCCCGGCTCATTAGAAGAGCAGCTCATGTCTTGGTGAAAAGTCAGCGGTTTTCAGGGCTGTGGCCACGCAGCCGTCCTAGCCTGGGTGCCATCCCTCTAGGGCTGAGACAATGTGAGTGAGTCAGGGAAATAATGAATGCTTTCACACTTTACCTTGAAAACTCACTGAACAGCCCTCGCACCAATTAAGGGCTTGTTTTTCACTGGAGTGGCCATTATCAAACCTGACCTTCCAATTATTTTTCTGAATTCTCTTCCCCTTGCGTCACCTCGCCGTGGCCCCAGCCAAGGAGGCAGGGGGAAAAAGATGGCCCTGGAATGGGTAATGGGGCTCCCGAAGATGAATATCACATCCGTAAGCCTGGAGACGCGTCCCCTGTCCACAAGCCAGCTCTGTTTTTGTCGAGTCTCCTTGTATCCTTCTCACCTCTTTCTCTCCTTCCTTTTCTTCGCTCTTGCTTTAATGATCCGTCTCTCCACGGACATGTCTTTTTTTTCCCCACTGTCTCATCGTCCGTTCCTTTGTTTCCGGCGTTGACGCTTCATGCCCAGTATTTCTCTTTTTTTTCTCCCCTTTTTCAGTCTTAAAGTTTCCCTGCCGGTCGTGTCAAAACCTAGATTAGTAGTGACATGAAGAGGAGAAGTGGGGAAGAGCCTTCTGTTTTTAACATTACAAGGCTGTAGCATGCCAACCACTTCGCTGTCCACTCGAGGAGAATGTCTGGACTGATTAAAGCTGGCTTAAATAAGCACTCTTGACAACCGTGCTGAGCAGAAAAGCATCGCACAAGATCACTAAGATAACATTTTTTTTTCCCCTTGATCTTGACGTTTGGTGTGAACCTCGACTGAAACTTTTAACCTCACCCTGCATGTTTTCATGCATTTTGCTAGTTTTACACGATCGGTTGTCTGGATCGTTGCACGAACGATATTTATACGTGTAAACCCGATGTGCGCATTTTCAAGGTTGAGGGCAACATGACGAGACATCCGGATTATGTCACTCTATAGCAGCAGTGTCTGGAACAATAAAGGGAGATTTTTCCGATTTAATTTCACTTCATTAGTCTGACTGTAACTCAGAATGGCTCCGTTTTCCCATTAGCAGTCGTCCCTGTCTTATCCTGCGAAGAAGAAATTGTCCAAGCGTCAGGCATTGAAATAAATCTGGTATAACTCTGAATGAAGTCATTAGACCTAATATGATTAAAAAAAAAAAAAAAACCCACAATGTAAAGACTTGAACAGGAGCCAAAGTGCTAGAGCAGAAAGCTGAATTTTATAGCTGACCTCCTGATCATTAGTGGCGACACTGCCAAATACATGTCACCTCTATGCGGACAGCCTGACCATAAAAAAATAAAATAAAATAAAAATCTCTACAAAAGTCCCTGAACTAGAGCTCAGGTAAGTCCATTATCCCCTCTCTCCCTCTTTTTCTCTCTTTTTTTTTCTTTTAAAGTGCATGTTAACACATTTTTTTTGTAGTAACTATGGTAGATGTGACTTACTTTGCAATCGCACCCTTGATGTTCAGGGACTCTCATGTCTGTCTGTCGGTTTCTCATTGACACTATGACCGATTCCATATTGGGGTCATTCATCTTTCGGCAGAGGGATATCTTGATGTTAGGGGCTCATTGATCATGGCTCGGAGCTGTCTTTGTGTAAGGGAAGGAGCTCTGCGACAGGCCGACATCACCACCTCCTATATCATGGGCGGGTCACTTATTGATTATAGAACGCTTTTCTAATATCCTGCTCAATCCTTGCACCGCTTTGCTTTCTTACTCATTTATAAGCAATTTGTTAGAGTCTGAGTGGTGCGGTGCGATATATACGTACCAGGTAGGTGTATATACAGTACTGTCAGCAGGACCTGTTGACCTTAACGCTGGATCAAAATCACAAGAGGAGAAAGAAATACGTGACCTTGACAGAAGGTTCTTTATTAAAGTAGGACCTTCAGTCAAAGACGTGTGTGTTTCGATAGAGGCAGTGCGGAATGTAGCAGCAATATCCACTATAATATAGTGTACGTAAAGCACTCGGATATCAGACATCGCAAGTCTTTTGCACAGAAATGTGCAAAACCATCCACTTTGTCCTAACCTTTAATAGGGAAGGGAACCTACTCTACAACAGCTCTCTTCCCTAATATTTACGTCTTTTCAAAGCTCGACAGTCTGCTGGGATTTTGTCTACAGTTAGTGTCGCCAAGAGGCATTTACTTTTCACTATGCGAAATCTTCTGACTGACACCATGACCAACCGCAGACTGTTGTTTTTAGCTTGCCATGCTGTGTGCTAAGAAAAACAGAGCCATGTGTAGCAACTCGCAAAAGTTTATTACTAGCAAACAGCACGGTTTATTGTTCCTCGCTCGTCTTTAACCTTCCATGCACAGTTTTTTTTTTAAACAAAACCTTGGAATGATTTTACAGCTCCTGGAAGACAGGATGCTCTGAACCTTATGCACTTCTTTCTGATCTGGTATTGACAAGAGTATTAAAAAATAAAAAATAAAAAAATTCCGCCCTAATGCTAATGTAATACGTTTATATAACAGTTTTTAATGCTGTTGGTGAATTACCATAGCTTTCATCCTACATCCACTTTTAATCCAATTCAAGCACTAACTATCCAGTGTGCATTTTTAAAAGCTATTTCAGATCTTTTTATATCCAAACCCAATCCAATAAAGCACTAGCTCACTGTGAGCGATCTTTTTTTTTTTTTTCTTTTTTTTTTGACCTTAAGCAGTTGAGGTCTCATGAACCCTCTAAGGTCTGAAGCATAAGGTTTCCAGTTCTCAGTCATGAGCACAAAGTAAAAGGCCCGAGGGCGAGACAAAGGTTCAAGGGTTTCCACAAACGACAACTGGGCGAGACCTTTGTGTCACGTTTCGATTTGGGACGTGTTCAGGAAGACGGTCCAGAGATGAACTCGCTGCTGCAAACATGTCACCTCTTCCTCTGCAGTTTTGATTGGGATAAAGTGGCTCCAGAAGACGGAGAGCACACCTCATCACGCTAGTTCAGACATTTGTCATGAAGCCAGTACGTGTTTGGCGATTTTTGTTGTCATCTGTCCGTTTTTTTATTAAAAAAAAAATTTCTGCATTCATTTTTCACTTTGGCTTTGTTTACTGGAGCAATGCAATGTTTGTGGGTATAACTGAACCCAGATCCGCTCAGAGTACGCCTGCTTTAAATGGAAGAAAAATCCAGACTTAATGGAACCAGCGTGTTGTCCTTAAACCCCTCGTTCTCCTACCGTATGTCAGTGGAAATCTGTCTAACATAGAAGACTGTTAAGGAGTCATCAGTACTCTTTGTTTCTGACATGTAATTAAAAGTGAAATACTACTAGTTTTCTATGTTACCACTGGAGCATTTTATTCGCGGTACGAATGAATGCGCACCATGTTGGATGGATGCCTGATTTCTAATGTCGTTATTAATGCGTCCGTATTCATTCGAAGACTCTCATTGCTTAGTCGTTTTATAGCATCACAACTCAAAATCCGTATTTGAATATATTTCTGCCTTTTTTTTTTTTAATACTGTTTTCCTCCATGCAGTGTTTTGATTTGAATTCAACATTAGGACAAGGCCACATCATTATTTACTGTATATCTCAGAGAAAGGACAAAAGGTTAAGACCCATGATTGTACTGCATGTCTCGAACATCCCTGAATGAGAGAGTTGATCAAAGATCAGTATTTGCCTTTCATCTCCACAATAATTTGATTGCCAAAATACCGAGCCGTCCCCGGAGCAAGCGCGTCTCTGAGATTCTTAATACACACGGGACGCTGACTTTAAACCGAGTTTTGGGAAAAAAAGTCCTTTCTTTCTCCTAGTTAATTCTAGTTTTAGACGGATGAGCTCGCATGCAAATTATCCCCCAGACGCCTACTATCACTTAATGCCTGTATTGCATCGTTTTTTTTTTTTCTGTTTTTTTTTTTCTTTTAAACCAAAAGCCCGGGATGCACAACAAAGCAAAAATAAATGACCTCCGAAACAGCCATAATGCGTGAGCGAATTATCATTTCTCCCTATGCTATCTCTCTTCTTTCATGCACGCGTACAGACAGTGCTGCTGTTGTTGTTGTTTGTGTTTCTTCTCTTCCTCCTTTTTCTTCCCACACGCCTCTCCGTCTTCCATGTCCCTGGGTGCGCATCTCTCTAAGATAAATAAATGATTGCATGCATTATTTACTGCACTCGTTCCGCGACACAGCAGCCAGTGCACGAGGCTCATTTTCCCAGGCTGAAAGGCGAGAGTGAGGTGGGGGTGAGGAGAACAGAGAGAATAGAAATCACTATCCAGAATGGAAACCTGCAGCCATATTGAAACACGCTCATTTGTTTCTGGAGCTAAGCTGTTTGAAAACTCTGAGGCTACGTTCGGCTCTTCTCACGCTCGAAATCGACGGCGTGGCCCAGCCGAGACCGGCTCCGTGATAAATTATACACAAGCCCCTCGAACTCAAAAACGAATCTGTTCCTACAGTGATTTGCTGCCTGAGGAGGGCTAAACAGATAACTATTGATGTGGCTGTTGCATTATGTTTCGAACGAGTTGGAAGTTATAAAATTGAAATTGCAACAGTCTCTCACCGAGGACTTTTTTTTTTTCCCTTGGTCTCTTGCGAGAGAGATTCCTCTGAAGTGTTATGGCGATCTGGAAGAAGCTCTTGTCATGTTGATTGAATATAGTTAGCCCGCTGTCAAGAGGAACTTTGGTAAGGATGTGATTCTACAGTACATCCGAGCAAGCTTCATAGATCAAGCTTATTAAACCTCCTCTTTACACCATGATCAATAATACCTGTTTTTCTGCTTGCGTTTTCTAAACAGGAGTTTTGATATCAGCAATGCATCACACTAAACGTTAGTCAGACATTTATACTGTAAAAGCATGTTTTGGCAGAAACTTTAAGAGGTAAACCCCGATTCTAAATGGAGCTCTTTCCCAGAATAAGTGGAATTATCAATCATTACAGTATACGGAGGAAGTGGAGAAGAGTCTAGGCAAACGATGTGAAGTGGGTTGTTCAGTATGAGCAGATTACAAATAAGATCACAGTCTTTTTGATTAGACCAGCGATATATTTGTAGCCTGGAACAAGAGTGCATCTTGTGCATCAGCTCTCTGAACAGAACTGTCGCATTCGTTTAGAGGTCTGGTATCTACCCCAAGTTCTAACGTAGCTTCTTAAACAACAACGACTTTATTATCACTATGCAGATGACCGCTGTAATAATGCTAAATCAAAATAATAAAAATAGAGTCTGTCTTAAATCAAAATTGAGGTGCAAATAAGTATATTAGAATAAGTCTTGGTTGTTAGAAATGTTCCTGCTCTGCATACTGACACAAGTGCAACGTAAATGATCGGGGCCTTACCGGGCCTACCCATGAGGCCAAACCAACACGGAAAGAAAAGAGTTAAATTTATGCTTTGTACCATGACTTTGATACAAGATACAAACTTTCGGCTAAACTGAGTCTCGGCTAAACTCTGGAATGCTCGATTACTTACTCCCGATTACTTACATTGTACTTGTTCCAGGAGACAAACTTCACATGTTGGTTTGCAGAACAGGCAAATTTATAACGACCAAGACTTATTGTAATGTACTTATGTGCACCTCAATTTTGATTTAAGACAGACTTTAAAAAATCCCTTAAACTTCCATCAGTGGAGAACTTGTCGGTAACTTCAACACTTTAAGGACCTCCATCACCCCAAACCAATGTAGTCATTTAACACCATTACACCATTATATATTTAAAGTGCTGCAACCACTTTATCTATGTGATGATCAAGAATCACTTGGTGTGAGGCAGGAGTATACCTTGAATGGGATGCCAGTCCAGTATTGAGTAAGAACAGTTGCATTTATTGTAAAGTTACCTTATTTGGCTCATTTTTGACTATGGCAGCTGAGAGTTAAGCGCTTTGGTCATGGATTCAACCAAGTAAGCTTGAAGGTTCTGGTATTTGAACTCATGGCCCTCCAATCAGTGGTCCACCTCCTGGAATCTTTTTATTTATTTATTTTTCGGCTGGGGAGAATCAAAAATCCATGTGGATGCTGTGAGAACTTGAAAATCCACCCAGATAGTATCCCAAGTTCGTGATGAAACCCTGGAGCTGTGAAGACGTAATGCAGCGTAAAGCCAGGCATTCCAAGAAGAAATATGGAGTCAGATCTAGAGGCTTGTTTCCAGTCGATTGTGGAGAACACCTCATTATAGAATGTAGAAATGGAGGACAAAAGGATTTTTAAAAACTCCTAGGAGTTAGTTCTACTGTTTGTCCTTTTGCCCCAGTGTGTTTTTGCCCAGACACAAATCTCTTACTATACATTCTTTTCTGTCTGGAGCAATTTGAGATTGAGACCCCAAAGTTTTTGCACTTACACAATATAGAACATCTCACTGAAGACATTACAGCCTGACATGTCAACAGTAATGCTCAGGAAGAATACCCTTGAGGGAGTAGTGGAAATCATGCCATTACTGGCAGCAGATTCCCCTCAGGACATTTTCAACAGACCCTGCTCGATTAAACTGTACACCGTTATCAAGATCCACAGTCATCCTGGTCACTCTGTCTTAGTTCCTCCATGTCAGCATGCACTATCGGCGAGACGCACTTCTGAAGCCATAGAATGGTTGGATAAACACTTGAAAGAGAAGGACTGGAGAGTGCACAACACGAGGGGATGGAAGTAGTTGTCGAGAGGTTGTGCTGCGGTGTAGTGCTGCAACGAATAGAGAAGCTGTTAGTTTATTTTCATTTGACAGTAGTAAGGTTAGTGGAGTTAAGTGCATTATGCATTATGAACCCATTCACAGCCTGTACAGTGTGTGATTTAGTGCATCAATTGTGTTCTGCTTCTCTTTAAAGTTAAAGTAGAAATCTCTAGTCCTATTCCTTCCCAATTATGAAATACATTTAACACATGAACACAAGATTTGGTTTAATCCACCAGAATTGGATTAGTATGTGAGAAGCAGGCACTCCAAAAAGAAAATATGAAGTTTCTTCCAGTCGATTATGGAGAACACCTTCACTCCTACAGCACCTCATTAGAGAAGGTAAAAATGGAGGGAAAAATAATCTAAAGACAAAAAAAAAAAGTCCCAGGAGATAGTTTTAAAGTTTGTACTTTAAGCATTATAGATATTATATAATCAGTGTTTAGGGACTTTTTATTGAGTTACCTGTACATGAAAGAACTTGATTAGTGTGACACAGTGTAGTTCTTCTGTACAGAAAATCCTAAATGTTATGTGTTTCGATCTGGACATGGCTAATAAACCGCATACTGTTATTATACGCTACGTACAGTACATTCCAGGATTTCAGAAGTGTTTATTTGGGGTGTAGGGATTTAATACTTGATGGCGATGAACTGTATTGTCCCTAAATATATTTTGTAGACCACAAAATTGCTCTACTTTTGCTTAACATATTACTATTTTAGATTTCAATTTGTGTGTGGACTTGTACATGACAGAATTCATGCAGTTTGTGTTAACGTATGCGTAACATTAACTAGGCACGCGTTGAATAGATGTGATGCCAAGGAGATAGAGGTTAGGTTTGGAAATGTACGTAATTGACCTATGATTTGAAAGTTTTAAAGTAGTACAGTGATGTGCAAAAAAAATACTGTAGAGCAAGGATGCTTTGAAAAAATAATATAAAAACAAAGCCCTGCAAACAGTAATTAATGAAACTTCAGTCAGTGTTTGGTGTTACGATGCTTTAGTCTCAGGTACAGTTTGTGTAGTTTTATAAGGAAATTAGCTACCAAGTTTTACTGAGCATCCTGCAGAAACACCAACAGTTCTTCTGAGGAATTTGACTGTCGCACCTGCTTCTTTTTGGCGTGTAAAACCCAGCAGCTTCCATTTTGTTTTTATGTCTAAAAAGTCATCACTTATATAGTATGCTGCTTTCTCGTCTGGCGTTAAAGGGAAAATATTTTTACTTTGTGGTTGAACACTGTTGAAAATCAGAAATGTTTTTTGTACTCCTCCAATAATAGTAATTTTTTTCCCTCTTATCATTAATTCCACTCATGCTCTTGCCAAAGGAATTTCTTTCGAGTTAGTTTGTCATCTTTTAAGGATAAATAAAACGTAGCCTCATATGAGCTGCGCTTTCGGAGCCGCAGGTTGCACATCTCTGTCTGATCCCACTCGGCTAGTTTAGAATCAGATCAGCGGCGCGTGCCAGCTCAAAGAGGCTTATCGAGGCGAGTTTCTGCTACGGAGGCCAGAGTTAAAGATGTCGGGGAGAAAAAAAACTCCTTTAATTTCCACACATTACATCTGAGCCTTTAAAAAAATGCGGTACACAAATTATTGAACTGAAAGCTGATCCGTCAACTGTTTATCGTTCACATACAGTATGGAAAACTTTGAAATTGATCTGAATGTAAGAGATTTTTTTATTTATTTTTGTGTTTTTTTTTTTTTTCCATGAGAGACACAGGAGCCACAAATGAACTTGAATCCCAGGAGGTGTGAAATCGGTCTTAGCCATAGCAGGGTTAATGCGGTGGTGAAGTGCAGAAGAAAAAAAAAAACCTAATGAGCTATGATATGGTGCAGCGTTAAGCAGGAGAATCTGTACGGCGATGCATCTAGTGAGCCGCTTGTGTTTGTGTGGGCTGAGGCCATTCGCACTCCTACGTGAAGAGTGTGTGGGTTAAAAACGACGCTGCTAAGCTAGCACAGTTCAAAGTGGAGGAAGCTGTCACAAACCCATCTGGATGGGATCATAATTTTTTTTTTTGCCATGCAAATCAAGATTGCTCCTTTGTATGAGAAAGAGAGTGGAGCGCGTGGCGAGGAAAGAAAAAAAAAACTCTCTCTGTCTCTCTCTTTCTCTGCCTAGTCATTCTTTGATGCTTTGTTTCATCGTCGCTTCAGTCTGATCCCCCATTCCCAACCTTCAAACAGCCATGGCCGGGGTGCTGAGAGAGAGAGAGAAACGCTCAAGATCGTTCTCAACAAACTTTCATGTATGACCTAAAACAGTTCAACCAAATTCCTCTCGAGTTTACACCAGACCTTCTGTTTGAAAAAAAAATTTCTCCAGCAACAAACCTTAAATGTTGGTTGGTTTTTTTTGCACCATCAATCATGTCTTGTACAATCTCAGTTGGCAGATGGAGACTGGCACGTTTGAAGCCCATCAAAAGGGAATTAAATGAATATCGTCTGATGCAGGACCAGCCTGTCGTGCACAAAGAGACCAGAATGAAACAATTTTTCCTTTTTTTTTAAGCTGATTAAACATCGCATCTAATCTGCCCGAATTGTATTTTGTATCTCTCGTCTCATCGAGTGTTGATTTATCAGATTTAGTTCATCGCTTTATGAACTTCGCTCAAACGAGTGCACGTTATTCCTTAATAGTGGTCATGTGTGAGGTAATGAGAAACCGCTCCGGCTTGTAGGGGTCATCCGAACCCGAGTGGCTCCGATTAGCGATCTGAGATCATCGTAAATCAGTTGGCGCAAGTTCTCGGTTCGGCGTGTGTTTCTGCAGTTTTATCTCTGTCAGCTGTATAATATGGTTCTTATTAATTAGAAAAAAAGAGAAAAAAAAAATCTGGTACCATATTTAGACTTTTCGCCTTAAGTAGAAATTATTTCTTAGCTTGAAGGTTGCTTCCCTTTCTCATTTCGGTTTTCATTTATTGAAAAAACGTAGACTCTTACATTATACATGAACCTATTTAAGTCAGCTAGGAAGTGACACACAGCGCAACGTGGCCTGGTGTTAACCTCCGCAACGAGCAAATCTGAATCTCAGCAGCGGAGAATAATAAAATAGGAGTGTGATATACTGAGAGTCTTAGAGTGTTTGTCTCAGGTCAACGGCTTCCAAAGTTTAAAAAAACAAAACAAAAACATCCAATTATGATCTGACTAAAGGCCCTGTCGCTCTCAGGCCTCGGAATTTAAATCCGGACGCTTCTCCGTTTTTGGACCGTGTTGCGATATCTAAGGCAGCTTTACCACGGAGAGAATCGAAGGGAAATTATTCTTTCTTTGAATTGCCTTTTCACATCCCTTATACAATGGCCATAAAAGATAGAAGGAGCTTGTCATCTTTTCAAATTACCTCCGTCTCCTAAAGCTGCCTGCGCTTTCCACGTGTGTAATCATGCGAGAATGATAAAGATATAAAGAAAATGTCTTCCGCTGTCATGCGCCAAATGGTGTAGGCCTTAGAAAATTCTGATTTGGGATAATTGGTCAGTTTTACATTCACCATGACTAATGTATAAAGTTACTGAAAATGTTGAGGCTTTATTGAAGTAGCTCAGATTTTACTACAAAAACGTGGAATGTAATGAATTGAGAACAAATGAATGTTTTTAATTACTAGATATTGAATGACATCTGTAGTATATACAGTACAGTTTAATCACCCTGTGTCCACTCAGCGGCGGCTAATACGTTAAGAATAAGACGTGACATGGTGTGCTGTTGTAGGAACATAATCAAGAGAAAGATGTCATGCCGGTTCCCTATAAAATTTAATTAAATGCAAATAAAATGTTAGAAAGACTACAAAGCACTGACACTGGAGACTCCTTCCACAAACAAACTGTGAAGGCTTTACCATGTCAATAATTAAATTATACGAGTCAAAAATTATCAAAAATTATTCTGTTGGCCAGCACCGTCTTATCAGCGATTTTCGTTTTTTTTTTTTTTTGTGGTCTGAGTGTGTACCTGGTGCCGAAACCACTCATAAACAGAAAAGTTTGGATATCTGCAAACTAAATTTGGACTCTAAGGAAGGTGAAAGTTTGTTAAGGAGAATCGTAACTGGTGACAAAACATGGATTCATCACTACGAGCCTGAGAGTAAACTGAAAGAGTATGGAACCAAAACATCCTCAATCGCCGACCAAGAAAAAGTTAAATAGACAACCATCAGCTGGAAAATTGATGCTTATATTTTCCTGAGATTCTCAAGGGCCAGTATCGGAACATTATCAGGAAAAGGTTTAATGCTAGGAAAAGCCGAGCGTGCTGTCTTTGCTGTTAATCGTTTGGTTTCGGGTCACAAGGTTTTACCCTCTGCAGAACCGTTTCTCACTGAAGTTTTACCTCCCCGCTAGACAGTTTTATATGATGTACTGGTGCAACAGGTGTTGATCTCTTTTTACATGTATATCACCTCGGCACAGAGATGAAGGAGACCCGTTCACGCTGGCCTGACGAGTATGCGCGTTATACATAGCTTCAGGCTTGACTACCAGTCAGCCATGAATGTGACACAGAGCCCAAGCAACTGTAATTATCACCTCATTATGACCTGTGAGAGTGGAGTCACTTTGCCTGCCTACACCTACGTGCTTATCATCCACTTCCTGGCCATTTACCAGGCTGTGTCTGACAAAAAACTGGATGTGTGTGGTGTGTGAAATGTCTGTTAAGGTTTTAGTGTTTATTCCTTTCTTTGTTATTAAGCCCAGATTCAGGTATACTGTGTAATGTGAACAAGTGGATCAATTCTGTGTTTTTTGTTACCCTGATGTAAAACAGATCAGATTTTTACGTCTGTCTGAACGCAAAAATGTGATACAGAGACAATTTCATATGTCATCCTACTGTAGATCGGATAAATATCTGATACGCGGCCGTGCGACTTCAAAGACAACGGGTAAATTGGAATCCTCTGCGCATGTGTAGGGCGCGGAAATTTCATAGCAATGCTAGCAACAGCTGATAAAACTGCTACAGCCATGGCTTTTTGTTGTTGTTGTTGCTAAAATCGCATTCGTTGTTTGAAATGAATGAGTGATCGCACAAATTCCTGACTATTTTAACCCACTTGGTGCGAGCAAAGACGTATCAAGTAACATGTGAACCGTCATGACATGGGAATCCGATCCAACCAAAAATAAATTAATGGAATTGAGCAAAGTGGCTTGTAATGTGAACGTAGCCTCTCTCTCTCTCTCTCTCTCTCTCTCTCTCTCTCTCTCAGAAATGCTTTTTTTTCCCCCCTCTCACTGCACTCTACATAACCATTGCTCTGCATTGTTAAGAATAATAGAACTGCTCCCTTCTCCCCTGAGAAGCCGTTTTGGTGTGTTAATACCACGGAGCAGGGGGCATTTCTTTGAAGGTGAATTCTCATGACACATTTATCCACCTCGTCCCTTTTTTTTTCATGTCTCTTACTGCAAAAGTGATACATTTGCAAAGGCAACTGCAGTTTTTTTTTAGCCAGTTATCAAAAACTAATGCAGCGCTTCATTATTATTAACCTAATATTTGATATGACTGAAATTGAAATCATAAATCATATGATTTTCTCAAATATGACATACCTTCTAATTAACTCCTACGTTAATAGTAGGATGGATATCATTCTTCTCTGATGTGGTTTATTCTTATGGCACAGCAGTTCCCCAAAGATTGCACTGATGTATTAATTATATCAGAACGGCAAGTCATACATTTTAACCTTCTATATTTCTGTTAAATGTTGTGGAACGCCTGCAAGGCAAGCTATAACTTGCATTATACGCATTATAGCAGCTATAAACAGTAGTTCCACCATCGGCAAAAAGAAATTTCCATTTCAACGATGACCGGGCCCAAGCACCCTGCGTCATCGCCACCCGGGTACACCACACAACCTGTGTGATTTTTAAATATGTGTTTAAAGAACACGTACCAATACCATTATGACATGATTTTAGAAAACCTTACAAAAAATTCTAGACCTTCAAAAGCTGCGGATGCTGGGCGAAAAAAAAAGCCAACGATGATGCCGCTCAATGTGATGTCACTCAATATTTCGGCATAAGTTTAAGCAATTCCAACCTGTCTGTCAATTTCCATGAGATTCTGAGCATGTTAAGACCCCCCAAAAACTCTGGATGCTGGAAAATTGAATAATAGTATAATAGTATCGCTGCTTGTCTTTTTTTTTTTTTTTTTTATGTTCCAAATTACTGACACTGGAGACTCCTTCCTTAAAAAGTAAAGTTTAACACATATTTCCTTAAAGGAAGCTCCACTATATAAAACACTATACCTTTTTTCTTGGTTCGAATAACACGTTGTTTTTCTGTTTATTATTCTCCTTAGGGTGTCTCTCATGAACGAGCTGTTACTATAGAAACAATGTTGTATTCGATCGTGCACATTAATATAAGCCTTTTTTTGTTGAAATTGCATTCGGGAATAACCGTCACAGCTGCCGGTATAGAAAATGAATCAACACAAAGAAAACGGTTACATCTGAACTTTGTGTGTGTGAGAGTGTGGTCCATTTTGTAGCAGTGATTTAGCATGAGCGTGAAATGTAACTGTAGCACACAGTATGACCCAGGATGTGCTCATAAGTGCTCATACAGTACAGTTACGAAGTAAAGGTGTATCTGCAGTTTATATATATATATCCTGTGCTTTTTGGTCTTTGTTTAAGGACCCATTGCTGCTCCCTTGTTGCTAATCGCATGACTAATAAATTCATCAGTATTGTGTTCCGGTGTTTACGGTTCATCCGAGTGAAAAGCCTCGGAAATACTCTTTTATTTTGGCTTTGTTCAGGACGAGACAGCCAGACAAAGCTGCGTGGGCTTTGGTAATTAATTAACTGTACGAGAGCACGAGCTTGGATAAGAGGCCTGTGCAAACAGCTGTGGCTTTTACCTGTTTGCAGAAGCTTCAACGATGAACCGGACTTCTCGCACACACGCCCGAAATCTTCTCTTGACTTTGAATAAATTATCAGATTTGGATGTTTAAGCTCAATGAACGATACCGGAAGGTAGAAAGATGATACGTCTGTGTGAATGATTGTGTATTTGCCACAGAAGACAACAGTTGTCCCTGATTTATACAGTAACTGTTGTTTCCTTTATTATTTGGTGAATATGTGCATTGGACACTTTAATAGGAACACCTCATTTATGCAGGCAATTACATCGACTCATAAAATCATGTATAAAATAATGTTCTCGGAATCCACGCATATATATATGACTATGCTTAATGTTGTGAAACATTCGCAAGGGCTCAGTGCATTGTAATACTGATAGGAAAGACCCAGGTTTAAACCCCACCACTAAGTTGAGCAAGACCTTGAGCTTAACCCTAAACGTCTTTGATGTAGAATAAAACAAAAATGTAAATCGCCCTGCATAAGGGCGTCTGCAAAATGGCGTAAATGCAAGACAAGTTATCACTTACAGTATATTGTAGTAGCAATAAACGGTAGTTGTGTAACTGCCCTGTTGTTTAAGTTATTAAGAACACTGGTTGTCATGTTATGAAGAACTCAGGCAACAGAGTTTTAACTGGTGCACAGGTCTGTTTCTGGAGACTGGAGAAAAAAAAAAGTAAACCAATATCTCCTTACAGGAAACTGGCAACCTAGTTGGGTGTACAAAGTAACGCGTTAGAGTACTTAGATTATTTTTTTGTTGTAACGAGTAATCTAACGCGTTAGGGCCACCATTCAAGTACTCAGTTATTTAGTTATATTTTCGAAAATGTAATCCGTTATTCAGACAATTTATGTAATCCGTGAGCCAGACAGCAGTGATTCCGTTAGTGTGTGTGTGTGTGTATGTGTGTGTGTGTGTGTGTGTGTGTGTGTGTGTGTGTGTGTGTGTGAAAACGTCCTACAAGCCCCACCCCCAATAACCCGCCCCCTCTTCTATTCCTGCCGTTATAACCCCATCTCACCTATAGTGAGACTCGCGGTGAGTCACCGCCTGACGTTCCGCAAAGTTCTGCAAGGTCCGCCAGCTTCCGTGAGGACAGACATGCGGAAAGATGGAAACCTAATCACAGCGCCAAAACTTGCGGTGAATCATGATGAACCGTACTTACAGCCACCCCGCGAAACCGTGTAGGTGAGATAGGGGTATTAGTAGTTAACAGATTATGGGCCAAACTTCGCTGAGTGATGATGGTAGAA
>JAQMYL010000038.1:29567202-29579281 GCA_030014365.1 Clarias pachynema
CCTGGGATAGGCTCCAGGCCCCCGCGACCCTGAATAGAGGATAAAGCGGTATAGAAAATGAATGAATGAATGAATGAGACACCTTTTAGCACCACTACCATGTTTTGGCTGATAACTTGTGCCAATTCCATGGGAGAACCTGAGTCTACAGCATGTGTTGTTAACTTCTAGGAGTCTATTACATATTGTAGCGTACAGCAGAGTGTTGCGCTAGGACGTTCCTCTTGGAGCCTGGTGTGGCGGACCATAGTGCTGGCGCTTTGGGGACCGACCACGCATAGTGTTAGTGTTCATGTCCATGGGGATGACGTCAGGATCTGTCTCACTCGGCATGCACCGCTGAAACCGTGCGATGAAAATGTTTCAAGGCCCCCGAAATGACTTTGTTAGTGTCGTGGTACTTGAACAATACCGATGGGGAAACAGCTTTTTTTTTCTTACCAGCTGTTAAGAAATCCTTCATCTTCTAAATCCCCCGGTGACTCAGTCCTCTGTTGAAGTGTCCTTCCTCTGACCACTAGCATGTGGCCTTGGGCGAAGCAATTAACCTCTAGCCACTGCAGGGGTGTTGCAACATGGCATCTCGGTCTTCCTTTCCTCTTTTCCTCTCTCTCTCTCTCTCTCTCTCTCTCTCTCTCTCTTTCTCTCTCACTCCCTCTATCTCTCTCCTCGTCCTCCCCAAGGGCACACGTGTAAATGAGAACATTTTTACCATGCCTTATAAAGATAAGGGTTAGAAAGCATCGCCGGTTCATTCCTGCACGCGTCACAGATGCATTTCCGTTTCTGTTGTATTTGTGGCCAGACATCTACGGATCGTTTCGCAAACTCCTAATCTATATACGTCTTATGAACACGAGGGCGTATACCCTTCTCTTTTTCTCATTCTACATTGCGTTCTGCAGTTAGATGGAGACTTTTGGCATCTCCATGATCAGTTGTGGGTATGTAGGCTGAATGCCGAATGAGCAATTTCGCCCCGCATTATTCTTTTCAAATAGATTTTATTAACAATACGGCAGATGTGAGAGGCAGCTGGAAACGATCGACGAACACACGATGCCAGTCTAAAACTTTTTTTAAACACTCCGTTTTTATGTTTTTTCTTTAAATGTGCTTTAAAAAAAAAAAAATTCTAGAAATTGTAATACAGTATTTAAAAATCAGTCCAGGTTAAAATCTTCATCTGTAATTAAGCATGTCTAGCACACCATGTATGAGTCTTTAACAGTCTTTAACAGGTCTCAGGAGCTCATGTCTTTAATAACACACTCATTTTCAAGTCTCATTAAGCTCCCAAAGCTAACAAGTTCCACAAAGATTTAGCTTTTCCCTTTTTAATTGATTTCGCATATGATTTTGTTTGGTTTGCGGTAATAACAGTGATTAAACCGGATTAAAAGGTTTAAGACGTCTTTAGAGCTCTTCAGTAGGGAAGCTAAGGACCCGTAATGATCCAAGGAACCCTTGAAGAACCGCTTTTTCAATGCTTTATCCAGAAAGGCTTTGTCCTTAGCAGGGACACGTCGAGAGGTCTAGATCTTACGAATACCATTTAATGGGATTTCAATCCATTGCAGGTCATTGTGCATAAATGTGTTCAAAGACTGAGGCAAGGTGGCATTCGTCTGCGGTAAATGAAACCTGAAAAAGGAAAAACAAAGAAAAAAAACAATCCGAGCCCAAGTTACGAGACCTGGAGCTATGTGGCCGTGCCGCTCGTGTATTTTGTTCATCGGTCAAGTTAAAATAGGGAAAAAAAGGAAGCTTGCTCGAATGTAAAAGAGGTTCGTAACACTCCCTGATGACTGCAAGACACATCAGTGTTCACATCGAAGCCAAAGCAACAAGTCCTCCCCCTCTGCGATGCTATTCTAATTCGGCTAATCAACAGGGAGTCATGTTCCTGTTGAGTTCTCTCACTCTGTTAAGAGTCATGCTTTGGTCTTGACCAGTTCTATTACTATTTCAAACAAGTTTGAAGAGGAAAAAAAAAAAAAAAAGAGTCGAATCTGTTTCATTTCCAGTCCTTTCGGAACACGCCATGTTGGACACGCCACTATTTCAGCAGGTGTGCCTTTTATCCCTCTCATGCTCCGAGCCATTATGTCTCTTCTGGCATTATTTGGGCCACTACTTCCATTCTGTCGGCGGAGAAAGAAAAAAAAAAAAAAGCTTCCTCTTAGTGGCACAAGGTGATAGATTGAGTAAAACCTGCTGACTGTTTCATTCTCTCTCCTCCCTGAAATCTCTCACTCCACCTCTCTGTTCAGCCTGGAGTGATGGATGGAGCGTCTGTCTCTTCATCTCTGGCATGACAGAGCAGAAAAGTGACAAAGCAGTCAAGGGAAAGGAGGAGAGAGAGAAAGAGAGAGAGAGGGAAAAAAAAGCGAGCCAGCAAACATATTGTCCTCCGCCACCCTGTGGTCACCATGCTTAGGTCACTCACAGTTCAGCCAGCCTGCCACTGGGTGACTAATGATAGATTTCCTCCCTGTTTAATTCCCTCGTCCCCTCTTGTAGCTGCTCCTGTGACTTTTGAGTCAGTAAGCTACCGGGAAATACGTCATCCACTGCTGACCGATTGCTTAAATTAGCTTGTAGGCAAAGACCTCACAAAAGTTATGCTCGCCTGCGTGACTCTATTATTTATGCAAACTGCGAGCGCTGATTGGGAGTGGGGCATGGTGTTCTTTGAAAAGGTTCAAAGTTAATTTTAAAAGCATCGATCGCATTTTTTTCCCCCCCAAATTTTATGTTCCTAAGAAACAAGCACTAGAGTTCCCTGATTATCAAGTAGCTTGTTATTTTCTTTTTACCGAATATGTTTTTATTTACAAGAAGAAAAAAAGAAAGAAAAAGAAAAAAAAAAACAGCTCTGCCAGATATTATGCACCATCTTCTCCAACAATGATATTCTTTATGCCATTTAATAAAGGAGGCTCCTGTTCAAAGCCTTTTTTATGTTTAAGCGAACGAGAGAACTTTCTCACAAAAGAAAGCAAAGCTTCTGTCCAACAAATTCCCGGTTGAATTGGTTTCCTTGCCTGCTTAGTGGAGCCTTGGCGGATGGTGTGTCGGTGACCATTTGGATGGGGCTGGCTGGCAAGAGCGGGTGTCATGTTTGAAGGCTTCCCAGTGCTCCCACAGAGCCTTTTTTCAGCTCCTGCCCATGTGCGAGCTGAAATAGACTTTGGAGCTAATCTCGCTTCCACTGATCCACAAAGTTTAAAATGGTAGAGAAGAGATCAGAGACGTGGAGCTTGGAACTAAACTTTTCTGTCATTCTACCAAATGCAAGTCTGTATTAGTGATTTAATACAGAGTAACTTTTTTTTCCAGAAGGAAGAGAGCCAGAACAGTTCATGATATGAAATTCATCATGTGGCAACGGATGTTACGGTTCTTGCTACTGGAAAATTTCCAAACGGCAGTGCATTAAATCAGGTAGCTTATCTATTAATGTACTGTAGTTTTCACCTGGTATATTATTTTTTTTTTTTTATATATTTTTTTTTACAATTTATGCGACATGTACTGTATCTACATGAAAAGGCACTCCATCCATATGACCTGTTTTTCACTTTTTCCTCATTTTTAGGCGTCCCATATTCAGTTTAAACAAAAATATTAAGAAAAATACAATTTCCTTTTTTCCTATTTCCTTTTTTTTTTTTGTTCTTCTAGTCTAGGTTTTTTTTTTTTCTTTTTTTTTTATATAGGCCATGGTTTGAAGAAAGTTTTTTCCCCTCCTTTTGTGACCTCATATAAGATACCCTCCCCTGGCTCGGCTGTTTTCTGGGGGGTGGGGGGCGGGGCGGTGGCTCAGCAGTAGCCCATCTACATAGACACTCATGTATATGAGATAATATTTATTTCATATATATATTAATAAAGAAATAATAAATAAATACACTTTGTGGGGAGCTGTGGGACTTAAACATTGGACCTTTAAAAATTGTGACCCTTCATACCAAGTCACACAGGTTAGTTTTGCTCTATGATCAAGAGAGTGCAGTAGGTGAAATGTAACATGTTTTTATTTTCAGCAAAAATCCGCTGATAAAGACTTTATCTTTAACAGGATTGAAAAATTTCTCATCCTAAGGATTGTTTTTAAGCACTTTAATGGACACTATTCAAGCTGGTTACTGCAAACTATTCAAGTTACTCCAGGTATGCTAGAAAATCATGGATTTTTTCACTATGAGTTATAAGTTATTTTTAGCCATAGCAGCGAGAACCTGGACTCAAAACAAGCCTGAGGGATCGCTCTTACTTAATATGTCATAGAATCTTAATCATAATGTCATAGAATCCTCATATACTTATTCTAAAAATAGGATATATAGGCGTATGTTACTTCTGACCTCAACAACAAGCTCGCTGAATCCTGTAGCTCTTCACATAAATCGTAGCGTCTCAGACTGGCTAGGCGCTCTCTTGGACGAGGTGCAAATTGCGGTCAAAAACAGAGCTGTCAAAAGAAATCTAATGCGAAAGAAAAGTAATGTCATTGTGTTGAACTGCATGTCAAAAGTGTAGAAATAGCTCGATCACGTTTCTAAACTTTTCTTATTAATAAATTAGCAGGATCTATTAGAATGAATATAAATCAATTCACTCTTACAACATAAAAGTTTGTGGGAAAAACTTGGGATCTGGCAACGCTCAAAGTCCTACAATAATGTATGCATGCACACACACATTCACACTGCTGCTGAAACATTTATTTATCATGCGGGATATGCCGCTCAGACACTCAGCCCCTCTTACTGTTTCTCTACCCTTGTTTGCTCCGACGTCCCACTTTTGTTGCGTCCCTCCTTAAATTGAATATGCATGAGACACAGATGTGGACGTCGCGTTCTGCCGTGTGCTCGGCGCTCAAATCGTGCAATTAGTGCGTACGCAAGTTTCGTGCATAACATGCAAGAGAATTAGAGTCTCATGAACAGCTTGGTGCAACAGCTCAGCGACAATAATGGGACGGCATACATCATTTAAGGCACAAATAATCGACATCATGCATTAACTCAAAACGAGTACAGAAAGGCATCGGGTTGTGGTAGTCATTGTCATGCAAGAGCGATGCCGTCTTGTTTACTTGCCACAAGCTGTCTCGTACAGTATGTTAATCCTGGTTGGCCACATGGGCTCCGAAAAGAGCGAGTTTCTCTCCAACTGCTACACAAAGATTCTCATAACATACAGTACAGT
Source organism: Clarias pachynema (assembly GCA_030014365.1). Classification (NCBI taxonomy): domain Eukaryota; kingdom Metazoa; phylum Chordata; class Actinopteri; order Siluriformes; family Clariidae; genus Clarias; species Clarias pachynema. The sequence goes on from JAQMYL010000038.1 coordinate 29,572,423, forward strand.
ACGCTGCCTGTCTGGTTCATGTCGCGTAACCGGTAGTGAATATGCGAAACAGATTTTGTTTGTTAATATACCGCAAACCTGTTGTAATGCTTGAATTACGGCAGGAACTACTGTCTGAATTGCGAAAAATTTAATTGTGAAACTCTTTAAAATAAATCTTAAGCCTCATTTGGGAATCAGAACCTGACATGATTCGGTTTTTGTCTGCGGCGTAACCATAGAACTCCTGAGTCTTTTCAGAAACTACGCCTTTCAGCTGCTCTCAGGCAGAAAAGTAGTATAACACAGTGTTCTTCAACAAAGGTCAGGGAGTGAAACAGAGTGGGAAAAAAGAAAAAGTAGAAAGTGGGGAGAAAAAAAAAAAAGCCTGGAATTTATTTTGAAATATTGCGGTGTAGCTGACCAAGTATTGAACAAGCATTAGTCTTCATTTGACTGCGTCCATTTTTTCATAGCACTAATGATTTTAATATTTTTGGGGTTCTTTTTCATCTAAAAGTTAAGCCTTTTTTCTCTTTTTCATTTTCTTTCTTTTTTTCTTTCTTTTTTTTTTTAACCGACTGCTGCGTTTTAGTTTAGACCTTCTCCTGTGAGAGGGCAGTAATTCAGTAATGTAACTGCAGCTCTGCACGCTTCGGTCCCTGATTCACTTTCATGCTCATCACTGTGAGAAGAAGACGAAGAAGAAGAAGAAGAAGAAGCGTAAAAAAAAACGAGGTTTCTGACTAGAAGGAGTCTCTCTAGTCCTCTGTTCTTTCTCAGAGCTCTTCAAAGTAATTCGGAATGACACGCACTTCATTAGACGTGTCTTTGACTGAAGGCTGCAGAGATGCGTTTCCGCCTCTTCGAGCACTTAGGGCCTTCATTTCACTGAGGGAATCAATAAGACAATTTTTCCGTCCTTTCTGTGCGGCGACTACTGTTACTTTTTTTTTTCTTCTTCTTTTTTTTTTTTGAAGCTTTGCTGCAAAGTGAAGAAATTCGCACTTGTGACCACCACGGGTATCCAAGGACCGGGAGGTGTGTGAGCGCTATAGTATGTTCTGAATAGCTCGTATTAAATGTCTGAAGGATCAGAGCAGAGTTATAAAAGCAAACTTGAAATGGTTAGTCTATGTACTTTCAATTATTATCTTTTCCGTTCATAACCTGGTCCATGTCAAGCCGGTAAATCGAGGCTCACGTTGAGGCCTATTCATATCCAGCTTGATAAATAATCCAAGTGTACAGTCGCTAATTCCATGATGGACATACATTTGCTAAATATAATTTTATGTCGTCTGCCATCTAGAACTCGTACAGTATCTTGTCACATTTTACCATCAAATGCTGTGGAGTGGAATGGAGTGGAATGGAGTGAAGTGGAGGACGCACATCATCGTGAAGGCGCTAAGAACGTGTTGGCCAGCGTCTCTCCCGCTAACACTCACCTTCTGTTGGGTCTGTGTGCCGTGAGGGGTGACTAAGTGGGAAATGAGCTGTACAGAATGATCATGAGTACACCTGGCCCACACACAGGCTTCTCTCTGTGAGTGCCTGTTCTTCAAACTCACACTGCCACCTCCAGGCTACGGCCTCCGTCATGTGTCCATTACGTTTTCATTCATCGGTTTCTCCAGTAGCGCTCCAGAAATGCCTAAATGTGGCATCGACTCTGTATGCTTTATTATAGTAACCAGGAGATTGTCTGGCTTTTTTTTTTTTTTTTTTTTAATGCTTATTGGGTCTCATTTATTGCTCTTAAATTGTTCGCAGGGGCATTTCTACAAGAAATAGAAGCATTCATGAATATTCAGTCATTCTGAAAGCATGTTTGTGTCCTGTGAGAGCTCATAAGTTGTGTGAGTGTATGAGAAGATTCACTAATGCAAATAATCGGCTTTAAATCGCATAATTGTCGAGTTAGTCAATAGCTAAGGGACATTTCGCACATACCCAAACTGTTATTTTTTTTTATTGGGGCTAAAGTATGCAGAATTGTCCCAAAATTTTAATTCTTGCCTCAAACCACCTCTGAATTGGCAATGCATCACCCATGAACCAGTGATGTAATAACCCAGGACTCACAGATACCTGTGGCTGTAGAAGCTATTAAAGTATACTATTTAGTCCTTTAGTGCACAGGGTTGGATTTTGCCATTTTAACAGATTTACTCCACTACATGAGATGTCCCCCCCCCCCACCCAAGTTCTCTAGTTTGTGACGGCTCAAAGCTGAACAAGGAATTTGGGATCTGTTTTCAACTCTATTCAACAATGCAAAAAGAACAAGCTTCTGCAGTCCAGCTTCCTGTAATGTAAGAATGTTATGCTATGATGTATTTTTCAGGCAGTGATGATGATAAATTTTCAAGCATGGTCAAGTGATTATCATTTTTCAGGACTACTGAGATTCTTCATTTCTTCTACCGCGTTCTGACAAAACTTCAAAAAGTTCTCCCTACGATTTTTTCTCTGATGCCGAGATCGTACTGTTTCACCGCTTTGCAGGTTTCATTAGTTGATTTGTAACTGTGGTGCGAGCAAAAATGGATTCCCTACAAAAGAAGAGCTATTTTGTGGTGTCCCAAAACAATTCACAGAAGAAAATCTGAAAATCAGATGGTTGTTAAACGGTGTTAAATCAACCTCCCTATAGTCCTGATCTCGCTCCTTCAGATTTTCACCTGTTTGGTTCCCTGAAAGCAGCCCTACGAGGACGAAGATTCACTTCTGATGAAGAAGTGAAGACAGCGGTGCATTCATGGCTCGCAACATTTTTGATGAGAGAATTCGAAAGCTTGTTGACAAGATGAACAAAGAGTATTAAAAAACAGGAGATTATGTAAAAAATTTTTTTTATATTTGTCATTTTTATAATAAATTCTACAGCCAGAGTAATGATAAGGTTAAACGGATATGTTTGACTGCACCGTTTATATTATTACATTTACTGTTATATTTTTATTAAGTGTTGTAATTGTTTAAAATCCACACAGCTTCCTGTTGTCATTTCTTGAACAAATCTCCACTTAACACGTTGTTTGACCTCGTGTGGAACTTTGCCCGGATTTTCCTGGATGGCCTGCTTTGAAAGATCACGCATTTAGAATGCTATTGCGATTAAATAGCCGAACCGCTGTCACTGTTAACCTAAAGAAAAGAAAAAAACAGGTTCAGGTCTAATAAAGAAGTGCTTATTAGCTCGAAGGGGTGGCGAAATGTGTTGCATGACGGTTGTAACATAGGCTCGTAAATCTCACACAGCAGGAGGAACTGCCTATCTCAATCACTTTGTCTCGGCTTTGCACCTCAGAGCGCGCATCGGTGCAATGAGCTCCGTGACGCCTCCAAACACGGCAAACAAGTGGCCTGATGAATGAGTGCACTACGAGCACTCAATTACCATGTCAACAAGAGGAGCACAAAAAAAAAAAGCTCTTGTGATGAAAGCGTTGATGGCTTCTTATTAAAGCAAGCTAAGTTTAGAGCCTATTTGTGGGATGTCAAGGGCATGACTTTTTAAAATAATATTCAGTCATTGCGTTTGGGAAGTCATTTATCCGAAGCATTGAAATTTCCCAGGAATTCCATTGTAGCATTTTTTTCCCCCTCTAAGCTTGTATATCTCATGTTTATCGGTTGAATCGTTTGCGACGTCTGTAGAACGCGCGCATAATAAGCACGATCGTCCTGGGGAAGGTCGACTCGGATAGTAACCTTGTGCAAAATGGTCCGGCATATAACGACAATATAACGCATCCAAGAGGCGTAGCACATAAAGGCCTCCGTTGATCTAATCATCATCTTTTTTTAATGTTATTAATATGGGCATGTGCAGTTAAAATGAACTGCACTTGTGAAAGCACTCCGGTATTAATCTACATTTTAATCAGGAGGAACGTGTCGAACAGTTTGCACTTTACAGCTCTTTACACGCTGCCATGTCATTTAGCTGTCCCAGAGCAGCTCAGTCAAATGATATCTAATGGCTTCAGCAGGCTTCTTAAAAAAAAAAAAAAAAGTGAGTTTTTAGCTCATTAAAGGAATGGATTAATATTAATTATATTAAATCTGTTTGGAATGCGTCTAGACTGTAATGCGACGGTATTTTTTTATGGAATACAGTACATTCATAAAAAAATATATAAAAAGTTTGCTAATTTATTACATCACTATTTTAAACTTCTGAAGAATCACGTAAACATATTGTAATTATTATTTGTAGCATTATTTCGGGTTTTACTCAATAAATTTATTGGTTTTGCTCTCTAGGTATGGAGGAATAGCGCACTTTTTTTATTCTTGTCGATCTCAGAGGTACCGTACAAGCCAGTCATGGCTGTTTTTAAAGCCAGAGCACTGTTCATACAGTAATAAGACGTTTGAAAATATGTATTGGCCTGGTTTTCATGTCTCAGAGAAGGCCTACAGTTCACGCGCTCCACTTGGTAGCTGTAATATGATTGGGTAGAACCGCCCGATGGGTGGGATTTGAGAGCAAATTATGAAGAGCTAAAATCTAATTCTACTTCATTTTTTTTTTTCTAGCTCTGAACTAATCATACTTGATTAAGCATTAACTAGAACCTGTTATTACCTTGTGTCATATTGACCTTGATATAGATGATATAATCTCTGGAAATGCTACAGCGCATTCCAACACTGATGATTGTATGGCACCTCAGCAGTGATATATGTATATAAGCAGTTCCTTTGATATGATGATAAAAACAAAAAAGCCCACTTTAATAAGAAGCCATCAAACCTTTTCATCACGAGTGCAGTTTTTTTTCTCTGTCGTCGTTGTTGACATGTTAAATGAGCCTCAGGAGTGCACTCATTCATCAGGCCACTTGTTTTCCATGTTAGACAGCATGCACATCGCTTACCGAGTTATCTTCTTTATCATTATCACAATTCGAAAAATCTCTAAGCCCTGGTACGACCCAAAAAATATATATAAATAAATAAATAACATAAAATAAAAAATAAAAAGCTTTGCCTGCTACTTTGGGGAATAACTACAGGTTGTGTTTAATGCAGCTTTTATTTGTGCACACGTGTCTTTATAGCGCCATTATCCTTTTACAGCATAACAGCGCCCAGCGATCTTCGTGGGTCAGAAAAAGATCTAGCCGAGGACCGTATTTAAAGCGCACCGTCCAAGTCGTGTCAGGTTTGGCCGGCGAGCGAATGCTCAGCTGTCTCTCCGGAGGCAAATTTTAGTAGCATGAAAACCTGTTGGCCTCTGCAAGCGATTAGCTGAACGTTTTGCATTCAAATTGCCCATATACCGGCAGCTGCACAAAATAGCTCAAGCCAAATTGCAATAAGGTTGAATTGCATAATCCTGCTTTAGACTACTGGCTTGTTTGCTTCCACAGACTGTAGCCGTGAATTCTAATTACTGTTTAAGCAATGTAAGAAGACAGCTGGAGTGCAATGGGCTATTTAGTATGTCTTTAAAATAAGGCAGGATGAAATATTCAAGGAGTACATCTGATCAATTATGGAGCACTCTACACGCTACACTGAAAATCATTCAGTCATGTGGTATAGGCTGGAAAATATAACACTACCTAAAAAAAAAATAGCTATTTCTGGTACACTATAGTATATTTTATGTTATGTTATCTGTAAGTGTTAGTTTAAAAAAAAAACTCTTAAGAGAAAACATATTTGGAAAATGTTATGTGCTGTGAAAAGTATTTGCCCCGTCCTGGTTTGTTTGTTTGTTTTTTCCTATTTGTCACACTTAAATCATGAATGAGCCGTGATTATAACCATGTTTTTTTTTTTTGGAAAGCTGTGTTAAATTCCACTTGCCACACCCAAGCCTGATTACATCCAGACCTGTTGTATCAAGAAATTATTTAATTTGACAAAGTGTGAATCAGGCCAAACGATCTAAAAAAGTAGTACATCAGGCTACAATGTAAAAAAAACAACAACAACCCAGGAACAGATAAGAAACAAAGTCATTGTATCAGTCTGGAAAGGTTTACCAAGCCATTTGTAAGGTTTCGGGAGTCCAGCGAACCACAGTGAGAGCCATTATCCACAAGTGGAGAAAACTTGGAACAGTGGTGAACCTTCCCAGCAGTGGCTAGCCTACTAAAATTACTCCAAGAGCACAACAACAACTCATCTAGGAGCTCATAAAAGAAGCCAGAACAACATCTAAAGAACTGCAGGCCTCACTTAAGGTGAGTGTTCGTGATACAACAGCAGGGAAAGACACCGGGCAAAATGGAATTCGTGTGAGAGTTCCAAGGCGAAAGCCATCTGACCAAAAAGAACTCAAAGGCTCTCATCTTACATTTGCCAAAAAATACCTTGAATATCCCCAAGACTTCTGGGCCAATGCTCTGTGGAGTGATGATGAGTGGAACTTTTTCGGAAGGTGTGCATCCTGTTACATCTGGCATATAACTCTGGTGTTGGTTAGAGTACTTGGATTACTTTTTTGATGTAACGAGTAATCTAACTTGCTAGGTCCGCCATTTAAGTACTCAGTTATTTAGGTATATTTTTAAAAATGTAATCCGTTATTCAGACAATGTATGTAATCCGTGAGCCAGACAGCAGTGATTCCGTTAGTTAGTGTGTGAGACTCACTGAGAAGCAGTGTTAGGCACTGTGTGCAGCCACGAGTGACCGCCCGACGTTCTATGAAATTCTGCAAGGTCTGCGAGGACCAACGCGCGGAAAGATGGAAACGTAATCACAGCGGCAAAACTCGCAGTGAATCATGATGAACCGTACTTACGGCCACCGCCAGAAACCGTGTAGGTGAGATAGGGGTATTAGTAGTTAACAGATTATGGGTCAAACTTCGCTGAGTGATGATGGTAGAATAATTATAAAGGTCTTGACT
>JAQMYL010000038.1:29584871-29610328 GCA_030014365.1 Clarias pachynema
CCCCCCCCAACCCCCCCCCCCCCCCCCCCCAACCTTGTCCTCTTCAAGGTTTAGATTTTGAGTCATTAGTCCTGTAGATTTGCCATATAGACCCGGCAACCCTGCTTCCTATTCATAATTAAATGTTGCGAATGGTTAAATGATCTGACGTCTTTAGCGTAATTGGTTTCCATCCGGAGCATTAGAGCTGACTCGGATTAAGCCGTGTGGTCTGGAAAGCCATGCCTGGTGTAATATTCAGAAATAATTGGGATCCTGTTTCTAATTGAAATCCCGTCTCTGAGAGCACGGCTGAAAATCGAGCCAAACAGGAAGACGGCGAAGCGAGAGGTGTCGGATATGCGTCCCGTCGCTTGGATTTATCTTTATCTTCTGTCCGAAGTTTAAATACCGAAAGGGCCACTCCTGCCAATCAAAGCATTCTTATGTAATCGAATTTGAATCGTAAACACGCTGAGAGCCCGAGCATCAAAGCATGTCAATTAGTGGCCTCTGTAACGTCGTGCGCGTTTCCCGTCGAGGCAGCTAGTGAGTAAAAAGCAGCCATCTGCTTTGGCGGCCGTGTGGGCTTTAAATACAAGATGCATAAAAGTTCTCTTGCGTGACCTGCACTGTTTGTTTTATACAGCGCACATGGTGTGTGTGTGCGTGCCTGCCTGCAGGAGGCTATATATGGGAGTCTGGTCGGCTCCTTTTTCTGTTTCACACACACACAAGCACGTAAACACCGAGGTGTCTGGAGACAATTCACCATTTCTCTGTGCAGCTGTACAGTAGTATGCGAGTCTGTTGCAAAGGTGCTGCACCTTCTACGAAAAGCTCTCACAGTCAGGTTCATCCATCTAATATCACGTCAATTCAGTCACCTTATTTCTCGTCGCTCTTTGTTTAACGAGGTGCTGTGCCCATAAATCTCTCTCGCTGCCGTTTATTCTTATTTTGTACCAGAATAAATACTACAGACTCATAAACATGCTGCCTGTGAAATCTGGCCGCTGCTGAAGTGATGCGTTTGGTTTAAAAACAGAGAGAAAAAAACAAGTATGTCTGTGTAACTGATGTAGGGGCAAGGTGATGCTAATTATTCATGGCAGTCCAATTACATTCCCTCACCCTTCCACCCCCACCCACCCCCCTCTCTTCACTTGTCTCCCCTTCCTACGCTTAAATCTGTATCAGGTGGAGATTTGTGATGGTGGAGGTTATTTTTGTTTCATTTGCACCCATTCTTGATGCTGCTTAAATAATGTGAAATGCTGCACATATATAAAGTCTTGTGTATGTGCAATTACGCCGAGGTATCGCCATGGTCTAGTCTTAATCTTGTGCATATACAGTAAATCGATAGAGTACATTCTTTCATCTTGAAGATGCTTTTCTCCTCAACACGGTTGTAAAGAGCGGTTATTCCAGGCATCTTGAACCAGATGCATTTTCCTGTAAACCAAAATTTTACCTCCCTCGATGTAAACCGGTCAGAAACGTTTTTTTTTTTTAATCCGCTTCTGGTTTTCATAGTAATCACTGAATAACTGATGCAAATGTGAATATTAAATAGCTCTTTCAGGTTTAATAAAGCACATTATGCTTTTTTTCCCCCCTTCAAATCGTACTCACCTGCACAATCATCTCATCAGTGTTAATGCCCAGCCAGCTCGAGCATTTTTACACATTGGTTACTTTTGGACGTATACAGTACATTATAAGTGTCTACAGCGAGGCTTGGCAAATGCAAAAAAAAAAAAAAGGCAAGCAGGATTCGAGAGCGCCGGGGTGTTTTTAGGGACTATCTGCGCCTGTCTGATTACACCCCCATGACACCCGCTCCGGATTAAAAAGTGGCAGATTAATTGGGTTGTCAATCACGGCTGACACTGGCTCTTTGTCTCCGAGAAGGATCGTGGAAGAGCGCGGTGTCCAAAATAACGCAGCTATGCCATTGGGAGTCAGAGGTGACATTGCTCGACGTAGCTTGATAAGTCCATGGTAATTATTTGGCAGCAGGTACTGTAGCAACTTCTGCAGAGGTTATTTTGTTTAACCTTTTTTTAAAAATTTTATTTAGGTCATGGTGTCACTCTTGAAAAAACTTGCAAAAAGACTGTATGGCCCCAAACCCGGAGAGCTCATCTTGTTAGTTCACAGATAAGAACTAATGTTGAACTAATTGTTAAACAAGCAATATGCCAAGCAGGGTAAAGAATTTTTTTTTTGTTTAGTATTAATGAAACCTGATACAGGTTTGTTCTTGTATGTTTTTTTTTATAATAAAGATAATTATAAACTATAACTTCAATATTAATGCGAGTTCCTCATATGCAGAATCGGCTCGTGCGTAAACCTGATTTATTTTTTTTTTATTTATTTATTTTTAACTACTCTTGTTTTAGCATCTTTTGCCAGATAATTATTGAATAAGGACGATCATATCAAGTCAGGTATTACTGTAAGTTGCACAGGTTAGTTTTGCACTATGGCCAGTAAAGTGGAGTAGGTGAAATGTATCACACATTAAAAAAAAAAAAGGTTGATAAATACCTTATCTTTGTGTTCCTTCAACAAAACTGTGAAAGTTTTTATCCTAGACACTGTTTTTAATCAACACTATGCAAGCTGTTGTTTTAAATCTTGGTGTAAAATGAGGCTGAGGGTTGCCTCTTTTGTATTACCCCATGGGTTCCTCATTTAAATCTAATAAATAAATAAAAAAAGAAGGGTTTCGACAAGGCCCTCCTCGTAAACAAACTCACTGACCATATCACAGTAACCGGACATGGTACAGTAAACCTGGTATTAAAATGGATCTTATTAAATCTTATTAAATCACTCACTCACTCACTCACTCACTCACTCATAGTCTATACCGCTTTATCCTGTTTTCAGGGTCGCGGAGTGGGGGTCTGCAGACTATCCCAGGAGACTTAGGGCACGAGGCGGGGTACACCCTGGATGGGGTGCCAATCTATCGCAGCTTATTGAATCAGGAATCTGAAAATATGTCTAACTCAAATCACACAACATGCCACTTAATACCTGATTTGATGTGGCAGGTCACATTTATTAAGAGAATAGAGCATTGCTGCAACTCTGTAAACTCTAGCAAGCAGACGTTACTTAAAGCATTTGAGAAAATTCCTTGCCTCAAATAATACATTTTTTGTAACTTACTTTTTTGAAAAACTTCACTGTTGTTTCCAATCTAATTTATGATACAGGAACTGTATTACACCATGTTGAAATTATTTTCACACCTATCCAAGCTTGCTCATACATCATACTGTACATCATAGACTTGAACCCCTGATCTCCTGATTAGTAAGTCAGAGTCTTAACCATTGAGCCTTACCACTGACCTGTCCATGTTCTTGTTGTTTTTTTCGCCTTCACCACCAAACTACAGTTGTACGTACAACATGAGATAAAAGTGCATCTGTTTTGGTATCGTCTATTAAACAAGCCTAGCCTCACCATGCCTGAATTAATCATTGAGAATTTGAGTCGGGAGGATGGCCAGTGCAAAATCAAATGGTGAAATATTAGGTTGTGCCATGAGCAATGAGTGGGATTATGTGTGAGGTGATGTAATGCAACACTGCATGAAAAGAGCTGTATCCGGACAAATATGGGTATGGGAAATCCCCGCTAAACTTTACGTTTGCCAGATGTATGAGGCAGAGTGCTTGGAAAGGTAGTATGCAAACGGAAATTTTTTGAAACGACCAGATATCTTATGTATGTGGATGTATAAGGGAATCGGTGAAACTTTCTAGGAATACTCACAGCTAGCAGTGAGAGGTGATGGCTGTGAGGTGTAAAGGCCCTTTTGTATGTTAATGAGTAACAGAAAGAGGTGCTGCCTTATTATCATAGCCGGGTGGGGGGGTGTTTGGGATTGGCCATGGTGTGCCTTTGTCTCTTCAGCTTGAAGCAGGGTTTGAAGGAGAAGCAAGCTGCACACACTGCTCTTCTCGAAGAGGTTATCCAGCGTATTGATGCATTTGAGCGCAAGTTTGATGAGAGAAGATCGCAGGAAGAGTCAAACCATGTGCATAAAAGTTCTAAGATATATATATATATATATAGATTTATAATTCAGAAAACAACCCACATAAATACGATCCACAAACTGGATGCCATTGCGTGCCGTGCCGTCAGCGTGTAATATCTAACGGGACCGAGCTAGAAGGACATTTATTTTGGACATCTAACAAGCACTGGTGCATGTTTGTTTTAGTATTGCTTTTAATTTAATTGTACCTTCATAAATGCACATTTGTTCATTTTTCCATGTTTTATGTTTTTTTCCGTGTTCTTACTTTGCTTTGTATATTTATTAATGTATTTAATAATGAATCAGTTCTACTGTCATTTTTTAAAGGGGTTGTAAAGTACTGTATACTATATAATGTAGGGTCTGTCTACATACCTGCCCAATAACCAATCAAGTCACTAAGTTATGAGTTATGAGGGCTTGGGTTGGGCTAAATAAAAAGTAGTGGCTGGGTAATGTCCAGTGTTTTTTTTTTTTTTTAAACAATCAATTGATGTTGAGATAAAAAAAAAAAACAATACAGAAGAGCAGAGTTGTGCAAAGGTGTAAAATCCAAATGGAGCTTGAGGTGTGAATATCTCCTGACAAAATCCTTGAGTGGATTATTTGCCATGGCAACAAATGGCTGTACTGTGGAAGGATTCCTCAGCAAGACGCATCCGAATTGGTATCAATCCGGAAGAATCCTAGCTTGGTGGAATTTGATGTATATACTCAGTGGTACTTGTAGATGCTTCTGAAAATCAGTGGTGTATACGGGAGTTTCCTAGTACAGATACACCTCTTTTCATGCAGTGCAATAAAACTAATTATTTAGAGTTACATTTACTTAAGTTATATTTTGGGCTAACGGTGTATTGCAGCACTAATATTTATAGTTGTAATTAGTACATCAGTTATTACAAATGTCTGTTAATTCCACATTTTGGCCTCCATAATCATTATTTAGCAGTTTATAAATGAAAATTCCATCCAACCCATGTTTAATTTTATTTTATTAAAAGTCCGGTTCTTTATCTCTATCTGTTGTTGTAGCAAATGCAGGAAAAAAAAAAAAACTGGAGAAGCCATGAAAAATTATTAAATTATTAATTAATTAAAAACTTATTGTATTATTCTGTATTATTATTATTATTGTTATTATTATAGTGGCCTGATAGTTAATCTTGTACACGGTTTAATGTTGCATGAGACATTACATTGAGGTTTGTTATTTTACAAACGTTATGTGCTCTTTACAGTAACAGTACAACATTTACAATATTATATTTTTGAGTGAGTTTCAGGGTTTGCTTCAAACACAAGCCACACCTCAGTTATAAGTGTGTAGATATATACAAGATCTGAAAAACATCCACTCGTCATCTATAAACCGCTTATAGTGGAAAATATCGGAGGAAGCTCGGTCTTTGGACTGCGAGAAGGAAACAGAGTACCCGGAGGAAACCTTATAAAAGTGCAGAAAGAATTTTCAAATTCCACACACACAACCACACACACACACGTGCAGAGCGGAGGCGAGATCTGAGCCGAGCTTCCTGGAATTTCAGTATTTCAACAATTCCGAACTACACGAGCTCTCCAGTGGCGCAACAGAAAAGCATTCGCTGTATCAGAAGCGATCACAAGTTTGAATCCTCACAACTGTGGGTTGGAGCCAAGCCTGAAGCCTTGGCCTTGCTCTGTGGGTTGGGAGTGGTCTCCCTCTCTCTTCCCTGTCAATCACAGGGGCTCCAACCATACACAGGCGTGCGTGTGATGGAACATTTCACAAAAGAGAATAAAACTTCAGACTCTAATCGTTTTTCTCACGGGTTCATTTATTAATTTTTTTTTCTTTTTTTTTCTTTATTTTAATAAAAGGGATTAAATCACAAATCATGGGTTTAACGAGCATTCCGTCTTTAGATAAGCCAATTAAGTGTTTTTTTTGTTTGTTTTTTTAGGGGGAACTTGGTGCTTCATACCGCTTACACACACGTTAACGTGCTAATCCTTTTTAATCAGCGCACACCATGATTTAAGTGAGGAATCATCTCTGGCCGTGGTGTGATCAATCCGAAGCCATCGATCGTGCGAGATGCATATCGATCCTTTCTTCTCACCATGCCTGTGGCGATGTTTGCCATCCTTTCAGAAGATTGTGTTTGTTGTCAGTAGATTACTTTTAGCTCATTAGGGAGATTTTGCACGTTCGACTTGAAAAGCTTTATTAACTGCCGCCGGCTTCAGTAAATTTTTCGGTGTGGGTACCTGTTGTTCCTTTTTTTTTTTTTAATGTTGTGACATTCTGTCATTTTTTGGTTTGTTTTTCCCATTCGAATCACATTTAAATGCTTCTCAAGTAGATTTGAACACATCGTGCTTTTAGATTTTACAATTAAGGGGTGGGATATATATATATCTTTTGATTGTTTACAGTCGCTTTATGATTGTTAAAGCGCTATCAAAATACCATTTAATTGAATTAAAGAAATAGTGCTGGAACTAAACCGAAAGACGTAGAAAGGGCGCGTTCCTGCTTCTCTGTTTCATTCGCTCCTACCTCTTTTTATTTATTTTTTCTTCCTCTCGCCAAGGTTTAGAGGCAGGAGGAGTATTGAGCGCAGCAGTAATTATGGTGTGATGGTGCTGTGTCAGAGATGGCCATGTCGATGTTAATGATCCCGCCTCCCCACACACCCCATCTCTGTCTCTTCTCTTCTCTTCCCTCTTCTCCCCACCTCCTCCTTCTCCTCAGCACTGATATCCTCGACACGTCAAATACAAATGCAGTGTGACGCCTCACTCGGTTTCTTTTTCACTGTTTCTCACTCTGTCTCTTTCTCACTGTTGTTTCTCTCTCTCTCTCTCTCTCTCTCTGTCAGTTTGCAGGCTGTCTGTGCTGATATTTTCCTCCCTTTTTCCCCCTTTCGTTAGTGTCTGGTATTTTCTCTCTTTTTTTTTCTTTCTCTAGACTGTTTATAAGATGAACTTGTCTGCAGTCTCGGTCTGTCCGGGTCGTTCCCATTTCCTTCCTGTATATTTCTTTCTCAAAACGGCAATAACTGAGAACTGTTTTTTTTTTTGTTTGTTTGTTTGTTTTTTGGGTAATCAATGAGAGTTTATTTCCCCCCTCCCGTCCCCCACCCCCCAAAAGGTGAATTGTGATAATATCCAGTTTAGCCGCAATGCATTTTATATTCGCTCCACTGGTCATGCTGCTTAAAAAAATAAAAAGTCCCTGGGCAGATTTTAATTTAGCAAGGACGTTATAGAAATTCATATTCATGAAATAATGTACTTAAAATTATTCATAAAATAACTTAACTGTTATTAAAGCATAGGGAAAAAAAAGAACTTGAGCGCTATTCTTATCTTCATCTGCTTATGTGCTGTGTGATTATATACCTATTATAATTTGTATCTATTGTTTGACTATCTGTCTATTTTGAATTAGAAGTTTGTTTTGTTTTCTCTCTCTCTCATCTGGTGTTAGATGATAAAGGACTAACCTCTAAAAGTCTAACCTCGTCTTTATACCCCTGGGGAAACTGGACGTGGATAAAGACAACAGCGGTGCTCCTGGGAACAGAAAGTTAATGGAAGAAGAAAGACAGTTAATTAGAGGTTATTTAAAATATCTTACGTGGATAAATCATTTTTTTTTTTTAAATGGTTATAATGAGATTTTTTTTGGTCAGTTGTTTATAGAACAAAGGAAAAACTTTAACCTGAGTATATGTGTTATATTTATTTTATACAGTAACTTGCAGTACAGTATAAAATACAGTAGTAATTTTTAAAACGAACAAGAAATGCCACCTAGATTATATTTAATAATAGACGTGATTATGACTTCGTTCGCGTGTAATTAGTTTGCTTTCACACTCATAAGTATGCTTTAAAAAATGTGCAAAGCCTGAATCTGTTGAATTTTGGAATTAACTAAAATTTTTTATGTATTACTATGAAGTGCGCGGAATGAAGGTGTGAAATCGCGTTTATTAAGTAGATTTCAATTGCACGCTCATAAGCACATATTAGAAAAATGTACAGCGCCACCTGTTTAAGTTTGAGATGAACTAATGATTTTTTTTTCAAGGTTGATTTTTTATTTTATTTTTTTACATTTTTTTTTATGATATAAGGGCATTTTCCATTTCAAATTTCAAAGTAGCATATCTTCTCTTCCCGTATGCCGACTGCGATAAAACAAAGCCCATATGTTACCTCAAGCTCAGCCAAATACAGCTGTGAAAACCCCTTCAAAATTCCTTTAGTAGCTTTTACATGATGCATGCACAAACAAACAGACAGATATAAATTCTAAAAACTATCTTGATACTTTCCCTAAATTATTTTGCAAATATCTTTAACATATAGAAACACCAACTTTACAGATTTTATTATATGTCTCCGATCTTCCAATTGCATAATATAAAAAATATACATAATTGTACATTAAGCATAGAGAGTCAGTAAGAACATCTTGTTGTAATTTCCCGTCCTTATCACGCGCTCTCTCCGTCCTGGAATATTTACCCCGTGTTTTATAATCTAATTAGTAAACAGCGAATGGAGTGCTCGGCGTCATTAGAAGAGCGACGCTCATTAGGCTTCGGCCCTGTTGTCTTTCACTCGTCGTGGTGGTTTTGCAGGAGCAATAAGCTGTTTGAGTGAATGATGTGACAGCGGCGTAAAGCAGACTGCCCTGGGAGCGGGCCATTCGTTGTGATAAGAGGACGAGGTTGCGGATGAGTCAATGATTGCGCAGTGCAGCGGAGGAGAAACAGACACAGAAAGGGTCGCTGAGGAATGAGAGCGCTGTCTCATTTTTTATCACTATGGGCTTGCAGTACACACTCTCCGGCTAAGGGGAGTGCCACTTGATGCTGCTCTTCATCCATCATCTCAGTTAGCGACGTGAATACCAAACGATTGAACTTTTGAAGACTTATTAGTGTGGCATCAAGGCGGGTCACAAGGCCCGAGGTATTGATCACGCTCAATCCGGTATTTATAGATTACCTGCGTGACGCCGTTATCACAGTGTATAAAATAGTGATTTATTATATTTATGGATATTTAAAAAAGATATTTAAATAAGTTCCAACTACCTATCTCCCTCTCTCTCTCTCTTTCTTTTTTTAAATAAATATAGAAAATTGCTATTTAATAATTCAGCACCCTGTATTAATAAAGAAATTACTCTTAAGGCAGACAATCTTCTATTAAATACTGAGGGTCATTTACCATTCTCCCATTTATGAAAAAAATAAAATAATATTTATTTAATTATATATTAATTGGAAAATATTTTCCATTTTTATTAATAATAGCCATATTAGTACTACTATTACTATAATAATAATAATAATAATAACAATAATAATCATTAAAAAAAAAATATATATATATATATATATATATATATATATACTGTATATGCTAACCACTAAACTACAATAATAATAATAATATACAGCGGGGTAGTAGTGCCTCAGAGGGTTGAGGTTGCTGATCAGAAGGTCAGGGGTTTGAGCCCCACAACTACTAGACCCCACCACTGTTGGGCCCTTTTGCAAGGCCCTTAACCCCAAAAGCTCAAATGAAATTGGGTGCGACAGGAAGGACAACCAGTATAAAAACCTGTGCCAGGTCTTGCAGATCAAATAATCCGATCTGGTGACCGCTAGAATATAGTGGGTCAAGCCTAAGGGGAAAAAAATAATAATAATAATACACAGTTAATCTCATGGACTCCTTGTATAAATGCTGCTTTCATCCTTTATGTGTAGTTTAGGAATAAGAAAGACCCGCTGTGCTAGTTATGAATGAAGGAAGAAGATTACTATTATAATGCCCATAATTAAAAAAGTGTGCATGTGTGCAAGCGTGCACTCTGTATGCAGTGCAATGCATCTTCTCCCCTCTCTCTTTCTTTTTCTCACACTCCCTGCGTCTCACTTTCCTCATAGAACAGTGATTAATGGCTTCTCCAGCGCTAGCAGGCCTGTTTTCCCGATCCGTCCCGACTCCGCTCGGCCTCATTTGGGCCTCTCACGATCACGGTCCGTGCAGGACCTGAGAATTTACAACTGCTCGGAGTTGGCCGAGTGGCACAGGGACCTACTTACGGTCGTTCTGGGCATGGTTATGGCACCTCTGGCGCTTCCGAGGCCCATGTAGGAACTGTCGGCAATATTAGAGGCAGGCCAGTAGGTGCCCACGGGGGGTGCTAAAACTGATTACGCCATTCTTCTTCTCCTGACACGCTGCGCCACATGCCGCAGGAGCACAACTTGCTGTCTGGCTGCGTTCGCTTGAAACCTCTTGCGCACTTTCATATTCATTTTGTGAGTCCTAGGTGATGATTTTGCTTTAGGAAGTAGGCTAAAGGCGAGATCTTGGGATGCAGAGCTTAGCGCGGTGCACTGTGTTTCAGCAGAGCCGAAATCGCTCATGCTCTTTTTTTTTTTTTTATGTCTTAATCGGATAACCTGCTCAGGTAGGGGTCTGCAGGGCGCCCGTTGGTAATAAGTATAAATGGGTCGGTTTTTCAATTATACTTTATCTGTTTGTGTCAGGTTGAAAAGCCGGGCTCCATTTTTGTGGCTTACAAAAGACGGAAAAAAAAAACTATTGGAAATCCTATTTTTGAGAAGGAGAAAGAAAGCGTAGAAAGAGTAGCAGAAGAAACACTCGATCTTGATTTTTGTTTCGTTGTTTTTTTTTTTTCCCCCTCTTCTTTGTTTGTTTGAAGGTTGCATTCAATCTCTAGTTCCCACTTACTACCGAGGGAGCCTCTTCTTTTCAATGCCAGGGTTCTTCTTCCAAATTATTTATATTTCTGCTCCATATTTATGCATAGCTTCAGGAATTTTTTTGTCAGTGATATCTTTCGCATGGCCCTTTAAGCCGTAAAACCTTCTTAGTGATAAAGAAAAATAATAAATAATGTACTACTCGACCAAATAATCAATCTGTACAGATGTCTAAAGTGTGTTTTATATCCACGTGCTACTTTCCACCAGCTTACCTTGTGCATCTCTTTATTTGTCTGATTAATAGCCTTTCTGTTGACGCACCCTTTAGTGTTCGATTCGCTCTGCTTCCTAAATTGTTTTTTCTTAATCGCTTGCAATTATGCAAGATCCAATTACCGGAGTCTTTCGAGATTTCCGTTATTGTTAATATTCTTACGCCCTGAGAAAACTAGAAAGAAATAAGGCTAGGCTTTCAACAACGTGTCGAGCTTAATGGCACAAGAGAGTCATGCAAAGTTCATTCTCCGAGAAGCTGAGCATGCAGTACCAGTCAAAAGTTTAGACACAAGTTTGCATGTATTTTCTAGAGCAATACTAGATTTTTTTTTTTCAGTTGTTCTTGCAAGAACAGTATTGTCAAGTGCTTTTGCAAAATCCATCAAGCTCCATGATGAAACTAGTTGTCATGAAGACCTTCCCAGGAAAGCAAAACCAAAACTTAGCTTTGCTGCAGAGGAGAAGTTCATTTAGAGTTACCAGCCTCAGAAATCACCAATTAACAAACAGCACCTTGGATTAGAGCCGTTATGAAGACTTTACAGATCATGAGTAGCAGATACATCTCAATATCAACTTTTCAAACGAGATTATTGCATATTTTGGATGAATTCAGGATTGTTTTGCAATGTAGAAAGAAATAAAAATCAGAAACGGCCATGGAAATAGGAGGGGTGTCCAAACTTTCGACTGGTCATGTACATTTGCTGTGGTGCTGTACTGTAACTATAGTAGTCTGAGGAGTTAGAAAGAAGGAAAATCAGACATTTCCTGCCTTTTTTTGTACCTCTGCGTGTGGGGAAGTTGCCTCCTAGTCGACCCTTCCCTCCGAAACCACTTAAAAACAGCGTCTCAAAGCGAACATGGAAAGACTTTTGCGGCGAGACAGGAGCGGAAGGAGGACTCTCCTATCTGTCATCTCCACTCATTCCTTGCGCCTTGGGTCGAGAGCTCGCAGGAGAGAGCACGTCGTGTATTATTTAGCTAGGCAGTGAAATTCCGCTGTGTTTAGCGCCGGCGAGGCACACAACTCTAAAAATACCAAGCCGAAGTAATGAAACCTCCAGGTACGGCGTTGAATCTCCGAAGACTCCCACCTCCAGCTGGATAAGTGGCCCAGATATCCTGTCATCGTGCTCAGGCCGTCACTTACATAAGACACCAGATGCCATGATTAGTGTTGAGTGAAGAGATTGAGCGCTAATGCTAATGTAATGCAGTAATGAGTCTCCACCATTATCTACGGCTGACTGTCTATTACTTATTGGCACACTGGTGTGTACAGTATTCAGTCCCAACAACATGCTCTTTGTTTTTCTCTCTCCTTTCTTTCTTTCTTTCTCCTTTCTTTTCTTTCTTTCTTTCTCTTTTCTTTCTATCTTTCTTTCTCTATCTTTTCTTTCTTTCATGCTCTCTCTCTTTCTCTCTCTTTTTTCTTTCTTTTTCTCTTTTTTTCTTTCTTTCTCTCTTTTCTTTCTTTCTTTCTTTCTCTCTCTCTCCTTTCTCTTTCTTTCTTTCTCTCTCTCTTTTTTCTTTCTTTCTTTTTCTCTTTTTTTCTTTCTTTCTCTCTTTTCTTTCTTTCTCTCTTTTCTTTCTTTCTTTCTTTCTTTCTCTCTTTTCTTTCTTTCTTTCTCTCTCTTTCCTTTCTCTCTCTCTCTCTCTTTCTTTCTTTCTCTCTCTTTTCTTTCTCTTTCTCTTTTCTTTCTTTCTTTCTTTCTCTCTCTCTTTTCTTTCTTTCGTTCTTTCTTTCTCTGTCTCTCTCTTTTCTTTCTTTCTCTTTTCTTTCTTTTCTTCTTTCCTTCTATCTCTTTTCTTTCTCTCTTTTTTCTTTCTTATTTTCTCTCTCTCTTTTTTCCTTCCTTTCTTTCTTTGTCTCTCTTTCTCTCTCTTTTCTTTCTTTCTTTCTCTTTTCTTTCTATCTTTCTTTCTTTCTTTTTTCTTTCTTTCTTTTTTTTCTTTCTTTTTCTTTTTTTCTTCAGAGCCTGATTACAAATGCTTAAAATATCTTCCTGCATTCTTCTTATGGAGTTTTCCATATATGCAAATCTTAAAGCCGTTTTGTTTGTGTGTGTGTGTGTGTGTGTGTGTGTGTGTGTGTGTGTGTGTGTGCTCATGTGTTTTTATTTAATTTAAATGCAAATATGTGTAAAGTCACGCCACAAATCCAAAAGTGGACCAGATAAATTGAATAATAAAATTATGAATTAATAATTTGGATATATCAAGTATAAAAACCAGCATTATCTAATGAAAATAACTAAACTTTTTTTTGCCTTTAGATCTTCATAGAGACAAATATTATACAAATCTGATTCATGATATAAATACTTAAAAGCTTAAAACTAACTTAAGCCTAGTAGTCATTATATACGGATTACAAATACTGTACATATAACAGCGTTGCATTTTTTTTCAACCTAATCAATAAGTGATTAATCATAAACAATTAATGAGAACCAGACACGCGTTTTTCGCTGTTTATTTGTGACTGATCTGAGACGGTATCAACATTGACCACCACATATTCATTTTCTATTTTTATTTTTTAAATGGGTAGAATCTTATTTAATTGCATGCAGTGCTCTCGCACGGATCTGTCCGGGATTAGCCCCGCCCCTCCGTGCACACACATTGGCTGTGCACGTGAAACCTTCAAGAACATCCAACAGTTCATGCTGTTTAAAAAGTGTTTTAGAACGACAGTGATCAGTTTAGAGACGGAGTTCACCGTGAAAATAAAGTGGATTTTAAATCAATTCGGTGTTCATGAAAAACAATCATAGAGACCCGAGTCTTCAAACAAGTTAGTAGCTAGCTTGTAAGGATATCTAAGCCAACATTAGGCTTGTAAATTTTCGGTAGGTTGATACATTTCTGAATTGCATTTAATCAGTTAACGATTCATCATTAACATCTCTAGTCCATGCTCCACACCGCATGAAAGGAAAGTTGACGAAAGCGAAATTATTTAAACCAGGACGCGTGTTTTTATTTAATGCCAATCCGCACCATGCCCGATTTTCTCCTTTCATGGAGAATGAAATGTAACCCGTTTGCTCAAGCATTTGCTGTATAATTGGGGTTTGTAAATGCATTCAGTCCACTACGTCCCAGCCGACATAATGCAATCGGGCCATGTCACATTTTCCTGCTAATGAGAAACAAGCATGGGAAATTGCATCTTGTTAATTTCAGCACCCCTACCACATTCCCACATTCACTCCCTCTCTCTCTCTCTCTCTCTCTCTCTCTCTCTCTCTCTCTCTCCCACTTTCTGTAGTATGTATTATTATTGAGGCTGCTACAGTATAAAGCTTCCCCTCCAGTTCATAGTGACAGCTGATTGTTGTTTACTGTCACGCAGTCAATAAAAGAGAGATGAATCCTTGGACCGAATCTATCAATTAACGAATCAATCAACTCATCATACAGGACATGAATGCTGTCTTGTTTCACAAAAAATGCTGAACGACTTTTTTTGGTCCGATGTTAAATATACAGTATGACTGAGTCGTATTTGAGGTTACGCATTAGAAAAGTCTAATTATTATTGCTCGCGACTATTGGAGTATGTTTTATTTATTAATTTACTTATTGATTTATTTGTATTTATTGCTTATTGCTGTGGTGTAGAATATTTTAGTGTGTTCAAGGTGAAATGTCTGTTCCGTGTGGTGTACTGCTTTGGATCATAGACCCTAAAGCTAATTCTGCTACAAATCTTTATCACTGGCTTTAACAAATCAAGATGCAAAATTATTGACGTCCCTTTTAAAGCTCTTACACAACACATTGCGTTGTTTTTTTTTTTTACTTTTTCTTTTTTTTTGTTTTCCCCCACAGGCGGGATGATGATAATATCTGGCTGTGTTTGTTTAACAGTGTAATCAGTATCTCGTGTGAACATTTACTTAGCGTGACCAGTATGCTTGGGTTTAAAATAAAAAAAATTTAAAAAAGGTTACCTCAGGAATAGTGAGTTTATAAGTGTTACGCAATTCATGGGCTCTGGGGAAGGTGGGAAATAATCAAATAATCTGTATGGAAACCGCTGGAAAAGCCAGCGCCATACAAATGTGAGAGACGAGGCAGGCTAATGAGCTAGCTGTGTTGTGAGTGCAGATGTGTTCGTGCTGTTATAGCGTCTCGGATCCAGATGCCCGGCGTGCGCCGTGGACCCGAATGTAGTGGAACAGCAACAGGGATTTCCGCCGCCTCCGCTCTGGTGGACAACACCAGCTCGCCTTTTTAATTAACGCTGGCATTTATGTCACTGTTCCTTATTTCCATTCCAGCCCCTAGCTTGTCCCTTGGCTAGCAGACAGATGGCCACTTATTAGTGATAATTAAAATTCCATCATTGATCATAGTTTGTAGTCTTATTTAATTTGAGTCTTGTTAATAATTAACACAAGGGAGATGTATGGGAGTCATTTAAGTGCGGTGGGTCGAGTCCGGTCTCGGATTGACTGCACCCTCCCTCGATGTTGGCCCTCTGGTCCGCGGAATAAATTATTTAACGGCCCATAATTAGCATTTATAAGCAAGAGAGATTGTTTTTTTCCTCTCTCTTTTAGTTTTTTTATTTTTTGCACACTTTATGCAGCAACTTTATTCATTTTCCTATGGACAATTCAGCTCTCGTACATTTGAATACTAGGCGAAGCCAAGCAAAGGTAAATTGTTACGCAGCCGGAGTTTGGAGGCCACGGCATTTCTCAGACTGTAATGAAGACAGAACACGGGCCTTTTTGCTCCGCTTCAGAGCTCCTGGGAAGCGAAGTGGGTCAGAACAAGGACTCGCGTGGCAGCGACACGTCCTCACATTGTTTTGAAGCGCAAGAAAAATAGCCGAGGGCCGTGTGTTTTGATCCTGCGTGAGGACGCCATTGATTATTTTTTCTGCTGGGGGGGAAAAAAAAGGGGGGAGGGGAGGGGGGCGCTCAAAGACGACTTCAGATAAGCAAAGCCGTTAGCAGTACAGAGGCTTTTCATATCTCGTTTCATGTTGGGTAAAAGCGACGCAATTACAGGACGCGGAGAAGTTAACTCGTGTGTGTGTGTGTGTGTGTGTGTGTGTGTGTGTGTGTGTGTGGGCTCATTCAGACGTGGTATCGCAAACATCAGGAAATAACAAGCAGTGTTTTCAGGCGCTACAATTAGAGAGCGAGTCTGTAAATCGAGTTATGTACGAGACATAAGGTAGATTAAAGACAAGGAATAGAATTCGTTGCTTGAAATGACAATGGACTGATGCCATGAATCTGAAATTTCCAAAGAAATAAATATCAACACAGTACACAGGACATATTGGATAATTTTTTAAAAAAAGAATAAGGTTGTTCTTGTTGATTATTTGTTGAGAATTTAGAAAACATTCAAGTCAAACCGAGACTTTTGATTGTGCAGAACACAGTTATGAGACTAAAAACTCAATTTAATTCTCTATATTATCCCATTTACCAGTGTTTCACCAGTGTTTGGGTACTGTCAAGGTCAAAAGTAAAGATGACCGAAACACTGGCCTCCCAGGAACTCCTTTACTGACCCCAACATGTGGAAATGGCTTGGAGTGAGGTCAGGACTGTACACGGGGATACTCGGCAATATCTCCGAGCCGAGTTCCTGTAATGTTCAAGTGGTGTTGGTGAATGATTGTGTTGTACAGTTCACACGGACAGATGCGTCTTTTCTGTGAGTTGTCAACCAGTTGTATATCAGGCTTGTTAAATATTCACGTGAAGATTGCAGTGGGTTCAGAGCCACCTCAGCCAGGTTGGTCACTTACGGATGTACGGCCTTCTTTAAAACCCCTGCACCATTCAAATGTTTTACTGCAGCAAACAATCTCATCACCATACTGTTCTTGAGGTCTTCTGTAAATGTGAGTCAGTTTTTACAGCTTCATTCATGAGAAATTGTCATCACAAGTCCCAGTTTGACTTGAATGCTTCTTGTATAAATATCACCATACCATCAAACCAAGTTGTTTGGTTTTTGTCTATTGAGTTTTATGGGAACAGGAAATGAGGCCCAAACTCAATCTATTTCTGAGGATAATGAAAATAGAGAAGATTGCAGCTCAGAAGTTTATCACAGATCCAGAATCAGAGACTGATATGATGAAGCTGACGGCAGTCAGCGATGGATTGATGATCGTGTTTTTAACCAGAAACAAGCTGAAACTGTTGGTTGTTATATGATGGAAGAAATCTAGCCATTTCTAGCTGCTGCCCTAATCAGGAGATAAAAGCTTTTACGTTACAGATGTGCGTGACAGCAGTTAAATCGTCATATAATATTAAAAAATAAATATATTTGAGAGAACAATTTTGCATCCATAAACGGTGTGAAAAAAAGTATGCCTGTGAAATTATTGCAGATTAAGGATAACCTGGAAAACGATTGAATCTCAGCAATAATCGTGTATGCAAATTTATTTCCTTCCAAGTTGTAAAGGTTTACATGAAACCCAATGGACACACCATGAGTGGAATAAAACACAACGTCACAGTGGTATGATATAACTCAACTTGAAGCAGAGCTCCTGCTCTTCCTCATTGTCCAACAACAGAACCTACTTTATTACTGTACATTTACACTTGCACAGTAAATGAAATATCAAAAATTTTATTGATTCATGAACAACTCATCAGATTTGTTAGGCAGTTGTACAATAGTGATGGAAAGTTTGAATCATTTTAGTGACCCGGTGCTTTGAATCTCATTCATCAAAATGAACGAATCTTTTTTTGAATCATTTAGTTCATTTTGTTCTTTTGACCAGAAATAAAATAAAATGTTACATTTTCAATAAACAGACCCCCAACACGTCTACATACACAAATGTTGGCTTTAGTTTCAGTAATGGAAATATTACAATGCAGTTAAGGACATATTATGATAAACAGAATGAGCAGCTCACCTCTCATATCTTCTAGTCCGAGTCGTACGTTCTTTTGAATCTATTGCACTGCATAGCGTCTATGGGAGTCACGTGACTCAAAGACTCAAAGGTAACTACTCATTTCTGTTTCCTGTACATAACCTACGGAGGTTTTGCGATACTTTGCGCATGCGCTACCAGTAGGAAATGAACAAATCACTCTCCAAGGCTACTCGTTCCTCTGAGTCACATTAAAGATTGGTTCATGAACGACCCACCACTACTGTACAGTAGTTATGCTGCGGTTTAAATTACTTCTAAAATCCACACTGAATATAAACACTTGCACTGGTTACCGACGTTCAGATTCGAGAAATGCGCAAAACTCAATAGTCAGATCTGCAAAAAAATCAAACGTATCTCTTCGAGTCCTTCCAGTCATCCCGAACCTCAATCACGAAGCATAATATCAGTGTTACTTTAATACTCCTTCATTTTCCGTCCCTGCATCCTAAAATCTCTCGACTGCTGCGGATCAGCGCGGCCTCGGCTCGACTCATGGAAATAATCAGGGCGAATGTGATCCGAGCTTTCTAAAGTTCCAGGAATTCCAGACAGCCAAGATTGTAAGGATTCGCTGATAATTAAAACAAATCTGCGCCTTGTCAGATTCTAACGATAGATTGGATCCATGATGGAATCCTTAACTCTCCTCCTGACTTGGCAGAGCTCTGGGAGAGTCTGGGAGGCCTGCTGTCCTCCTCCCTTTCTCTGTATATCAGTTTAACTGCTGTAAAACACCTCTTCTGAGTTCTTTCATGACCTTCATGTGCAGGTAAGCATATTGTCTGAGCACTCCCTCGTCCCCTTTTTTTTTTTTATCTTATCCCAGTGGCTCAAAAGAGATCATGACCCTGGCTTTAATTGACCATTAGACGCCACATTAAGTTGCATCTTAATCTGGCAGTTTAACACTAACTGTCTCCTTACTGTCCGACAAAATTGTCACATTCAGCGTACACCCTGGTGAACAAAACGCTGGATTAATCCAAAGTAAACAGCATTTATCATTTTGTGCATGGCACTGATAGCACATTCACACTCACTAGAACTATAACACACCCATGTTGGTCCCATGTTTGGTAGGTCGCTATGGTAACAATAGGATTAGTAATAATAATAATATAATTAAAAAACTGTCTAATAAAACAATCTTGGCATTTTTTGTTGTTGTTTTTTGTGCGCTTCAACTCCAGGCAGTTGTTTTGCACTCGCTTTTTGCCATTTAAGTGCGATGCTATAACCTAAAATGTTGTTCTTTATGTTGTATTTAATAGGAATACTGAGGAGGTAAAGAGCAGCAGTTAGTAAATTTAAGAGATGAACAGCTACAGTATCCTGAGGTCATGATAGTTCTCAAACGATGCTTTTTTCTGTTGGTTATTAAAAATGAAATAGTTTATATTTCTCTCTCCAAAAAAAAAAGAAAAGAAACAAGCCAGAAATGTCAACGTACCTGTTTTTCTAATTTAATGCTAAAGTTTCCTATATACTGTAGATTCAGATCAAAGCGCAGAATTGCTCTTTTCCATGCTATTAGGTCATATGAAAAACTTAACAAGTGCTGACGTGGTGAGTTTCTTAAATTTCTTTTATCGCACAAAGACCCATTCACAAAAAAACAGTATTACATCTGGGTTTCCTTTAATATCACAGCCATGCGGTGTGTACAGTAAATGCACAGTTGCTGCAGTGACACTGAGAAATGTACCCTAACAAAGCGTGGAGGCGCTGAGCCTGGGAAAGTTCAAGGGGAGGAACAGAAAGGAGAACTGAGAAGCTTAACACACACTCGAGCAAAGAAGAAAAAAATGAAACTCTGTGACATGTCCAGAGCACGTCTCGGTTTGAACCTGACTTCATGCAAATTGCATTCAAATTGCAGCAGTCGATCAGGATCTCACACAAAGTGTCCCTCACTTCAGTCTTCTTGTGAGACGAGTCGTGCCAGTTGGTAAAGATTTGCGTTTTTGACACAGAGTCCGTGCCGGACGCTTCCAAAAGAGAAATATGATTTTCATTTAAGAACAGGCTGAACATATTGTAAGTACTGTAATTTCCATAAACAGTTAAGTGGCCACTGGTGTCATTTGTTAGTCCTCATGGTGTATTCAGTGAATTAAATACAAATGTGAACAAAAAGTTATAAAAAAAAAATAAAAAATCTATAAATCAACATTTGAAAATTAAACAAACAAAAATATAATGTAATAAAAAATTATAATAAATCATCATAAAATCATGATAATGATTTTTTTCTGTTTTAAAGGATACAATACTACATTAGTTTTAATTTAGTTTGACCTTGCTAATGAAAAATGATGTTTAATTGAGGAATACTTAAGGAAAAATATACTTAAATAGGATAAAAATTATTCAAAACCAGGGGGAAAATTATAAATGTTATAATGTATATAACAGGATATTGATTAAATTTTTCAAGTATTATCACTCTCATATAATTTTATTATTATTATTATTATTATTATTATTAATTGAAGCTGTCAGTTAGACTTTCAGATGTGCATAAAACATAAAACGTGCCACTTTCCTTCTCATCCATCTGTTTTGTCTCAGCATGACAGCAGGAAATGAGCTTTACTGCTATCCCTCCCGTTCCTTCCTTTAATCTTATTCTGTCTACAGAATTAAACAGTTTGGCAACTTTGTGCCGACGCGTCAGCTGCTCAGGCCACGGCTCGAACACGCCGAGCTGCTTATAGCAAGTAGGATTTGAATTTAGGACCAGACGTATTTTATCAGGTTTATTTTATGACCGTGTTTATCTGTAAATACATCTTGTTTCAGCGTTTATTTTTATCTATTATTTATCGGAACTGCATGAGGTCACACATACAGTTAATGGAGATGTAGTCTCTTTAATCATATCAGTATCATATCAGATGTGACAGGTTTCTAAACCCTAATTAACGAGCGCACGTAGCGTGATGTCAGCCGTCTGTTTATATCACTCAGAAAGAGATGACAATCAGAGTGACAACCTGCGGCGCCTATATGCTAATCACCGTCACCATATTCCCCATGGTATAATTGAAGAACCTTTCAATACTATCTCAATCCTCTGATCAAGCGCTTTAATGTTTCGCCTGAGCGCTGACGAAGGCTTGGATCTGATTGGTCGGCGTGGACAGTAATTACTGTTTCTGTTATGACGACTTGCACGCTAAGGTGCATACTGTATGGATTTAGGTATTTAGCGATTTTGGAAGGAGTCTCCAGTGTTAATCTTTAGTTTAAGTTTGTCTGTAACACAATGTCGTGTTTTTTGTTTGGTGACGGAATAAATGTTGGTAGCTGCTCTAACCTAAGTGATAACATGAGCTCAAACGTGTAACTGATGTTAAACAACGTTTGATATAATGAAACTATAAATGGATTAAAAAAAAGAATGATGTCACACTTTTTAAAATCCATTTTTAGTTACATTACATCAAACACTTCAGGGGTTACTGTTACATTGTGTATACGGCCAAAACATGTTATTGGCGAAACAACATTTTTCATAACACTTAATGATTTTTGTCTCCCGATCCATGCTTCGTTTTTTGTAAATATGCATACACATTTATATTTTAATCAGACAAAATGTAACACATTTGCTAAATACAATTTCATGCCCTTTTATGTAGTGTCAGTAACGTTTTTTAATTGAGATCTTTCAATGATCTTAACTATTACTCAGATTAAACTTTACATTTCAAATTAAAAGACAGCTGAGAAAGTGTATCATTCTAAAATGCAAAACTGTTAAGATATTGGAACATGAATTTGACATGGTTACGGACACTACAGATTTTTTTTGTGTGGAAAAAATCCTGCTTTAATTTTTTTTTTTAATTTAAAATCTTCTCCAAATCAATGATTCTGAGTTCTGAACGAGGAAACCGTAATGAGAGTGTTAATATACTGTAAAACCTGTCATTTAATTTAAATCACAATGGAGCAACACCTGTGGACCAGTCCTGTTAGAAAATTCAAGAGCGGTAGTAATAATTCATTTCCACATCTTGTTCGCTAAAAATCAAAACTGTTAAGATATTGGAACATGAATTTGACATGGTTATGGACACTGTGTGGAAGAAATTCTGCTTTTATTTAAGCTACAATTTTTACAGATCATATGCTTCTAGAAGGTTACGCAAATTTTATTATCAATACTCATTTTAAATTATTAAGATGCCCACTTTTGGGGCACATATAAAATCCTCTCTCCAAATCGACTGAAGTTAGCAACTTGAAATTTTTAGGCAGGCAAGAATGGTCAAAAGTAGCTTCTTCGTCACAAACATTTCCTGTATTTTTATATATAACATTACAATATAAATAAATAAATCAGCACCAATACTATGTTTTGTATTTATCTTTTATATGTATGTTTTTTCTTTTAAAATAATAATATTTTTGTGGTTGATGAATGGCATCTGGTATGACCTGAAGTGCCATATATAGTGTGTATTTCCATAGAGCAATGGAAGGGCTTTACTGTCGGAGAGAGGGTTTATACTGATGCACAGCCAGAAAGAGAGAGAGAGAGAGATAGAGAGACTAACAGAGTAAGATAATAACTGGAAATCCGCATCAACTGAACTGCCTCTCGCCCATCGATTTGTTGCCATGGGTGTTGAGGAAAATGAGGGGTGGAGAGGAAGAAAAAAAAAAAGAGGGAAGGGAAAAGAAAAAAAAAACCTTGGCTACATTGTCAAAATGACAGTCAATTAAAAACAAAGCAGAGAGATGAAATGCTTTGAGTAGGACAAACCAGCTGAAGCGCTTGTCAACAATAGCGTCCTCTAGAGAGCGCGAGACGGAGACAGAGACTTATGAATAGGCGGGATGTAATTTGCGAGCTGTCTATACGCATGATGAATAGGAAGTCCGAGGAAGGCCTTGCACATGCAAATTCATCCTAAGTAAATAAGGCTGTAATTGAAATAGATCAAGTAATTGAATAATCACCATTAGGCCGGCTGATGTGCATGCACAGAATTAGACAATTATGCAAGGTGTTCCTCTGTCTAATTGTTCCAGCACATGCTGCCCGGTTCTCTCGTTTCCGCCAGCTTAGCCCGCGTGCCCGCCTTACACACAAACACTTGTCATGTTCGTGAAGAATTAATTGAAACAGCAACCGGTTTAAATGGACTTCAACATCATTAAACGTAATCGACAGCATATGAAGTGCCGCTGAATAACACTTCAGAAAAATAATATAAAAAAATGAATCTGAGCTTGGTGTAGTCTGTGAAACATTGTGAATGAAGGTGTAAAATGAGCCTCTGCCTCAAAGTAATGGGTGTGAAGTTCATTTCAGATGAGACGTTGTTCCTCGGTCTCACATTAGACCATGATGTTTGGGATGATTTTCATGCTCCGGTGCCTGCACAGTATCTCCGGGCCTGCTGTTATAAGGAAATGAATCAACAACAGTTGTCAGAGTTACAGTTACCCAAAGTGTGTTATTCATCTTACACCACTAATGTGTAAAAGTTGCTGTAGCTCTTGTTGTGCTTTTAGACCACTGTGCCCCTAGTGGGCTGTGCTGGTACTGCATTTAAAACACTTAATATTTGATTGATTGATATTTTTTTTCAAGCATGTATTTCTGTTTGAAATTACAGTGTGATTATTTTTTTAAGATAAATCTTCAATCAGATCTAATAAAAACAAAGCCATGGGTTTTTAAATTACATGTTTTTCATTCATCTTAATGTCTCGGGTGTTGATCAGAGTTGTTTTATAATCCATCTCTCCCTCTCTCTCTCTCTCTCTCTCTCTCTCATACAAAACAGAGAAAAAAAAAGCATACCTTCCCATTTTTGGTAAAACCTTCTTTTACCAATCAGTGACACTGGAAACCCCTTCCATCAGTGTCTACACACACTACATACAAAAATCTTCTCCAAATCAATGATTCTGCGCTCTGAACGAGGAAACAGTAATGAGTGTGTTCATATACTGTAAAACCTGTCATTTAATTTAAATCACAATGGATCAACACCTGCCGTCCAGTCCTGTTAGAAAATTCA
This sequence comes from Clarias pachynema, assembly GCA_030014365.1. Taxonomy (NCBI): domain Eukaryota; kingdom Metazoa; phylum Chordata; class Actinopteri; order Siluriformes; family Clariidae; genus Clarias; species Clarias pachynema. Next base: position 29,608,941 of record JAQMYL010000038.1, read on the forward strand.
AGAGCGCTAGTAATAATTCATTTCCACATCTTGTTCGCTATTAACTCAACAGCTTTCTGAAATGTTATGTGTTCTCAAGTGTCTTGAAATGATACTGTGTAATTACAGTCACTTGTAGCTCAATATCTCATTACTTGCACAAGCATGTTGGTTTATTGGGAGACAAAAAAAAAAAAACACAACCCATGCACCATTTTTCTCCATTTTTGTAGCTCAGTTGCACATCTTTAAATAAAAAAAAATTGTAAAAATTTGTTAATATAAATTTTAACTCCATGTTGATGACTATAGTCAGTTTAGTGACCCAGATGACAGACATTACTTAGACAGCACTTAATCCATGCTCCATGGGTCATAAGCCGTCATGGAGACACGCGCCAACATATCCGGCTTGTCGAGGATGCGAGAGCGTTTAGAAAAAAGTGTCTAGCACAACACTGTCCCCTTTCGCACACGCACGTACGCGCGTTCTCCAGCTTCAGATATCTGTAGCCGCCACATGTTTGGATTTCAAATTACTCTGTTTTTCTCTCCGTGGAAGAAAGAGAAAAAATAAAAAGCACACCGCCTTTGAAAAGTGGCAATCCCCTGTATGGCCTTCCTTCTTCTCCTTCAGCTGTGCTTTTGTGTGCCGATAAGAGTTTGTGACGGAGTAGCTCTTTAATCCGTCGGGGAAGGTTTTACCAGAGGGGCGCTAGCGTTGGATTTGTGCTTCAGTATCACTTCATTGGGCTGTTTTACAGCACCAAAGCCCATCTCAGCTTTCTCAACAGCCTGCCAGGGAATTTGGCAGAGCTCTCATTTTTTTTCTTTCGCTGCTTTTTTTTTTTCTTTCTTTCTTTCTTTAGACTCTGGCTCCAAAAACCTAGACGTGCATGTAAAAAAATTATGAAAAGGAACACATTTGGAAAGGGCTTAGATTTCTGTCTGTGTAGAAAAAGAAAATGCTGGACTTTAACTAAGCGTTTAGTTACATAAAAAAAAAGCTAATGTACTGGGCGCTCAGGGGTTTTAAGCTAGTGATCCAAAGGTAGTGAGTTGCCAGAGAGGCACTGTTGGGTTCTTGAGAAAGGTCTTACACCGTCAAGTGCTGAGCTCGGAGCGTGGCTTTTTATTCCGCCTCAGTCGCCTTTTGGAGGAAAGAAAGTATTAGAAAATTGATGGGATGCACTACTTGGTATAAAAGTATAAAAGGTATATCTTCAGTATGCATTCTCAAAAGCGACATTCTGTTACAGCATAATATTGATGTTGTACTAAAAAAAAAAAAGAAATCATGGATGCACACAATATTTAAAAGCATTTTTCGTAAAGCAAACAGTCCTAAAAAAAAAAAAAAAATATATATATATATATATATATATCTATATATATCTGTGGCTCACGCG
>JAQMYL010000038.1:29633113-29646060 GCA_030014365.1 Clarias pachynema
TGTGATTTACGTAATGTCTGTTCTCAGAACTCAACCCAATACCCAGGTCTGGCCTCTCTAGCTCAGTCAGGGATTTGACTCTTTTCACGATGACGTTACAGCTGAGTCACACTACTTATTATACACTGTTTCTATCTATCTATCTATCTATCTATCTATCTATCTATCTATCTATCTATCTATCTATCTATCTATGCATATCATTTTCATTTCAGTTTTTATGTCTTTATTTTTTATCTCTCTGCCCATCCTTCTGTCCAACTGACTGTCTATGTGATGGTCTGTCTTTCTGTCTGTCTGTCTATCACGATCAATCTTCATCTATCTCACTTTAGCTTTCTGTGTACCTGTCTCTATCTGTCTTTTCATCAGTTTGTTCATCCATCCATCCCTTAAAATATCCCATCACAAACAGCGAGTATGTTCAGTATAATAATTTCAGGATTTTTTTCCCCCTCTTTTTGTAGAACAACATACTTTACATCTCAACAATAGTCTGTGTCTACATTTCAACCATATAGGCAACTTGGAGAGCCATAATATCATAGTCACATAGTCATACAGGAGGATGAGAGGGGGTGGGCAAAACAATAAAAAAAAAAAAAAAAAAAGAACCCTAAAACCATGGACTGTATGATAAGTAAAGATGTCATTGGTAGCAACATTCAACCAGAGTAGCGTCATTGTGTTATAATGGCATTTTCATGGTGTGATTGTGTTGTACGTGCTCTTAACTTATAACTTTTTTTTTTTTTCCGAGTGTCGCACAGTACAATGGCTGACCCTCCACATTACCCTTGACGTCACTGAACTGATAAAAAAAAAAGTCAGCAATTTCCCCTCAGTCATGACTAAAGTTACATAGAATTACTTGAGTCTGTCTAGACGGTGTGTCTGTGAGACGGTCTGTTTGATAGACAGAAAGATGTAATGTATTTCCTTATGTACCAGGGTTTGCGTTGTGCCTCTGCTCTGGTAATACTAATACCTGGTCCCACAAAGTATTCATATTTGAAGTTTCAGACTCTCGCGATTATCTTCAACCGCGTCTTTGATTTGTAATTTACGCAGCGCGACGCCACTTATTTATCAGTGGCGGTGGCCAAATAATAGTGGCTGATTTATTCTGATAGATGATTCCTGTTTGATATTTCAGGAGAATATCCGAAGGCTTTTTTTGTTTATTTGTCAGCCAGGCAGTTGGTACGAGAGGGAGTGCTTTAATAGCCGGGCTCTGGTCGCCCGGTGCACGCGCTTTCACAATAAGTGCTGTAATGATGAGGTTGCTCCATATGGTTATTCCATCTCTGTTTCATCCAGCATGCCAGAAAACTAACGAGCAGCCTCCTGATGCCAGACACATGCCTGTGGAGCAATACACAGCGGCTGCGCTGCGCATTTCACAAAGCCGGAGAGCGTTCTGGCCTCTGCTGCACTCATTGATTACAGAATATATAAATATATATATATATATGCAGAAAATGATGGCATAGGCTAGACGTAATATGTGTGTGTGTGTGAGTAAGAGAGAGAGAGAGAGAGGAAGAAATGGAGGAAGAGCGCGCTTTGCATACCTGTGAATAAAAGATTGTTTAATTTGTTTTTTCACAGTTCAATCATATTAGAAATTAAATGCTGTTGCCATGACAATATACATCTAATGACATCAGAAATACAATTAACCACTACTGATAATCGCCGCATGGTATAATTTTTTTTTCCCTAGTTAGCATACGCCTGCTTTACGTGAACCGTCATAACAAAGGAGATATCCTAGCGTTAAAATTGTAGCTCGTACACGTTCGGTGTGCTTAATTAAAGCTGATGCTAATGTACAGTAGATGTAGACAACGCTCTCAGATAAAGGTTTAAATTAACACCACATGCCGTAGATTATGGCGTGCGACCACGACAACTAACGTCGACAAATAAGGTTTAAGGCAGAAGTAAAAATGATGAAACGCGCAGGTTTTAAATAAAAGATTAAGAGCCTGATAACGTTCCCACGAGACGTAACCATGGTAACAACTATGTAATGAACCCTGTGAGGGAGTCATGATGACACGGTTATGAGTTTGTTGACATTTTTATGAAGGTTTGGAAGAAAGAAAACAACAACAAGACAGGCCATCACCCAAAGAACTCGATATCCAGAGTGGAGCGTCATGTTTGAGGCCGAGCTGAGGCTGGGACTCTGGTCAGGATAGATGGAATCATGGATAGCTCCAAATATCTGTCTTTTTTTTTGGCACATCCTCTGCAGGCTTCTGTTGGAGAGCTGAAGATGAAAAGACGATTTTTACTTTCTAGCACGAAAGCAGAAATACAAGGGCTGGCTTCAGAAGTGGAAGATCAGTGATTTGGGAATGGCCCGGTCCAAACTCGCATTCAGATCCTTTCAGAAATCTGTGGAATAACTTGAAGATGACTGTGCACAGGAAATCCCCTTGCGATTGGCCGGATCTGGAGAATGTCTTCAAAGGAAGGCTGCATTAAAGATGTGCTTACATTTGCCCGTGTTACAGGCAAAATGGTCTTTAAGGGTGTGTACACTTAAGCAACTTGGTTATTATAAGGGTTTTTCGTGCTACAGTTTAATGTTCTTGTTTTTGTTGTTGTTGTTGTTATTGCTAAAAATTATTGTTATTTTACTCGAATTTTGTTTCTTTTTGTTCATAAAAATGATTTATTTAGGGTTGATTTTCTCATATTATAAAAACCTGTAGACTTCTTATATCCAAAGTAAATGAAGTATCATAATAATGCATGGAGCAAAAACATGCTAAGTACAACACAAATTAGCATCTAACGTAAGCTGTCATGTACCGTAAGTGTCAATGTTTTGGTAATAACGCAACACAGCCGAAGCTGTCACGAAAAACTTGTGAAGGAGTCAGGATACAGTTATGCCGGTTTTATGTTGCAGGGTTTGAAATGTTACTGGAGAACCTTTAGCATGTACAGTAGTGTATTTGTTAGAATTGTGTTTTAGAAACAATCTCAGTTACGCATCGCAATTCTTTTGTGTGCCAATTCATATATCGCCACAGTGACTCATATATATATATATATATTTTAATTTATGCATGTAAATGTTTGAATGTTTGCATTTGAAGTCGTGGTAAAATATTTCAGTTTCCTACAGGTGGTGCGCTCTATACTCAACATGCATCAAACCCAGACCCTGGAGGTGCAAGGCGACCTATATATAATGTGACTGGAAAGTTGAAGAACTGAACTTGTTTTTAAGTTTTTTTTTCCCCCTCTCAGCTTTGTTTATTCCCCCTCCACGCACCCGATTATCAGTTTCTGGGAAAAACAAATCTGAGCGCACGCTAGCTAGTTGGAAAAACCCTAAAGCTAAGAAATTGAACCTTGCTAATCTGTCCTTTATCAGAGAAACAGCTTTTTTTTGTAAGCTTTGTTGTCCATACTGACTCTGCTTTGGATGAATACCTGATACAATGTGTACAAACACAGGTTTTGCCCTGAAACTAACTTTTAAGAGGCTTACAGAGATCTCGGTATGACAGCACCACAGGTAGGAGTAGTTGAATTTGGAATTGAAAAGTGTACATTATTAAGATGTTGTATGAAATGAATAAAAGGTAGGGATGGTTCCTGGGGTTAGGGAGTTCACTAGCAACCTGCAGTAGGTACCGTTACATATGAATATTAACTATGATATTCTTTGATGTACAGTACTGTGCAAAAAAAAAGTTTTAGGCACCAAACAGCTGTTAGGTTTTACTGAGCTTGCTGGATAATATGAGTAACTTCTGGTAACTTTGTCACACTCGTTCCTTTCTATTTTTATGCAAATCCCAGGATAAACATATATAACAAAATTTGTACAGCATATAATATGGTGCCTAAGACGTTTGCACAGTACTGTATACTGTATAAATCAGCCTAATACTTAGCCTTTTTCGGGATACACAATTTGCATCTGATATTCTTCTTTCCTATATTTATTTCATCCCCTTTCTTCATCCTGTGCATTAAGGCTAAACTTTGTTCAATCGCATGTATTAAATACAGTGTTACATACAGTATCACGTAATGCATATATCAGCATTTGAGCTTGAGTTTATGAAAGCGTCTCTGTTAAAGGAAAAAAAAAAACACACACTCAAGCAAGAAAAAGAAAGGGGGGAAAAAAACGTGACCAACTGTTAGAAAACCGAAAGCAAAACGGTGTATTATCTGGTGTATTATCTGGTGTATTATCTTGCCTATTGTTATTGGCAGTTTGGATTTCTATGGACAGAATTTGCGCTTTTGTCAGATGGTCTCCCAGGTTTTTTCGAGGGAGGGGTTGTGTTTCTCAAGCCTGGTGCATCTGTTGTTAACGGATAGGAATGGTGAATTATGCCAGAATGATGCCCTGATTTTGGAGTCGCAATTTTATTTGTGCTATTTTAGCAACTTTGAAATCTCTCATATTATAAAGTTTATTCGTTAATTCCTAATGCTTTCTTCTCTCTCTCTTTTTTCCCTCCTCATATGCTGGCGCTGTCTGGCTGATCCGTGGTGCTTCATTTCCTATCACACAGGTAAGTTCTGTCTATGACAGCCGTCACCTATTGTTCTCTCACTCTGGGCCTGATGTATTGAGCCTGTTTTTAGGCATAATTAGGCCAGATAGTGTACTGAAAACCTTGTGTGCATTACGCAGGAAACTTAAAGTTTTCTCTGGTTGTTGCTTCAGAGGAAAAGGTAAAGGTTTTATGTAGTACCCAACAACGACACACACAGTGTTTTCAAAGCAGAGGACTTTTATAAGGCTATGAAACCTTAATTATCCCATGAACACAAAAGTGTACAAGCGTAAAAGTCCGGTTTAAAGCCCCATGCATATGCATGACCGAGTCGTCGAGGCTGATTACGTACTCCATTCGTTGTAGTGAAACTTCGTGCAATTAGCGACAGACGCTTTTGTGCAGGGGTTTTATCCCTTTCGCGGAGGCAGGTGTAAATTAGCAGCACGTGCCGGTTGTTTTAACAGAGTACACGGCGTGTTATAATACGAGACCGTTTTAGGGCCTCGGTGAAAGAGCTATTCAGGGAATATTCAGAGCTTTTGTTTGCTGCTTTCATCATGACACACCATGAAGGTGTACATCACCTTTAGTCCAATTTAACCAAGAAATTCAACACATTACACGGGACATTGCTAATAATCCTAAATGTTAGGTCTATATATGAGGTTTATAAATGAAATTGGACAGATTTTATCCTATTATATATGTATAGAGAGAGAGAGAGAGAGAGATCACTATCAAGGACACCAACAGCGGTCATTGGATTCATTGGAAGGATAAAGAAAATGACAATTTCTTTAATAAAAGATGAGTACAGATCGGGAACAGGTCAGGTCACGTCGAAGCTGAGTCACATTCAGTTGTGAGGAAGCTCATTCTGTATATACCTGTCTTTCAAGTCACACATTCAGTGTTCTGACTATAACTTGAGCATTTCATCTTTAGTCCCAAACCTCTCCCAATCACAAACCACAGTTCACACCACCACCATGCAGAGTACACATGCTGTAACAGGTCGTCCAAGGTGCAATTCATGTCCTGCTACAGCCGCTTAGTAAATATCACACTTTATTATGTACAGTATCTACATCTCACCCTCAGTCTGGTGTAACTCATGTTATATTTGTAAAATGTACAGTATACGCTGACTGTGGTTTTCTTAATGAGTACCGCGTGGCGGTGTTGTCCCTGAAATATGTTTCCATAAACCTTCCTCGTCTTAAATTTCCTAAATTCCTTCCGGCATTGTTGCGTGCATGAGTGGATGGAAGTACCAGAGCTTTTCTCCCATAATTCCCATGTTTATATTTATTTAGATCTCTTAATTTGCTGCTATTTAGGCCAGTGGATTTAAAGGGGCCTTCGCGGATAGAAAAGGGATTAAAGTGATTGCCATTTGAGGTTTACGACTTGAATTTAAACTTGAAACATAGAGAAATACTGAAATCACTGTACTAATGGTGTATACATTATATGATTGATGAAAATAACACTAATTATCCTCTAGAGGCCGGCTTAGCCAAGCTCTAGCTTGTGATTTCTGTGAAGGACATGACTGGCATGGCATTAAATATCTTTCTAGTGCTCGTTTCGGCATATCCACGTGCCCGCTTGAGAAGTTTAAGCCAAACCCAGCAGATGGGAAGAGCAAAGGAAGCGCTGGCTCTGATTTTTTTTTTTCCCCCCAATTAGGCGTGCCGGGGTTGGTGTGGCCATTGAGCCTGAGTGCCTGACAGGAGGTCTGTCTGCTCTGCTACCACCAGGGGTGACGGAGAAAAGAACAGAGAAAGAGAGGAAAAAGGAAAGGGATGGAACAGGAAGGGGAAACAGTAAAGTTTTTGTATTTCTTTTGTACCACAGTTAAGCCGCTCATGTACTGTAGGTCTGTGGCATTTATTTGTGTTTGTTAAGTTTGCCGGTTGCTGAGCGTTCTCCGTGAGGGTAGAGCGGAGGCTATTACGACACCTGAACGCGAGCCATTTCTCTCGCAGCTGCTAATAGGATGATCATACCTGCCACGCATTAATAAACCCAGTAGCCGGCCTCACTGAGTAGAATCCATTAGAGTTTTAATCAGGAAATATGATTGCTTCATTCTTCATCTCACCGCACTGCTCTGCCACATAGGGATTCGCTGGCACTTTATGACAACTAGTTCTACCGGGAAAGAGAGAAAAAGAAAAAAAAAAAAGAAGACGAAGAAGATGGAATGAAAAAATAAAGGACGGGAGGGGGATATAGAAGAAAAGTTTAACAATATTAAATCTGAGCCTGTGTGAGGGTTTAGCGAGGCGGCGAGAAGAGAAAGAGCAATAATCTTCTGGGCTTTTTTTTTTTTTCTTCTTCTTCCTTCCTGAGTGGAATATTGGGAGTGAAACAGGAAGAATCCTGCAGAGCTTTTGAAGAAACTCTTGCACGCTTATCCCGTCTGCCAATAGGTGTTCGACTGTCTCCTCAGCCAGGTTCACGTGAAACCTGAGTCTCTTGTTTCTGCACTGAACTCCCTGCCTTTGTCCTGCACATGACTCCAGTAAGGAGAAAACAAACAATTAAAAAAAGAAAGGAAAAAAAAAAATGCCTACTGTAACAGTTCACTTGTTGTCATGTCAGGCCAAAATAACCAACCACAAATATTCCTCCCGGCTCCTGGGAAGCCACATCGTCACTAGTTTAGATGTTTTGTGGGAAGTTAGGAATTTCAGGGACATGTTTTTTTCCCTGGTGGAGCTTTTCTCATCTGGTTCCCATTGTTATTTTTGTCCAAGGCTCATGATGGGTTTTTATCTCTCTCTGTCTCTCTCTCTCTCTCTCTCTCAGTCTGTGATGAAATGTGCCCAAGATAGATGAGTAACCCCTCCCCTCCCTTTTCTTTCCCCGAGGCTCGTCTAGCCGTAGTTTAGTGCATGTCTTCTCCTTCTCTTTAGTAAAGTAAGTCTGGCCTGGTATATTTTTACAGCACCATATTAATTGTTTAAACAGATGTTTACCGTTAACAACCCATCAGTAACCAGTTAACATTCCAGGACGTTTGATAGCAGACTTTTAGGGATTATTCGAAGTGATAACAAGTCTGGAAAAAGACCTCTATCTCGCTGGCCTACAAAAAGAATGAGCATTTATCACTCGTTGCAGCAGGGTCGAAATTTATCAGGTAGAACCTTTCTTTCTACAGCTATCTCTAAATGCCGTATTTGTGCTAGTCAGTCCTTTTTGAAAGCCATGACCTCTCCAAGGGTGACTTTGTCAAGGCCGTATTAACAATCCTAGAAAAGAAAGCACGAGGAACTAGCCGATACTCTGAGAACCCGTCCTCATGAGAGAAGGAACAAAAACTGCAGGAACTTTGACCCCTAAACCTTAATTGTAACTTCGGCTAGAAGCAGTCATGAAAAATATTGTGGTATGGTCTGACAGTCGTGCAATTCCACATAGCATTACTGTTTTTACAGCATAGAAAGGAGAACCACAACTCTAAAATAAGCCGAAACAGGCAGTAGGAGGTCTGACCCCACCTCAAGTGTTACCTAATCAGTTGTACACGAGCGTATACAGGGGTGGCTCAGTGGTTAAGGCATTGGACTACGGTTCGGAAGATCCCAGGTTCGAACCCCACAACCACCAAGTTGCCACTGTTGGGCCCTTGAGCAAGGCCCTTAACCCTCAACTGCTCAGATGTGTAATGAGATAAAAAATGTAAGTCGCTCTGGATAAGAGCGTCTGCTAAATGTAAATGTAAATGTATGTGTGACTGAGAGTCGTGATGCCGTATTATATACAGTACATTTTTTAAAGAAATCTGAATGTTTGAGCTCTTCATGCAAAAGCCAATTAATTATTATATTAGTGTTTTTGAATTATTTTATCATCACTGAATCATTTTAGTTTCACTGATTTGTTTAGTGCAACTGTATCCATTTAGTGTCTCTGAATCATTTATGTTATAGAATCATTTTAGTATCTTTGACTCTTTTCATTGGCACTGAATTGTTTAGATCAATTTTTGCGATTTGAGTGTGTCTCTGAATTTTTGTACGCCACTGAATCATTTTATTGTCACCGAATCGCTTTAGCATCCCTGAATCATTTAGGCATCCGGAATTACTGTATTTTCGTGTAACTTACATTTTGACACTTAAGTGCTTAGCTTATGGCATAGACACACAATATGCTGTAATTTTGTGCTGGCAAATAAAATTATAATTTTAATGAAAATAAATTGAAAAGCATTTATATGATTAAATAAATACACACAGTTTCAATAATCTGGACCACTATCAGGGGACTGTTTTTTTTTTTTTTTTTTTTCCTTCCGTCTTATAAATTTTTTTTAACCAAATCCACACGCCTACAGTATGTTCACAGTTTGAAGTTATTGAGCTCAAAAGATCGAGGAAGATGGAATATTCTTGAAAAGGAAATGGCATGACTTGTGTTGAATATGGTTTTAATATTCCCAAAGAAAAAAATGAGAGGAGCAATCTTACTACCCCACCAGGTGAATTGAACAACATCGATTATTTATTAAATTCCAGTAGACTGCTGACAGGATCATGGGCACCCAAGGCTAATCTCTATGGCCTGTGGAGACCAAAGGCCCATCTGGTCAGAGCTCACAGTAGAACCAAAGCTCCACAAATCATGGTCATCATGGTCATCATGGTAGAAAGATATCCGAACACCCAGTGCACCACAGCCTGCCGTGTATGGAGCTTAGCAGGCAAGGAGTTCAGGATTCTCCAAATTCCCCAGATCTCAATCCGACCGAGCACCATGGAATGTGCCGGACAATGACGCCCAATAAAGTGTATGATCCATGGAGGCCTCACCCCACAACTCAGGTCATTATGTGTTGTTATGGAGCCAGAGCTGTCCCTTTGGCACAAGGGGAACCTACACAATACAGATATCAGAGCTTCACAGTGGAAACGAATGGTGAAAGTTTTGAGATTAAAGTGCAGAATGTCAGCTTTAAATTCAGCACATGTACATCTTTATTGGGTGAGCTACATAGCCATCATAACCCTTTTTTATTATTTAATTCGGCCTAAATGCCATGTCAAGCAGTTGGTTCTGGTTTCTCGGCAGTTAAGAGCTTCCAGGAGTGCGTGACCCATAAACATAAAATGATATAATATTCAGTTCCTCCTACTTTCTTGTGCTTTATTCTTTCATTCTGGACTACATGGTTTGTAGTGTCTTAGATTTGCTTGAGTTTTTAAATGCTTAGTATTTAATAAATGCATAAAGTACACTCGATTACAATTACCACATAAACTAAACGCACGATCCTTAGGCATGTTGTTCTACAGGAGGAAATCAGCAACATCTTGCCATTTATACATTTGTGCCAAATAGCATTCAAAGACCTTCCAACACATGTTAAACAAGTGAAATGATCTAAATTACCAAGCAACGGATAGCATAACTTTGGCTAATTAACTGGCAGTGTTTTATTCTTTCCAGTTAGAAATGTTAGATCTTTAAACTCTTTAGTTTATTACAAAGGCATGTGGAATTTTCAGCGTGGTGACTATTTGTAGTTTAACACTGATTGGCATTTCAGCTCGGTCCTCTGATTACTTAAGCATGATGCTTTGGGTCATCAGTCTGCTTTTTAGTGTAATGTGAGGCATGTTTTTTGACTCAGAGCAGTTAAAATGCTTTTTTACAGTATACCAGAATTTATTTCATGCTTATACAGTTTGTAGCCACGTGAAGAGGCATTGGTGACTCAGTGGTAGGTTTCTCACCTGCCATGCAGAAGGCCTGGGTACGATTCCCAGCCAATGCCCAAACCCCAGCCACTGGATGCAGTGCTGATCCCAAGCCCAGATAAAATGTGAGGGTTGCGTTGTGAAGGGCATCTGGCGTAAAAACCTGTGCCAAGCTTGTGTGCCGATCAGATGGTCCGCTGTGGCGACCCCTTTCCGAGAACAGCCGAAAGACCAACAACAACAACAACAGTTCGCAGCAACGTCATCAGTGAGGATGAGTGTGTCGGTTTTTCTGGCAGTCCATGCCTTCTGAAGCTATCCATACATCTATCCATTATCCATCAATTATTATATATTGAATCTATATACTGTATCTATATATTGAGTTCTGAATCCATCCATCCCTCAATCCATCCATCCATCCTTCTATCCATTAATCCGTTCATTAATCAGTTTTGTACATGCATTCTGAATCTTCTATTCAGTTTAACTTCTGAACACATCCATCCGTTCGTTCATCCATCCATTCATCCATCGTCTGCCAATGTCCATGCATTATTATATTCATCCATCCATCCATCCATCCATCCATCCATCATTTGTATACATTTTAAATTTTCTTTAATTTTTTGTAAATTTTCTTTCATTTTTGTGAAGCTGCTTTGAGACAATGACCATTGTTAAAAGCGCTATATAAATAAAATTGAATTGAATTGAATTGAATTTTAAATCCATCCATTAATCCATCCACCCTTCTATCATTAATCCATCTATGCATGTGCAGTTTGAATGCATCCTGAATCTTCTGTTCAATGTAACTTCTGAACCCATCCAACCATCTATCCGTACGTCCATCCATCCATTCATCCATGTCCGTGCATTTTTATACCCATTCATCCATCATTGTGCAAACAGTAAATTTGGAATCCATCTATCCATTCATTAATCCATCCATCTATTAATCCATCCATCCATCCATCCATCCATCCACCCACCCATCCACCCAATCCTCCATCCATTCATGCAACCTTCTAACACGAATGAATGTTCATGCGTTCTGAAGTCACCCATCTATTAATGTGAATTTTGTTCCCATCCATCCATCCATCCATCCTTTAATGAATTCACCTATCCATCCATGCCAATTTTAAATTTATCCATCCAGTCATCTATCTACTGTATCTATCCCTTAATCATTGTACACATATTCTGAATTCGCCCATCTATCAAAGTACATTTCGAACTTATCCATCTATCCATCCATTAATTCAAGTAAATGTTTAATTTATCCAGCCACCCATCCATCATTGCACAAGGATTCTGAATTCACCCATCCATCCATTTTAATTTCGAATCCATCCATCTATCCATACTTTGTTTTTCCCCCCGGAAATTAAACAATTGTTAGGTTTGGCTCAGACTGACCAGCAATTTCTGATTTTTATTTCAAAGTGTTATGATTGTTCATACAAAAACATATTTACACATTTTGGCTTCCCTTTCCAAATAAAACTCATTATATTGCTATTAACTGAGATTAAGATCTATTATTCTAAAACGGATCTTAAAAATTGCATTCCTATGTAACTATAAAGGTTTTCCAATCAAAATAATTTTAATCAGTTTAATAAATATAAGACAAACACAAGCTTTCCAGACTAAATAACCTTGGTGAGAAATATGTGTTTGCTTTAACTACAGCTATGCTGTAGATGAAGATGTATAGATATATAATACATGGCTGAGGTATGATTTGAAAGCTTATCTGTCTGATCTGAGTATCTGTCACAGAGTGTTCAGTGAAGGGCTAGGTAATGAATGTCTTCACGTATTTTACCTTTGTAGGAGTCCTTCCCCACGCTGAATGGGAGCCAAAATGCTATCTTAACAAGCTTCAGATATCTAGCACAGATCTGTGTGAATGACTGACCAGAATTTCAAGGTACACGGTGTAATGCCTTATGACCTGTTGAAGAATAGACGACGACAGTAGCTATTCTTGGCAGGTTCTTTTCTTTCGGAGTCTTTTCTAATGCTGTACTCATGTCTGACTCGTGTGCCATCAGCAGCACCATTTAGGGATCATCTTTTGTCTGATTTGTTCCTGCGTTAGTTTAGTCGCTCGGTTAAAGAGTACAGATGGGAGTACAGGAGTCATTGTTTAACTGTGCATGAGAACAATGTAAATGGGATTGTACACAATCCCAGGCGGCACCAAAGGAGGCGCTTTAAAGAACTTTGTTTTATTTTTTATTTTATTGTTGTATGCATCATTCGCTTTATTTATTTGGAGGAACGATAGTTGGACATACAGTGGCATGTAGAATCGGTGATTAATATTTATGCAATATTTAAATATAGACAATATTTATGTTGCTTCCTTTTTATTATCATTATTATTATTATTATTCTTTTACCACAACCTTGTTGCGTTCTTGAATCTGGTTCCACAGGAGGTGTTGATTCATTTCATATAATGGTGGATCTGACAGTTTGTGCTTGTAACACAAATCACAGCTTTATACTTCAATGCCCTGGTCATAATACATTACTGTTTCTGTGTGTAGGAAGAACCCGAGAACCGGAGCACCCATAAGATAGATATTTAAATGGATAGATAGATAGATAGATAGATAGATAGATACTGTAGATAGATAGATACTGTAGATAGATAGATAGATAGATAGAT
>JAQMYL010000038.1:29653258-29677963 GCA_030014365.1 Clarias pachynema
ATGCTCGTAATCCGAGGGTCCACTGTATATATATATATATATATATATATATATATATATAGACTCCTCTGTGCAATGTACTGTTTTCTAGTCTTGTTGCTCCCCTCCTAACCGTACTGGTTTTAACGTGTTAAATATTTGCAAACTTTATAATAAATGGAAAAGAAAAGATGGTGGGGAATTTGGTGTGAGAAACAGAGACACCTTTTTTTTTTTTTTTTTTTTACTGTTTAACAGTTTAACAGTTCAGTTCAGGTCAAAATGACACATTTAAATAGTTAATAAAACCACTAAAATGAATTTTCCAACATGAATCTTTATACTTGGCTCAATGTTTCTAATGAACATTTATATTACAGACATTTCATTCAGATCATTCTGACCCAGGAGTAACAAGGTGAAATAAAAGTTTTTTTTTTCCTCTGAGGAAGATCACAGACCAGAGCGAGGCATTTATCGGGCATGCAATTAAAACGGGAATAAGATATATTGGACATTTAAAAATAAATGTTCTGATTATGTTGCTTTAAAATGAAAAGGGATAGGCTGGGTCAATGGGACATTTGTTGCTAGTGAACAGAACACGAGGGTTAAGCAATCCTACATCTCTTTCAAGCTTTGATTGGCAGGAGGAAGTACTCATCCAGTCACGGGGCTTAGAGTACACAGTCTGCTGCTAAACATCTCAAAACAGAGCGACGCCTCTCAGGCCCAGAGGGCAGAACTGTCTCGAATGTCAGTCATGATACTGAAGATATGCAGTATCGCCTTGTGCAAACTCTGGTTTAATCTTGTTTGGTCAGAGTGATTATGGTGCTATCTATCATCAATGCACATTTACGAGTTTAGCTAAAAATCATGGTCAAGTAGAAAAATTACTTATATGTCTGGGAGAAACGTGCATTTTTTACTTTGGTGCATGTGTTTCTAATATTCTCCAGGAGACTGCCGCAGAGATTATTCGACATGACGGTAATCTCAGATTTACATTAGCGTGCTTGTCCTAATATATTATAGTTTCTGTGGAAACTTCGACAGGGTTCCTGTGTTGTGTGTGTGTGTGTGTGATCATTTATTTGTTTTATAGTTATAGGTTTCCGGTAAGGGCACTTACTGTATTTCACCCCTTTTGAAAAGAATCTCAAGTCAGAGGGTAGGTTTTAACTTCATGTTTTCCGGCACAAGAACTCCTTTTAAACACAGGCTGTTCTAGTTTCTTGGTAAGATGACAAGCTATAAATATTCTCTTACCAAGTTCAGTAAATGAAAGACTGGAGGTGGAACAATGCTGAACTACCACCGTGGCTCTCTGAAAGTAACTACAAATGGATAAAAAGTAAGACATGCAATTCTTTCCTAAATTCAGTATAAAAAAATACAATGCAACCATTGGCAAATTACAATGATAAAGAAGGAATAAAAAACTTTGTGTCCATCAATCCTGTTATGTTTTATTCCTCCCGTATAACAAGCATGTCAGCTGTTCCGTACATTCCTAAATAATATGATGAACTTCTCATGTGTCGTTCTACAAGGCAACTCTTGGTCTTGGACCTGTAAATATGAGCGGTTTCCTGTCAGCTCATGTTCTTAGCCGCTCTGTGTAACACTCTCTCGAGACGAAAGCCTTAATCCTTAATCCTGAAGGTTTCTCCAGTTGTCGACTCTCTCCGAATACGCCTTGAAAGAACCTTCGAAGACCCTCTGTTTCTAAGAGCGTAGGCTTTGGATTCACTTTGACCCTGAACTGGACTGAGCTCCGACTGAATGGCTGATTGGATCCCTTAAAATTAACGCACCATTATAAACCTTAAGGCGGAAAATCCGTTCTGTTTTACAATCTGTCGTCAATTCAAACGGTTTGTTAAACCTGAATTAAAATCCGCTCTTAAAACGCGCTTGAGTATGATGATTAAGTTTTTTTTTTTTTTTTATACTCTTTGCACCATACAGTATATTTCTGGTCACTGCTAAACATATGGTGTATTCTATAGACATGTTTTAATAAACATCCTAAAAGTGCTTTTTAAGACGGCATAAAAGATCGGTTACTTTGATTCGCCTTTTTTCTTTTTTTTTTAGCCCGTGTAGGTTCGGTGCTGTTTGAATTAGCATCTTCCTGTGTGGTGATGGAATCTCAAAGTCTGCTTTGTGGGAGATTGCATGCCTTCAGCTCGGTCTGTCACTGAGCTCTGCTGTATGTGCATTGAAACATGAAGTGTGCTTTTTTTTTTTTTTACGCTATTAAACCCCAGGCTTGCATGACCTCCAAAGCTCTTTTAGAATCCCTTTCAGTATAAACACATTTACGGGCTCATTCATTCAGTACCAGGTTCGCCTCTCCCTCCACCCCTGCCCTCCACCGTTCTGTTTAGAGAAAATATTAGGCCGAATTGGTTCTGGGTCTGGCATCCGAAGACCAGAGGCTCGCCGCATGTTCGATAGATCGCCTTGAGAAATAGTGGCTCCAGCTTAAGTTTGTGCTTCTGTAAACAGCGTTTACTCTACGTAGGGGGCCGCCGACCTTATCTGTTAAACATTTAAGCCATTTACCGTTCAAGCAATGTTTTTTAAACAACGCACCAGTCAAGAGCATACATAAAATAGGCTGAGAGCTCGAGCTGGTAAACTTCTGTCTCGTCGTCAGAGGCGTGTATCGGAACTAAACAGGTCAACTACGGTTTCAGGCTCCACACACACACACATACACATAGGCGCACGCTCCCAAGAAAGTCACCTTCAAGCCACTGCTGCATTTGCATGCTGTATATTCAAATCATCTTCTGTGCACGGTCTTGAAGTCTTCTTCCCCGGCATTCAAAACAGACACATCAGGGCCACGCGTGTTCCTCTCGTTCGCCACGGACACACTTGTCCAGAGGACATTTCCATAAGTAAATAGCGCAAATCTTGACAGGATGTTCTAAAAATGAACGGAAATACGACAGGCTGGGGATGATGCGAGAGAAATGGGACGTGTTACAGTAGGTTAGGTACACGCTGGATGTTTTGACAGTGATTTATGTTTTTTCCTGAAACTATAAGTGATTTATATGCTACCTTTTTTTTTTTTTCAACCTTTTTTTTTTTTATTTGCTTTTTTATATATACATTATTTATATAAATATACAATACCCACATAGGCATGTATTAATTTTAAAAGTGGATCACAGTTTTTAAAGATTGTTCAGAACTCATTATCCTTGACCCCTTTGCCTCAGACCACTAATGTGAATGCTTGGTTCACACTTGGGCTCCGTTTGTTGCGATTATCTATAGAGGCATTTGCATAATGGTCTGGTCTGGGACGACTTGTTGGATGTCACCGTGAGTGGAACGTGACCGGGTCTTCTGCTGCTCTCCTGAATTGCATTTCTGGTCATCGTGGTTGTAAAGAGTAATTAATTTATTTATTTTTTCTTCTTCTTCCCCCCTCCCTGTGCCATTTGGTGTAGAGACTGCTGTGCATGAAAACCCTAGGAGATGTTTGTGTAATACTCAGACCAGACCATCTGGCACTAACAGCCATTCGGTTGCCCCGGCATGCCACGGTTAAAGTCTCTAAGAGGACTCTGTTCCTTATTATAATATGAAGGTAAACATGTACTCCACTTTTCTTATATAATATGCAAAGGGGCGTTCAATTCAAACCGGGACTTGTGATGAAATATATGGTGAATAAAGGCGTAAAACCGACATTTTACAGAAGACTTGAAGCACAGTGCAGTGATGAGACTCTTAGCCGCAGTGAAACGTTTGTTCAATGTTTGTTTGCCTCATTGTCTGTCTTGACACGATTATTCACCAACACCGCTCGCACATTACAGGAACTCGGCTGAGAGTTATTGCCGCATCCACAACAGTCCTAACCTCACATCAAGCCATTTTCATAAGGAGTTCCTGGGAAGCCAGGGTTTCACAGGTAGTCTGATCACGGCTCCGACGTACTGAGAAATCTTTCTAACTTGATGATGTCCAAGCACTATTGAAACACTGGGATAAGTGCATTAGTGTAGCAGCGGATTATATAGAGAAATAAAGGGAGTTTTTACTCTCATAGCTGTGTTCTGTTAATCTGCACAAAAGTCCTGGTTTGTGTGTGTGTCTGTGTATCATTTTCCATGTCCCACATATTTGTGTATGCAAATAAGAAATGAAAATAAGAGGAACAAATGTGAGCAGGATTACAGTAAACCTAGATTTTGTCCCTTATAATGTCATCGTTCTAACGAAGGCCCCTTATCAGATAGTAATGTGTCACTGTTGAGCGTACTGTACTAAGCAAGTGTTTTTTGTTTTGGTTTTTTTTTTGGTGAAGCTCTGAATACTGACTATCAGCAGGTTGTGTGTAGCAGAGCATCTTTATCACCCCTGGTGTTATAGAGACACAGCCATATTCATCTCTGGTTACTGCTGCGCAGGAATGTCAGTGTTTGGATGCTATTACAGCGTTATATATATTTTCCTCTTTGTGCTTCATGTGAACTAGCACTGTCTTAAGATTTTTGAAGCTGTACTTCATCACTGCTGGTTTTTTTCTCCACCTTCTCACCTTAAGTTATTAATTTAGGCTCTGGAGGGACACGGGACAATAAGTGGACAGGCGGTGATGAATTGTTTTGTTTTTTTTGTTTGTTTGTTTGTTTGTTTTCTGGGCTCCCACGTAAAACATGAATATTCATGGTAAAAAAAAAAAAAAAGGTAACAAAAATTCCATGAGCTCATGTAGCTACTTGTTTCATTTCATGATATACAGTAAAAACACAAACTGTGTTGATGAGATCATACTAGATTGACCTCTGGGGCTAATTGGGATAATTAATTATTATCGCGTGTCACGTAGTTCAATGCATAACGATAGTTTAACACTAACTTTTTTTTTGCTAATAAGAGTAACGCTAACTATCAGTAATAGCCAGATTTAATTTAGTCAGAATGTCTTAAAAAGTGCTCTTTGAATCAAAAAAAAAAAAACAGGCATGTAATGAATAACACACACACAGACTGTTTCTTATATGTAATTAACAGGAGCCTTTAGGACATGTGTGCATTTATTGTGTGTAACAAAATGGATTGGATGCTGCAGCACGGTAGTTAGCACTGTGGCCTCGTACCTCCAGGGTCACAGGTTCGATTCCCACCTCTGGTCTTGTGTGTGTGGAGTTTGCATGTTCTCCTCCAGGTACTCCAGTTTCCTCCCGCAGTCCAAAGACATTCAGATTAGGTTAATAGGTGTTCCCAAACTGCCCCTAGTGTGTGTGTGTGTGTGTGTGTGTGTGTGTGTGTGTGTGTGTGTGCGTACCCCGCCTTGTGCACTAAGTGTCCAGTCCCAGAATAAAATGGTATGGAAGATGAATTAATTAAAAGAAATGGTTAGTAGTGTGATACTCCACTCGTACAACAGCAACCTGACAAACATTCTAATGTTTAATTCATTACTGAATGACACTCTGTGCTTTTTCAGTTTATAGTATAGATTTAATGCCATGGAACATCTGAGAGACAAGTCAGTTTCTGTTCTCACCTCCATTATAGCTGCGATAAACAGTCATCTCCTTACTAGCATCTCTCTCTCTCTCTCTCTCTCTCTCTCCATCTTACGTTATGTTTTACAACAACATGCGCTTTATTATTAGTCTTAAATTATGTGCAGCTTCTGCTGTGTAAGCGTCTGTGTATTAGCTGTTACTACAGAGGCAATATCATATCTCATTAATACTAACTTATCATTCATGTTACAGCTGGAATTACAGTCTGAGCCGTGCTGTAGTTTTATAATCAAAATAATGTGCCGCTGCTGACCAATCAGATTCAAGCATTCAGCCGTGCCGCCGTGTAAAATAGAATAAAATAAAATAAGTTTTTTGTCCGAACAACAGAGGAACAAGCTATAGTAATTTGTAAGTATTGTCGAGATATCTGGGAATTTGCACATCAGCTTCTGTGTATGCAAAGGTGATGCACACTGTGATGTCATACTCTGATTGTATCACAGATGCTCCTTGTCGAATGACTTCAGCTCCATCATTTCACTTATTTTAGCTTTACAAGTATAAATGATCCTTGTCACACCACAAACTAACCTTTTTACAAGGTATGCATTTACAAAATAAAAACAACAACAACAAACAAACATGTACTGTAACAGACTGGTTTACGCTAAACATACATACAGGACTGAGACTGGTCCATTAAAATACGTTGTTATATTTTTATGCATGATAATTTCAAGTTTCCAAGATTTGTTTATTAAAAACAAACAAATAAGTACAGTACATGAATGTGACTGGTGGGAAACCAGTAACCCCAGTAACATTATTATCAGCACCTTGGTTTCATCGCTGAGCAGCAACAGGTGGCAGCACTGAGAGAGGAAGGAAACCACATGATTGCCATTAAAAAGCTAACAATAATAATAATTGCAGATAACGAGTAAAGACGTTATTCCTTTTAAAATGATAGAATTATAATTTAACAGTAGTAGTGCTCCATGTGGGGAATATTTGAATGAAGGAGTTTTTTAATGGGCATTTCTTCACATGTGCGTAATTATACTGTAATTAAGTTAAAATATGTTGAAGGTATATCACATACTGTATGAATGATTGAATGAACGAACGAATGAGGGGTTTAATTGGATTCTTCTCGATGTATAAATGTTTTTTTTTTTTTTACCATCAGCCATGTAATGTTATAATTGTGCCACTTGCCTAATTCAGTTGTACCACAGGACTCCCTTTGGTTTCAATGAAAATCTACTACAAGAATCAAACAAACACATGCACACCCACACTCACACCCACACACCCACACACACACACACATAAAAAATCCTGCCAGCTCTCCCCTTCTGTTAGCATTTCAGAACTGTCACTGATGTCTTCATATGCGTGAGAAGTCCAAAACTGTCTAGATTTACACTCGACGGATAAACATTATTGGACGAATATGGACAAGGAGAGGTTTAACGATGGGATTTGAAAAAAAAATAAATGTGCATGCATATTTCCTTATGGATTACCAGCTGCCAAAAACACAGGCAGATCTGGTCAAACCGTCTTCACCGGCTGTTTAGGACGACCTCTACTAGCCGAATTCCTTTTAAAACCACACGACCGAGTATGAACATCGATGCCGTCTCAAAACTCCAATCCACGTTCATTGAGTGCTATTTAATGCTATTTAAATGATCTGACTTTTCACGGTTTTGAAATCTTAGTTTCAATCATTTTTTTTCTGTTGTAGACAGTATATGAAATATCCAACTCACTATTCTGCATCGTCGTTTTTTTCCATTCGTCCTCGCTCTCAGTCCATCAAGGTGGCTGCCTTGCATTTTAGTACCAATGATACAAAGCATGTGAAAGTGGCAGCTTACCTCATAAAAGTGTTTTACTGGCCCCTGACATTTTAATGATGTTTACTCGGTTTGGGAAAAGGTACAAAGTGGGGCTTTTCTCTCTCTCTCTCTCTCTCTCTCTCTCTCTCTCACTCTGTCTCTCTGTTTCTCTCTCCATCTGTCTCTCTCTCTCTAAAAATTCTTGGATTTTGCAGCATTTATGATTAATAATAAAGATTTTTCTTATTCTGCATTTATTTTTTGGTTTGGCACACAAGCCCAAGACACGGGGTTGGTGGTAAATCGTCCTCTTTACTTTTTCACCTTTCTGTTCTCTTTATACTCCAACACTCCTTTCCTTCGGTGCTCTCCATGTCCTTATCCAGTTCTTTGTCTTTACTCTCATTTCTCTCTTCGTCCTCTCCCGCTATTAAGTGAAGGACAAGAGCTATTAAACACTGGCTGCTTTAACAACTCCTTCACGTTTGCGCCAGCTACTGCCGCATTATTTGCTTATTAAACTCGCATCAGATGGATTTAAACCATTGCTGTGAATTAAATGCGGTGTAATGGCGTGTTTCTCCGAGCGCCTTTTATTTCTCTTATAGGCCAACGTTTAAGACCCGGAGGTTAGGGTGAGATTGTTTCCCAGTGACTTATATTTCCGTCCGGATTCGAACCCTGCATCGCTTGACGAGTCCCTTGGTAATAACACAAACTTAAATTATCTCAGTGGTCAATTTCAAGTACTCTCAAAGCTTATACTGAGTTCCTGTTTGTGTCCCAAGTGTGTTAAACCTGTAGTAGTAGCAGTTGCAGTAGCAGGCTTGAAAATAATAATGATTTCCATTGATCGGTCGTGTTTATGTACTCGGAAAGTCTTTAGCGTGAGGTTACTGCCTTGCTCTTCAAGCACTATTGGAATTCCTCATATAGTTGAAGTCGTTTCTTCGGTCTTCCTTCTGTGCGACAAGCACTCATACAGTGCTGTGAAAAAGTATTTTCCCCTTCCTGATTCTTTTGTTTTATCAAAAAATTTTTAATATTAAACAAAGATAACCCGATTAAATACAAAATTCAGCTTTTAAATGACGATTATAAATGGGAAAAACCCGTCCAAACCTACCTGACCCTATGTGAAAAAGTAATTGCCCTTAAACCTAATAACTGGTTGTGGCATCCTTGGCGGCAACAATTGCAATCAAGCGTTTGCAGTGACTGGCAGTAAGTCTTTCACATCTCTCTAGCAGAATTTTGGCCCACTCTTCTGTATAGAATTTTTTTTTTCCAGTTTTTTCTTCCTAATTTAGTTGAAACCAATTCCCACCTGCACCAGTGGGAGCCACATGTTTCTTCCGATGACACCACCAACCGCATCTTTTCAAACTGCGAGCTCGTGCACTATTGGAGGTGGCGTGACACACTCGGAGGATAGCGCTATCCGCTCCTTCCACTTGCGTGAGTTCAGACAACCAACAAAACTGTTGAAATTCAGCCACATTAGAGGGTTTTCGAGCATTAACGGCCTGTCGAAGGTCATGCCACAGCATATTTTATTCATTTTAGCATTAATTTTAAAGTTCTAAAATGAAATGTATATTTTGATTCTCGTTTAATACTTTAAAACAGGTCACAACCTGGTCGCACGAGCCAGACATGACTACAGAATCCTGTACGTACAGTACAGTATCATGTGTAAGCACAAATTACCAGGAATTACCGTTTACCGACACCAAAGACAGACCTTATACCCTGGTCAGCAAGAATGCAAGATCTTCTTTACTCATTACAAGTCCGTAAACATTTTTCTTACACCAGTAATTAACGTTGCACAAATCAGATGGCAGCCTTTAAGAGCCTGAAGCCTGTGGCCGGGAACGTGGACAAAAGATATCAAATGACTAGAGCTCTGCGATTAAATCGATTATGCAGTTTAATCAGGCTTTTGTTGGTGAATTGGTTCCGTTGAAATCGTTGGGTCGGTTTTCGATTCAGAATCGATTCACACTTAAAGTTATTTAGCTAAACTGGCAAGGATTTAAGATTCTGAAATTGATACGTTTCTTTGAAATAAACCACAGCTTTTACAGAAAGTACAAACCGCTCTCATCTCCTGCACAGTACTCGCTAAATATGCTCATGGGTAGTTTGTGCATTACTGCCACCTATTGGACTGAAGTTTGGCGAAGACATTTCAAATGAGCTAAACAGTCTTCGTAGTTTTTAAACTCTATAATTAACTAAAACGCTGATGAATTAAATAAAATAAAAAATCGAATCGACTCAGCTCTACAAACTACTGTTCATTATAAGAAATCAGAAGTGTGTACGTGGCTTTAACTTACTCTGGCCTTTCAGAAGCCCTCTCCCTTTCCTATTTCTCATTTCCAGATATTTAGCTGACTTCCCTCCTGTGAGTTAATCTTCTCACCATTCTGCACTCAGTGACAGATGCTGGCGGGGCCTTCAGAGCCTGAATCTAAAGGGGAAGAACTGTATAGAAGACACGGATCAGGGAGAGGAGCATTGGCCTATATACATCAGAGATTGAAATTTTCCACCCGGACACGTTCATTGACACGTCCATAACCGAACCCATAAATTACCCCTGCAGGTTTTTTTTTTTGGTTCAGGCCCTACTGAAACCTAGTTGGCTCATCATAATGTTTGCATCTCCGGCTAAAAAGATAAATCATCTTTCTCACTCTGCCTCGTGATGTTTTTCTCCTCATTCTTGTCTTCACTTCTTTCTTTTTGCAAGTCCCAAGAAAGCCTGAACGCCTGAAAAAGCGAAGCGCAGTCAGATGGACCGAAGAGGCTGCGACTTTATCGTCATTCTGAGAGAACTAGCTTACAGTATGGAAGTTTGGCGAGAAAAAGAGAACCATCTTTGATCCGAGACCTGACTTTTTTTTTTTTTCCCAGCTTTGGCGTACGTTATCTTTGAGAGGAGGAGATGCATTTGGTTATCTTTCAGCTGTGTAGAATTCATTCTGCTTGTGAGAACTTTTTTTTTATTTTATTATTATTTTGACCCAAACCCATCATGATAGGCAGGACTCCTACAGGGAGTAGATTCAAAATAGAAAACCAATCAGCTAGACTTCATTTGTAGATAAGCTTTTTTTTTTTTTTTTTTTAAATACCAGTGCCATGTCCTTTCACAAAGAATTCATTTAAAATTTAATGGAATCACCATTACGACAAACCCTGTTTTAGCCTATTTTGTACTTCAATTGAAAAATATAATCGGCAGACTAGCGTGATAATTATTATACATGAGCCTTTGTGCTCGCTGGTCCTGGACGTACGTGCCTCTAGGAGCTTTTCTTTTGCCTATTGTTATGTTCCGTAATAAGGATTTTTTTTTTTTCTGCTTACCTCATATTTTTCTTGCAGTGAATTGTGGAGCAATGAATAGCAAGGCTAGAGATTTATAGTCTCGGGGTTGGTGCTATTCTTGGGCTGTACTGAGACGACTTCTGGAAGTTGGGCAGTGAGGAAAAATGTGCTGCAAATCATCGATGTTGGTTTGGCGCTTATTAATCACGGTTGTTTTTACTATACTAAAAATACTTCTGATGTTTTGCCAGTATACAGTATGTAGCAACAAAAGTAAACTCATATTTTATTATGTGCTCGACATATGTTAAAGAATATGAATAATTTTAATAACAGTCATAATTTCATCTGTCAAAATGTAAAACTCTTTAGCAGCAAAGTCTGAAAAATAAACCGAGATACTGTACGAGTGAAGAGGCTCTGAAAAGGGTCCTGCTTTCACTACAGAGGCGTTGATTGCCTTGTGCACTTTACCAGGAGTGGAGAATGAGCGACGGTCATGAGTAGTAGAGCTGCTGGGTGGCTCCTCGCGCTGATGAGGACAGGCGTGCGAGATCCCATCAGTCCAGGCGTTTTCTCTCTCCAGACTCAGGGGAAGAATAAATCCCAAATCACAAACAATTAATAAATCTAGGCAACTAGGCTTCATTAGTTTTCAAGGTTACCCAGAAGCAAAACACACAATATTTGTTGCATATTTACTGCACATGATCTGTACTGGTGCGATTTTTATTTATTTATTTATTTATTTATTTTGGTCTTTTTGATTGCACGAATCCTGCAGAGACCAGGCAGCAAGTTTTGCAAGGACGAGTTAATGATTGCGAATTTAGGTGGAGATGGAGACGTGATAGACGCTGACACTTCAAGGCCTGAGCAGAAATCAGATACGGAGAAAAGGAGGCAGTGAAATTGGATACGGTGTTAGCAGTACCTGTGCTGATAGCACGATAATCCCATAATAAAATCATTATCAGCTGATGCTTTTCTCAAAATATTATTTATTTATTTTATTTTTTGGAGGGGAGGGGCGGAGAACTTACTGAAATAGTGACCCAGTCATGATTCTATATATAGATATAGATATGCAACCTTGTATGTATAAGAATTGCACAGTTTTAGAAAAAACGGTGATTATAAAGACACATCCTAAAGATGTTTATTAGGGCCCATGCACTATGACATCATAGTGAGCCGTCAGAATAAAACACTGTTCTTGTCATTGTACCTGGATTTGACTTTACCTGATGCAAATCACTGATACTGGAGACTCCTTCCCAAGTTCACAGTCACAGAAAACGGTGCAATTTTTTAAAACCATCAATATATTTTTTCCGAATAAATAGAAGTGATAAAGTATTATAATGCGAGTTCTTTTGATTTTTTTTTAAACCTGTGATTTGCCTTTCAGCAATGACTTTCTGAGCTGCTGTTAGGCAACACACACCTTCTAACCAATTAAGAATCAAGTGTCGTGAGTTGATATGATGATCATGTACAGTATGTAACTTTGTAATATAAGTTTATACAAGTAAGTTTTATTACTGCAGCTATGTGACCAAAAGGAAAGGAGCAGTTGTAAGTGTATAATAGGTGTTCTGTGTGTGTGATAGTGTGAGAGAGAGAAAGAGAGAGCGTGTGTATGTGTGTGTGTGTGTGTGCTGACGAATGTGTCCTAAAATGGGTTTTGACATTCATTTTGCTTTGTGTCCAGTAGTATCGGAGGACATTAGTCTCGTGTAATAGGCCGGCTGTGGCTGTGCCGAGGCCTTTTCTCCTTCCCTGACGTGTGACACTGGTGTGCTTTTCAGTTTAATACGATACCTCAGTCATATCTCTGGTACCTATGTGCTGAAATGAACTATATGCAGGTGTGAATGTGCTGTGTGCGCATTTTTACGGGGATTGTCTGGTGTCATGAGCACGAGCGCTAACAGTACTTTACAGCCTTGCTTGACTTCTTTAATGACCAGTGAAGACACGGATATCCGGTGCGTCTCCCCTTCACTGGGGACGTCGTGTGATTTAAAGAGACAGTAGCTCTGCAGACACAACAGAAAGGCTGCACGGCGCAGAGAACATGGCTGCTCTTTACCTTATCAGCGATCCCATTAAGGACTCATTACCAAGAAAAATAGGGCTCAATAAAAGCAATCACGTTGCAGAATAAGCTACAATGAGATAACCTTATTCCAGCCATTAGAAAGCCTGACCGGTCTCAAACGATATCTCACCAACCTCATCTGCTGTAGCTGTAGTGCATCATGCATGTGTGTGTGTGTGTGTGTGTTTTTGTGTGTTCTTACGCTTTTTATGACTCTTGTCATAACAGTAACACAGCCTCTCCAGCATACTTTATCGTTTTCAAAATAAAATAAATGATGATTTCACTTTCATAAATAAGTATTCTACATATAGTGTGTGTGTGTTTTGATAAACTACTCTGAGCTAAAAGCAATTTTGTTAACAAATCCATTAAAAACAGCATGTTCATTAGCTGCATAATTGAATGCTTGCACTTCTGCTGCAACGTTGGGAATAAATGGCATTTAACCTCTTTCTCTTTTAAAAATGTGAAGCTGGTAACAGGCCCGAAAGCAACAGAAAATTATTGAGTTGTAAAGGACAGTAAAGAATTTAATGATGCTTAAGTG
Organism: Clarias pachynema; assembly: GCA_030014365.1. Classification (NCBI taxonomy): domain Eukaryota; kingdom Metazoa; phylum Chordata; class Actinopteri; order Siluriformes; family Clariidae; genus Clarias; species Clarias pachynema. Next base: position 29,666,594 of record JAQMYL010000038.1, read on the forward strand.
CTTTACTTTTAAAGGTGACAAGAGCTTGTGTGCATGATTTTAGAATTATAACTTATTGAAGAATATATACACTGTATATATACTATACACACACATATAGGTGTGTGTGTGTCAGGTATTGATGAAATCAAGTGTGAAGACCTTAATCAGAATAACGTAACAGTAGAACTACTATCCTACGAATAGGTCAAATATCAGGCGATACAATGAACACAACACCGTAACTACATCAGAGACGAGACCAAGACTAAACCAAGGACAAGGCTATTTATAACCATGCTAATCAACAGAAACTAGACTCAGGAGACCACAAAGACAAGTTTACCGTGCAGTGCATACTGGGAAATAAAGTTTGGCGACACATCAACATAAAAGTCCAACCATGAACATGAAACACACAGCATCCATGGGTGTAAGACGCCCTCCAGGGGTCATCGGATCCTTTAAAGTTCTTTTAGGTGGATCAAACTTGCTTGTCCGGGATATTCTGCAGATTTTCAATCAGATTGGGATCTGGGGAATTTGGAGGACAAGTCCATCTCCTTGGAATGTTTGGCATGTTCGGCCTCAAAACCATTCCTGACCAGTTTCTGCAGTGTGTCGTTATGGAGCGCCCGTGCCATGAAGGGATAATAATTTTGAGGTGAAGATGAGTTATTAATGCAGGTGTTGTGGATTTCGATCCTGCAGTGAAGAACATCAGACAGAGATATAATTAGTAATAGGTACTATACATTTTAACACTCTTATTAGTAGGCAGCCAACCAAAGGGCTATTAAATATGCATCATGTTAATTAGTATGCGTCAGCCTGTCAGTGTTAGCTCTATCCGAACCAGAGCAAAACATATATATATATATATATATATATATATATATATATATATATATTGACGCTGGAACCTGTGTTGCTTATTAAGGGAACCCAAAATGATCTGGTCAGAGTTTGTGAAAGGAGTCAGAACACAAGCAAAGGTTGGGCATGGATCAAAATGATTCAAACGTTATCAATAGCGCGAAAAAAGTACATAGGAAAGCAACAAACAAGGAAAAGCATACAAAACAAGATCAACATCAAAATGATTGCTACACAGGCTAGTTATGTAATATTTCACGAACCTTGTTTACATCATAGAGCCCCAGACAAATCTTTGATTTGAAAGTGAATTTATTTACTCTCAGAATCACACACTAATATAACAACGCAGTCACACTCCTCCATAGCGAATCAAACCGCCTCAGTATAAAATGACAGCTTTATCACATGGTTGAACGAGAAGGCGGTCCTGGGGTGACAGCATTAGAGATGACTCATGTGTTATGTCAGAAAGGTCTGTGTGTGCATGTGTGTACGTAGGCTCTAAGAGCCTTAGGACTGCAGCGTGATGCCTGTCTGTCTTCTCCAACCTGTCATTTAACCTGCACTGCGGGTGTGTGGGACTTCGACAGAAAGGCCACAGGCAGAAAGGTTAGCTTGATCAATAAGTCATAGTCTGGAAAAAGGCTTGGAGAGTGTGAGGCTAAGCTAACTCGCGTTTCTCTATCGATGGGAACAGATGGCACTGTGGCTTTGTTCACTGAGTCACTATCCAAATGAGCAGCAAAGCAACTAGGCCAAAGTCCACTTTTTTTTTTTGCCTGGAAGCAGAATGCAAAACACTACATTCCTGCAACAATGCACAATGCGTTACATCTTCTGGATGAATATATATATTGATTTGGTTTTGCTCTCATGCTTACAAATTTGTTGCGCAGCTTGAAATAATATGAAGCAGTGCAAAAAAAATTTAATAATAAATCTTAGCATCTTTGCAAGTGAAATATTCTTGAATTTGGTCAAACCAATCTATAATTCTGTCAAAACAAGCTTATTCGTATCTCTAGTCAAAGGTTACTAAAATTACAAGCTAAAAACACTCTGTTCTATTGGCAAAAAAACTTGTTGTTAGGAATTTATTTCCTGAAAGAAGCAACATTATCTGCCAATAGAACAAGATATTTTTCACATGTAATTTTAGTAACATTTGGTTTCTAGGTGTGATGATGAGATTCATGATTCAAGTGTGACTTAAATGTCATTTTTTCTACTGCTTTTATTGCATTTTATTATTGCATAGATTATTTGTACAGAATGATTGTTGGATTGGGTTTAAAAATTCCTTGCATTTTGGGATCATAAAGTTGAGTTAGACCTCAGTTGTAACTACAAGTTTAAATGCTAAACAGTCATTAAGTACATAAAAATTGGACTATTTTACTGCAAAAAGATGTTTTCGAAAGTGAAAATATCTTGAATATAGTCAAATTTATCTACACTTAAGATTAAGAAGATTACAACAAACAAAATATAAGATCATTAGACTCAACTTTTTAGCAAAAAAAATTGTTCTATAATTTATTGGCAGATGATTTTGATAGTTTCTAGGAATTTATTAATTGAAAGTAGCAAAATTCAAAATTACAATTTTAGTAACATTTGACTAGAAATAAACTTAATGATCTTATATATGGCTTGTTAAAACATGATCTTATATTAGGCTTGTTTACAATAAAACTAATTTTAAAACATTCTAAATAGCGCTTTGCTAGGTTTTCTTTGCAGTATAATAATTTTTTTGAGGAGGAGCATCTTAATCTGTGACCTTGCTTATTTCTGATGCATTTTTGCTAGTTTTAATGTTTATTTCATGCAAGAAGCTAAATTATCTGCTTTATTTTCTACAATTTTCTAGAATTTTCTACAAATCATTTTGTTTAGTTGAAACCGTATGTTAAGGATGTGACTAGATTCAAGATATTTTCACTTACTAAGATATCTCAAGTCTTTTATTTTTTTTTTGTAATAACTCAGCCAACCAAAAATAAATGGTACGTTAATATGCGTTAAATGTGATAAAGTAGTTAGAATTTCACACACATTTCATTCATTTGTATTTCGTATCTGTTACCTGTTGATGCATGGGATGTGCTGGATCAAGTGCTTTTTTATTAGCTGCAATAAAATAAGGATGTGCGTGTGTACGCGTGTATGTGTGTTCTTATGAAACTCGTCTTTTCACAGAGGGAAAACGCGGCTAATGTTGTTACTTGTGTTAGATGAAATTTTGGCATAATAATCTTTGTGTATTCATGGCATTTCACGTGACCCGAGGACCACCTGAAGCTCTATTTATGTTAGCAATTAATTGGAAAGAATCTAGCTGAGGAGCAGGTCAGGGGGATAATTACAGGGCTTTGGAGGTGTCAGACGCCGCATTAGGCCCCATCAAGCCCCTGTCTCTTCTATGGAAAATTAAATGCGGAAATAGTATGCAAATCAGGTCGGAGCTCTGTGCCCGGGAAGACTTCCTGGAGTGGCATAGTAACTGACTTGTTATGATTCAGTGGAGGACCATTGTCATGTATATTCATATCAGCGCTCTCAAAGAATAAGGGAAGACAATGGAGCTGAAAATCAGAAACACCTCGTGCACTTTGACTCGGCGAGTCATTACAATTAATATTCCACTGTTAAAAGAAAGGGAGTTGAATTGCTTGATTGGCGGTTCAATATTAGCAAAGCCATGCGTGTGCAGCACTGACCATTTTCCTTCTTTGTTTCGTTGATACTTTCAAAAGTCCACGCTTCAGATCTTTGATACAATTTGAATCCAGTAATTGGCTCGAACTCCTGTAGGATTTAAAAACGGTACCCGAATGCTCTAGTGAGACGCTACAGCGCACACGCTATGATGTTAGCATGCTGCGATCCTTCACGTTCAACCTTTTTTACCTTTCTGTCCGAGTATGATGAAAAACTGTGAAGGGCAAGTGCAAACATCAACACCCCACCCCCCCCAACCCCACCCCCGTTTGTTTAGGCTCAGCCTCGGAAAGGCGCCTGACAGGAACCTGATGGGATGATGTAACTGCTGCGCCTTTTCTTTTCTTTTCCTTTCCTTTTCTTTTTCTTTCTGTGACAGAGAGAGCAAGCTAAAAACTCACACATATATGAAGTAGGGCTTGCACAGACTAGTCAAATGATACATTCATTAGTCACCACTCTGGGGAGCAGTTGACTAGTCGGGGTGGTGGGGGGAAAAAAAAAAAGTAGGCAGATGGTAATGTCTGAAAATATGTCACACTCGATGAAGCCAATTGTGCAGCACTTTTTATCTTTCTTTTTTTAAACAATTTCATATCCGTCTGCATGAAGTCTAGAGCATAACTTCTGCTCGCTCCTGAAGTAATTCCTCACCTGCTTAATTATATATATATATATATTTTATCATTTAAAACAATATATGCATAAAATCCGTGCACTGTGAAATAATGAATTCCTTCGTGACCAGGGCTGCGTGAGAGTGCCTTCAGAGCCGCGGGTTGCACTTCCCCATCCGGTCCCTATCCTCAGCTCGCATGCCAGCTCGGAGAGGACGATCCAGACTTGTTGCAGAAACGCCTCTGTGTGTCTCTGCTCCTCCGCACATGTCCTTTATCTATCATTAATTCGTAAGAAGCTTCCACACTTTGTGCTTTGCGCCTTTATTTTCGGAATCATCATCAAATTTAAGGACTGGAATCTCCTTAAATAGTGAGTTAAAATCTCACACAGCTTCATTATTTTGCTCTACTTTTGTCACGAGCATGAAAAATCATCAGGATGTCCCCAGAGCTGGTCCTGACCTTGGCGGGGTTGGGGTGAAGGGGCCCTCCTACAGTACCTGACCTGTTTGCCACTGCCGCATAGTCAAACCTGAAATCTCAGTGCTCCCATTCCGCCGTAAATTGTACATAACACTGCTAATATTTAGTCATTATTTACTGTGAGATTGGCATCCGGCGCACGGTGGCGTAGAGGTTAGCGCTGTGGCTCGTTAGCAAAGGTTCCGGGTTCGATTTCCGCCTTGGGTCTGTGTCTGCATGTTCTCCACGTGCTTGGTGGGTTTCCTCTGGGTGCTCCGGTTTCCTCCCACAGTCCAAAGACATGTCGATTAGACTAATTGCCGTTCCGAAATTGCCTGTAATGTGTGTATGTGTGCACCCTGGCCTCGTGCCCTAAGTCTCCTGGGATAGGCTCCAGGCCCCCCTCTACCGTGTACAGGATAAGTGGTATAGATGATGTGTGAGAAAGGGATTGACATCCTTATTGCCACATATATGTCTGCGGTTAATTAACATTTGATATTAAATCTTTATTTAGCAGTCAATGGCAAACCAACGCTTTCCATCTCGCTTTAGTGCAGAATTATAACTAATGCCTAAGAGACTGCATAATCAGTTTCTTGTTGTAAAAGTGCTATAAGAGGCCGTATAAGCGAGGAGTGCCATCGCTCTCGTGTATTGTCTGAGGTTGCTGCTGCAAGGCTTCTGCATTGTTTGGTTCACTCGTAAACACACATGCGCGCCTGATGCAGTTATCTTTCCGGGCCTGCGGTTTATAATTGCTGTTGCCTGTTTATGGTTATGAAGCACAGTAAATAGTTGTATTTCACTCACGTTTATCAGGTGCAAATTCATGGAACAGAGCACTCAAATTGGCTGAGTAGCAAGCGCAAGCCAGACAGACAGGCAGACAGACAGACAGGCAGACCAAAACAGTAGAAGCTAGGTTAGCAAGACAGACACAAATGCACTGTGCGTCGTCTTAACCTTACTGTTGTTTACTGATTAAACTCGGAGAGATAACTCACATGATTCCTGTTCCTGCAGTTCGCTCTCATGGTGTTATAGAAGTTGTCAACACTTGTGTAATTCGCGCAGGCCTACAGTACACATCTGTAGTGTACTCTAGTTCTGTCCCGAATCTGTTATTGCTGTAACTATGGTAAAGATGTCTAGACAACTAGCATTTTTTTTAAATTTATTTATCTATTTTAAATATGAATTAATGGTTGGTTAGTAAAAATTTGTAAACCTGAAACTGAGAACCAGCATTACGGACCAAAGCCTTTATCCTCTTCTGTTAAAAAACAAAAAACAAAAACAACTGAACTTAAATTCACACCACAAGTGAAAGATCGTTACGAACTTCATCAGATTGTCAGTAAGCCGTTCTCATATTCTCTTTTGGAATTTTCTTCTTAAAAACCTCATTTACCGCTCGCTGTTTTGTTCTTCTGTCTCAGTTTGCTTCTTCCCCCCTTTTTCCTCTCCATGTTCCATGATCTTAATGAGGGCCAGCACTGTGTAGCACAACTGTTCCCTAAAGCAATACTGTAGGAGACTTGGTATAGCGAAAGGACCTCTACATTTCTTTTTTTCTTTTCTTCTTTCTTCCTCTCTCTCTCTCTCTATCTCTCTCTCTTTAGCTCGTAGAGTTTTATAACTGGGCTGTACAGTTTTGCCCAAAGCTAAATATATTCATTCTGTAGGCACGACCCTGCTGTTTGTCTCATTGCAAAGAACATCTCTCTAGTCATCTCTGCAGCCGCTGTCAGTAGCGAGTGCTCTGTCTTCCTCTCTCGTACCTCTGGCATTCTCTGAAAAGGTTTTTTATTTTTTATTTTTTTTGCCAGTTATCTAACTTAAATCTTGACATCAAAGTTCAAGTCCAAAAACAGACTTGGAAGAAGAAGAAAAAAATCTCTAAGCAAATGCCATCATGCAAGACAAATTACTCTGTAATTATCCGAAAGGTAAGTTCCGAATGCTTGTATAGTGTCTTGCATAAGTATTCACTCCCCCCTCCGAGCTTCTTCACATTTTGTAGTGTGTCGAATAAATTAGAATTATGTATATTAGTATATTACCAAATATACAGCAATATTAAAGTCACTCTAATTACCAAAGTATTTAAATTAGTTACAGTGTCTGATTTTTATATGCTTATGCTAAATTACTTATTAGCATGTTGCATGCATTTTGCTTCTCCCGTCATCCTTCCTACTGTAGCTGAGACTGAAAATTTCATCTCCTCACCTTCTCTTGTTTCGGAGCGTTCGGTGCTTTTCCGATCCAAAGTGAACGTTTTTGAAATCGAGAGCTGATCTAGAAACAGGTAGGTGTTACAGAGAGAGAGAGAGAGAAAAACGAAAATTAAAAATATAATGATATTATAATATCCTCAAAGAAGACCCTGATAGTCGTAAAACAGTTCTGCACAAAAGTACACGTTGCTCTCTTTGAGTTTCCTTTTTACCAAATTACATGAAATGAAGTTCTCGGATATTTCTGTGCTAATGCCGCTACTATCTTTGGGTTCTTGACAGGCTCGTGCCTTCATCTCCATTAAAACAGAATTATCTGCCCGAAGCAGATGACTTGCTAATGAGTGCTAGATGTGCGGCGCGTCCTTTGTCCTTTCCTTGCGATATCAGCCCGGGGACGTTTGCTGTTCCGCTTTGATGACGTGACCGTGGCTTCGGACGTGCGATCCACAAACAAGTCTCAATCGTGCAGTGCGAGCGAGCCGTCCTCTCTCGATTTTTTTTCCCCACGTAAAGATGATAAATGTATCACACCTGCGCTGATACCATTGTTCAGATGTTCTAATGGGATATTTTTGTCCACGGTTTGTCCTCCATGTTTCTGTGTTTGCACTCTGCCTTTGCACTTTCGAAGCAGAGTTGAACTCGAGCCCCTCGAGCCACAATCATATCCACGGGCAGATCCATCACGTTTCTACCTATACGCCGTTCCCTTTATATTTTATTGAACTGACTGAATAGTGAGGTTTTAGGGGTTAATAATATGTAGGAAAGAGTCTCTTTTAAAAACCCATCACATCACTATTAGTCCTCTTGTGCCCTCCTTGCATTCTCTCTCTCTCTCTCTCTCTCGATCTCCCCTCAAAATCTCTCTCCTTCCCCACGGCTCTCCACCAGTCGAGTCTGTTAGCTGTCCTTTTTGTGTCCACTCCTGTCTACCCCCATGTCAGTGTGTACCTCAGCGCTCCCGCTAATAGATTTCGCTGCCAGGCATCCAACTCCCCACTTCTCTCCCTCACCTTTCAATTATTCAGATGCCACTTATATGCAAATGCGCTTCTATCTAGGAGACGTGGGCATGTTTCTTTTCTCCCTACTCCCTTTCTCTTGCCTTTTCTCCTTTCTCGGGCTGTTAGGAGAGCTTATCCAGCGGGCCCTCCAGAGCCTGGTTGGATTTGATGCATGGCATGCTCAGGCTCACCATCCCTCATCTCCTTATGTGTGCACCTCCATCAAATCCGAACTATTAGAGTGTGAGCCAGCGAGTGCACCCGCTTCCCAGCAGTTCCCTAGCAACAACTGCCAGGCACTGGGGCCTGTTCACACTGTATCTCTGTTGCCTAGCTACGTAGGAGTTTTGATTGCCATATGGAAGCTTTTTTGGCATGAGGATCACGCTTGGCTTGGCGCCCTATATTCACCGACTAACACTTCTAAAATACGATCATTGTCAGCTCGCTGAATTAAGCACTAGTATTGTTGTGTGTTTAGAAAGGGAAAATGTGGAGGCATGATCTTCGACTGATGTTCTTTCAGAATTTGGACTAAGTGGAAAACTGCCAAAGGAATACCGCAACCGCTAAGGAACTGCGTTCCGATCCGAGCTTGCTTGTAATTCCTTGTAAACTCTTGAAAGTCTCTTCTTCTTCTTCCTCCACACCTGGTAGTGGAGTCATATTTGAGTTAGCAGGATCGGTAGGAGGTTCTGGCAGAGAAGCAAGAAGGTCGAGTGAAGGGCAGAACCAACCAGAATGGATGGCCGGACACCTCTAATTAACAGGCATTCAAACACGGCGGCTGCAGGAAACGGGACTGCTGACTTCTGCTCGCCACCCTCCCGCCTCACCACCTGGTTCAGCCCTCATTTCCCGTGCTTCCACAGCGGGGTGACGTGCCCTATTAAAGCAGCAAGGCTCAGTCCCAGACGTTATGCTCTGCACGTTCTGCTAATTTTGCTACTCTGGCAAACCTGAATGAACTCATCAGGTAATTATCAAGGACTTCATGAGGTAAATCATGTGCGATAGGAAAGAGAAAACACTGTTGTGCAGTGAATGATTGTTCTGAGAAGTGCTTGGAAACAAGAGCTTATTGTCTCTTCTACGGTTTCATTGTAAAACCCAGGATATCAGTCTCTCAATCTCAGATTCAAGAAAAGCAGCTGATTCTTGACAGGGTTGGATGATATGGTCAAACAACAACAAAAAAAAGATATATTCAATCATGGTATATATATTTTATATATCAGTCAATATCGATATTTTTTGATATTATATCAAATATTTTTAATGAGCTGTTACAACGCTATATATTTTGAATACAAAGCAGGACAAAAGGTTTAATTAAACCACTTTTTTTAATTGAGGCACAAAAGATGGAGGATGGAATGATTGTAACTTGAGTCACTTTAAATAAAGTAAGCAAGTAAAACTGAGTGGTGTGTACATTACATATACATACATTCATCAAGTTAACTAGTAGATCTAGTTAATCACAATTAATTACAATTTTAAAATGATCAGATTTGCAGTGGAACCTCGGATTGCGAGTGTGCAAAGATTTTAACGTAAAAGATTAATAAATTTTGACTTGAAAAACGAGCAAGTCTTGGTTTTTACGAGTACCGAGTATCATGTATCACGCATGCGCTTCTTGTTTAGACGCTGAGCGTCACGTGATCACAACTGAGCCAACGGTTTTTCTGTCTCTTGTGGTGTGGAATTGTGTTTAATCGTCTCCCCTGCTGGGTCTTAGTGTGCGTCTCTTACTGGTATAATCAACATCCACGCACGCGTGTACTGTTTACTATAACGCTGTGACCACGTACGTGCGGGTAAAGCATATTTTATTTTGTGTTTGTAAGTGCGTGTGTACAGCGCGTGTGCACTGTTTATTATAACACACGTGTTTGCGCGTGTAAACCAAAAGAAAGTCTCATTAGAGAGGTTAAAGATCTATTTTTTCCCTCTTTGTATCAGCCTGTTGTTATATGGGTGCGCACCCTTTTGACACCGTGCCCCTTCACACACACTCTCACCTAACACCTCACACACACATACACACAGGGCCTGCGCGCATAAATGGAAACATTTACCTTTTTATTTTTATTTTATTTTAAATTTATTTTAACTTTTTTTTAAAGGTAAAGTGCAGGTTAATTTATTTTTACTTTATATTTTTTGTTAACTATTTTTATGTATTTATTTTTGGGGGGCTGTGGAGCGAATAATTTGATTTTCCATTATTTCTTTTCGGAAAATTTGCTTAGATTTTTGCTAGATTTCCATCTAGAAGCTTTTTATAATAACACTTGCAGTTCAGCATACCTGGTGATGTTTCCTCAGTCATCTTATTATTTGCGCTAAATGTGCCAATATCACACACGGCCGGATAACTGGGCTGCGATTAAGGGAAGCCATTAGGGTCAAACTTGGTCATATGATTCATTAGTGTTAAACTGTCCAGGTTAATCACAGCCCTAATATACAGTAAAGACGATAAACACAGTAAATACGATGGTATAATCGAACTGTAATATTTGTTCTGGTTTTGGTCTGATCCGTTATCCTACACAGCTGTGCTCTGAACTCGGTCTGACCACAAAAAACTGCCACACTGTCGAGCTAACCTGACCTAACCTGTTTGATTGACAATTTCTTCATTGCTTTTTGCTCTCATCTTCTCCCTCGCGTTCCACACTTCTTCTCTTGCTGGGTGGTGTCTCATTTCAGGGACCCGAATAGTACGTGGTCTCTATGGCCTGCTTAAACTACAAAGGCCAAACCCGGAATGAGTGCTTGTTCACTGTGCTTGATGGGTTTTGCAAACACACTTGACAATACTGTTCTTTTGCAAGAACTGTTCCAGAACAGCTGATCAACAAGAACTGACTGTTTTTGTTGTTGTTATTTAATTACCCAAGTCCTTGGATTGTTCTATTGTTCTAGAAAAATAAATCACTAAATAAAAAATAAAAAAACTTTGAATTAGAAGGTGTGTCCAAACTTTTTGACTGGTACTGTGTGAATTTGAGATAGTTATATAGTACTATAGTTCTTGCAAGAACAGTATTGTCAAGTGCATTTGCAAAACCCATCAAGTACCATGATGAAACTGGCTCTCATGAAGACTTTCCCAGGAAAGCAAGACCAAAACTTACCTCTGCTGCAGAGGAGACCTCAGAAATCACCATTTAACAACCAGCACCTCAGATTAGAGCCGTTATACGTTTTACAGAGCATTAGTAGCAGATACGCTGTTATCAGCTGTTCAAAGGAAATTATCGTATATTTTTGACACCTTCAGCTTTGTTTTACAGTGTAGAAAGTAATAAAAATCAGGTATTGGTTGGTAGTGTATATACTGTACAGGCCAAAAGTTTGGACTCACCTTCTCATCTATCTGTCAATGTGTTTTCTTTATTTTCATGACCATTTACATTGGTAGATTCTCACTGAAGGCAT
>JAQMYL010000038.1:29678063-29690004 GCA_030014365.1 Clarias pachynema
AGTTTTGATGCCTTCAGTGAGAATCTACCAATGTAAATGGTCATGAAAATAAAGAAAACACATTGAATGAGTGAAGGCGTGTCCAAACTTTTGGCCTGTACTGTATGTGTGTATATAATGTAATAATCTGAAAATGATACATTATGTTCATGAGCATTTAAGTTGTATTTCTTCAAAATATTGTCCAGCTTGTTAGTGGGAAGGATGACATTGGGGTCTTTGGTGAAGTCAGAGGTCAGCAAAGGTGTGTAGGTCGAGTTGCGTTCTGGTGAGTTTGTTGTGCCTGTGATGCTTAATGAGCTTCATCTTTGAAAATCTTCGCAGGTGTGGATGGATCCAAACATCTAATTGGAATTTTTCCGCAATTAGTGCGCTCCTCTGCAGGTTGCATCCAAAACATGCGCAGTCCCTCCTCACTCAACTTAGCTTTGATCATGTCGCTCTGGAACCGAGCCCTCTCCAACTTGAACTAAATCTCGTCAGGATTCGGCATTTCAGCCGGACAAGTACTGATGAAAGAGACGGTAACAAAAAGATGTGCTTTTACTAGGAATTTTGAAGTTGTCCATCCATGACTTAAGTTTACTCAGTGATGCCGCTGAGCTGGGACTCAGCTGTGTTACATGACCAGTCATGTGCAGCATCGGGGACATCATGCAGAGTGGGGAAAACGGAGGATCGTCCTCCTGAGAACAGCCAGATAGAAGTCCACATTTGTATACAATTCAGTCCTGTTTTTTGACACTAGACCTGTGTCCCTGTGGTGGCAAATTGGGTTTCTTTAGCTTGTGTTATCACGCAGATTTTGTAAGGAAGAATCTTTTTTTGTGGTAGTAGATTTTTGACTTGAAAAACAAATCCAGTTACCAGCTTTCCTAGTGCAAAAATTGTTCTGAAACCTGCCCCCTGTTGAGCCGTCCTACAGTGCTGTGCTGGAGAAGATCTGATTATTCGTCTCTGCCGACGTTTTCAGCAGCATTTTAAAAAGACAACATCGCAGACTTGAAGTAGAGCAAATGTAGTTGACAATTTTGATCACTGTATAACGTAGCTTCACGGGCAACTTTGCACAAAGGAAAGAAAGAAGAAGAAAACTTTCTGAAGAGCGCAGTGAGTTGGTAGTTGGATATTGTACGGCTTGATGCAAAGCCTCTCTCTTTGCCTTCAGTTACAATGAGGTTTATTTAACAAGGTTACAAAGAATTTGTTTAAAGGAGCAGTAAAAATAAAAAATCCTCACGAGTTGTTTTTACCCTTCAGGGGTAAAAAAAAATAAATCTTGAGGCCTTTGATATCATAGCATCTTACACACATTTGACTCATGTTCATGACTATTGAGCGGTGTTTGTATTATTAATAGGTTGACAATGGGTCTGAAAAAAAAAATGTGTTAAAGCAATGCTTGTGTAAAATGTCAGTCTTAGACACTAATAGTCCCACGATTCTTATTATAATATGAACAAAAGTCTTCCTCATTGTAGAACGCAAGTGGAAAAGGATTTGCGTTACTACGTTCAATAAGTTCATTAAATTAAACACAGTAGACTAACATTCCATCCATCCAGTTACCTCTGTAGTCCAACCAGGGGCCGTGGAGGTCAAAGGTGACCATGGTATTTATTTAAATGCAGATAATCTGTTCCAGCCACCCAAGAAATATGACCAATATTATCAATTTCCAACACTACAATCATGTTTTTGCATATAAAAACAATCAAAACATTTAGAAAAAGCATGTAAATAAAGTAAAATATGAAAGAAATAGACCTCAATAAACCTCACTTAACTTTAATATACTGTATGATTCCTCTTGGTACCGGCTGCTTTAAAAACAAAACAAAAAAAGTGGCTCAGTTTCTTTTTGTTATCACTCATTGATACCGTTCTTGGGATCCATTGTGCTATGTCTTCACTAAATCTTGCACAAAATGCAAAAAATATTTGGCTTTGCTTGGCTTTCCACTGATTTTTGGAAAATATGAAATTTTTGCAAAATTGTAGTTTTTAAGGTGAAAGTCCTCAAGGTGGGGCGTTCGTACTGTATGCCAAGGTACCACTGTATATGTATATTTTTTTCAGTTCAATTGAAATCATTCCGATTAGAGATTCTGACTTGACCGTTTATTGTTTATGGTTGCTGATCTTTGATGTTCAAAACATTTAACCAGAATATAAACATTTTTTGCACATGCACAAAGTAGCATTAAGCGTATAATCTACCGGAAATATAACAAAAGAATGACTAAATTAGGTTTACATGGTTAATATTTAACTCTTAAACATATTATGAAGGTTTTACACAATGCGTCTCATTCTCGTAGAAAAATGTATTCCCATCATGGTGGATCGGGTCAGGCTGCTCTACCTGAGGTGTTTACAAATGCGTTTGTGTTCCAATTGGGCTAATATTCTGATTATTAGTGCAATATTATGGTCCATGTAAACACACCTCATGTTAGGTTCCTACAGTAAGTGGATGATCCCTAGAAACATGTAATGTCTCTGTCCTCTGGTGCTATTTCAACCATTAAAAGTGCCGAAATAGCACCAGAGGACAGAGACTGGACTGTTGAATAAATTGTCAAATGTGCATATTATACATATAAGAAGACCTTCCCTGACATCTTTGTGCCGCGTTTGATTAAAGGTCATAAGTCCTAATTTATGACCTCTGACTCAGACCTGTGGAGGACCCCCAAACAACCCCCCCTGCTCTGGCACATTTTAGTTCTCCAGGACAGAAGAACCTCTGGACTAGAGCAAAGCATAGAAACCTCTTAACTCAGACATCGTCTTTAGGAACTCATCAACCACAGGGTTTAGCAAATGACCTCAAGTCAACATGGCTGCTCCTGGTGTCATCAATAATCTAAATAGCACTTACTCTGTATCTACATGTAGATGTTGTTTTCTTTAGATGCATCATAAAATAGGTGGCATGGTGACGTAGAGGTTAGAGCTGTCGCCTTGCACCTCTAGGGTATGGGTTCGATTCCCGCCTTGGGTTTGCATGTTCTCCCCATGCATGGTGGGTTTTCTCCGTGTACTCCGGTTTCCTCCCACAGTCCAAAGAAATGCAGATTAGGTTTAATTGGCGTTCCCAAATTGCCTGTTGTGTGTGAATGAGTGTTGAGAGTGTGTGTATACTGTGCGATAGGCTCCAGTCCCCCCGCGACGCTGAATACAGGATAAAGCGGTACAGACAATGAGTCAGTGAGTGATCATACAATAATAATAGATGTTTTTGCTTGTTCTATTTAAGTAAATATAAATCACCATTAGCTTCCTGTTTGAGTTATTTTAAAGATGATTCATACATTATGCTGAACATTATTTGTAGTGAGCCAGTTCTGTTTTCTTTTCTTTATTCGATGTGGAGAATGACTCAGTCTTTTAATTGAAAGGTAATCCGTTTTTTTTCTTTCCCATCTCGCACATTAATACCCGTCTGTGACTACAAGGCAAAGTCTCGTGAACGTTCAGCACCCGGCCTACCTGTAGGGAACATGCTGTCTTTTCTGTTCTGTTAAGTTCTCGCTGCATAAGGCTGACCTCTCGCACCTGTCCAGTCCGTGCCAAGTCAGTGGGCAACGTGCATTGCCAGATAATGGGAAGATTTGGCAGGATGCTAAATGAAATAGAATTTTTTTTCCCCCCCTAACAAAAGCCTGCTGTTTTGAGTATCTCATGCCTGTTGCATGTTGGCTAAAGCAGTAATCTCTTAAACTTGATAGAGAAATCTGTGAATGCCAACAGGCGCCCGAGTTCCACTTAACACGGCAGCCTCCTCGTCTTCCCCTTAAACCCTGGAATCTTTCCTGGCTTTAGTGAGATAAGGAAAGCATTCCAGTCCTTCTCCAACATGTGCATGGAGTGTATTCAGTGGAGGTCAGTTAGCCACGTGCGCGCACTCACACGCGCACACACTTAGCTATTTCTGCCATAATGTCCTGCTTCATACCTCTTCTGGAGAGGTTCGGGCTGGTGCTCTTGCCGAGGAGGTCCCCTTGCTGCAGAGATGCACATAATGAAGCGCCTTGTCAGTGGCGTTCTGCTGGATGCGCACAAAATCTCCATCCAAGTCGCAACATGGGAGAAGGCCGCCAGACTCAAATTACAGACCTCGCCAAATGCTAGCAGAGAAAAGTTTCCTCGTACACACACTCTCTCTATTTACTCTTCCCTACTTTATCTCTCACGTCTCTTCATTAACCCGTTCCTGTCTCCGTCTTCAGAGACTCTGGAGTTCTTCGTGAGCTTTGTGACAGGAAATAAATTGTGCTATAATCGTGCTATACAGGTCTAGCGATTATTTATTTATTCAGACGTAGTACGGACAGTCACAGTTTTTCTTCCGGATCCGTATCTACTCTGGAAGCCACTTACTTTATGTCGACACACTCACACACCTGAGTATGAAATGTTTCTCTCTCTCTCTCTCTCTCTCTCTCTTTTTATTTTTTCACTCTTTAATATCTTTCCAAAAGCATAACTTTCTCTCCCATGCAATAAACCACAGCTGCTGATGATATTTACCGCCACAGCAATAAAACCAGCGTTTGAAAAATGTGCCTTTTTTTTACGATCCAGCATCGTGCCACAGGATTAATAATACATTTAAACAGCGCAGTTTTGTTCCCGCGTCCCTCTTTAAAGTTTACCCGAGCTGTACTTTGAATGTATGGGTTTTTTTTTTTTTTTCCGGAGCATTTATACGAGCCCTGTTTCACAGAGGAGGAGCCGAGACTACGATAGACTCCGTTCTAAATGAAAGGCGGCGTATAAATAAATACATTTTTAGACTTCCCGGAGTGGTTTAGTAAACAGATCCGAAGTAGTAACCGTGAAGATTTCCGCCGGCTGAGAAAAGCGTTATTGTTTTCCTGTTGCTGTATAAATCAGCTGCAATTTCTGGCGTAAGCCCGGTATAGTGCAGGTACACGAGTGTTACCGAGTTTTGTAGGAGCAGGTTGCGGGGGGCATTTTTTTTATGAGAAAACTTTTAAAGTTTAGTCCTCTAATTCGATTCCAGGCATACCCACGCCTTAAATTTCTCGACCATGCTCTTATAATAATAGCTGCTTTATGCGATAACGCCATAACTTAATGTTATTTCTTCCCCTTAATCCTCTTTTTCGTCGCTCTTTAAGCGCGGTTTAGGTTACAGTCTATTTCCAGCAGAGTGCCTCTATTGCACACCTCTTAAGTGTTCCTTAAGTCAGAGAGCGTCCCGTAATGCGCTGCAACACTGTGTAAAATTGTGACATATCAAAATTCGGCCTGTTACAAGAAGCCGGAGTGATATTGCCCGATCACAGTCGGATTATTTTCCTCTAAGAGCATGGTTTTGTTTCAGGGTGCGCCAATACCAATCTCAAGCCGAATCTCTCTAGTTCAAGGCACAGCGATGTCACCCAGAGGTGCGCGCTACACACTTCACCTTCGAGTTAAACACAAGCGAGCACCTGACGTGGTTTGAACAATGCACCGTATTTAAATCATTCGAGGAAAAAGCTTTGCATTTGAATCACACCGATGTTGGTTTCTCGGATTCACACCGTGCGATGTCACGTTCGCCCTTCAGAGCCGCAGAGTCGCTTTGTGCACCTCATTGACCAGTTCCGACTACGCTGTGCGGCACACACGGGAGATAAAAAGGTGCCGCAGTGTGCAAATGCTGCAAATGCGATGAAAGGTTCATTTATTTGAGCCGTATGATTTTGGGAAACAGTGTGTGGGCTGTTTTTTTGTATCCTGACGGGGACCGAATCCCTGCAAGAACTGGAATATACAAGAGGTTTTTATAATCACTTTTCTTAGTTGAGGTTTAGCTGTCGATGTGGCGTTAATAATTAGACGTCCTTACAAGCATCGTAGGACACATTTGTGTTTTGTGTGTGTGTGTGTGTGTGCTAGCACTGGCTTCCTCCGAGCAGTATCTCTGATGTATGAATTGTTTTTAGTGCCATTCATCATCTCATTCCGCTTCCTGAGTGTCCCGGCCGGCTTTGAACCTCACGCTCGCTGATGCGTCACCATCAGTCCAGCTCTGACTTTGTACAGTATGCTCGGCTGAGGACACGGTCCGCCCTTATCGATCTTCAAAAAAATGAAGCAAAACTCTTTTGATTTTGTTCTAATAAATAATGCCATATTTCAGTTGAAATTAGTCTGTCTCTTCGTGTACCGCCTGCTCTCTGGTACCCACTGAGCACAGGAGCGGTTGGCTCCATTAGCCGCATTTGAAGGCGAAATCAGATGGCGAGGCATATTTTAAAGGTCAGAACAGTGAGATGATGGGGTGAGGAGCCTACTACTAGTAATGCTCCAGGCTACATCATAGTCGGAAAGGGCTCCGCTGCCAAAAAAACTGCAAAATCCTGCTGCAGGTGCACAATCTGCGATATTGAACCTCTTCTATACAGTAGATACGAATGAGGAGAATTTGAGACTCGAGACTTAACAGCCTGTGATTTTCAATGCATGTCGTGATGATTGTTGAATGATGATATCATGAGGATTTGCAGTACTGATATTGCTTTAAAATATGTCACAATCCGCTTTTAAAATGCAATTTTCATGTGGTTCACAACTTATACAGTATATATCAAATATCAGAAATCAAGAAATTAAATAAAGCCGTTGTTTAATTTCCCCTCTGTTTTCTGTTGATCTCAGCTTATATTATTATTTTACAGTACTTAATTTTACATTTATTATTCTTTTATTGTAGCATTATTAGTATTATTTCCCCCCCGCCAGATTTTCTGTTTTGTTTAACAACAGTATTGAGTCTTAACCTCCCCACGAGCATTTTAAACCCTCCTCCAAGACCACACACACCAAGCTTTCCTCTATACTTTTATCTTTATTACTGTATTTCACTGCACAATTGCTTATACACACACTCTCACGCACACACACATGCACACACACACCCCAAATTATCCAATCAACGTCTTGTATTTGAACAGCAGTGAGTAATGGAGCAGAAGCATGTGGCTCCTATTTCCAAATTATTCTTTAAACAAGAGGCTGTTGTTAGTGCGGCCCTCGCCTCCGGGAGACGCCGCTCTGTGACAGCTGTTGCTCCATCCCCGACCATCATCTCTTTTCCTTCTAACCCAGCCCTCCTGTGTTTGTTCAGTCTTTGGGAATGTCACTTATGTCATCCAGGTCGAGGACACCCGTACAAGCGTTGTGTGTTCTCGCATGAGGTACGTATCGGCTGCAGCAGATAAGAGCTGCTCTCCATTGTCTCCCATTTGCTTTGCATTATCTAAGGAGTGTTCGAGAAACGGCCCGAGGGTCTCATTCTTCCTAGGGGTTTCAAGGACCCCACATTTTGAAGTGGAGGGGAAAAAAAGCCATGAAAAACAAAGTGATACAGAGTGCTGGTGATATGTCGAATAGGAAGTTGAAAGGTTCTGTATCAAATCCATTTATGTTCATCAGGATAGAAGATTCAGCTCTGAAGTAGCCATGGTGAAAACAGCTGACATCCTTCAGTTCAATTCATTTTGGAAAATGCACCGCTGCATGGATGTTGATTAAACAGGTCTAAAGATTTTACTTAAAACTAATAATCAAAGTGAATATTTATATAAACTCATTGAGCTTGATGTGAAATTAACTTCTATACAGACTATACAGACAAAATTAATTTAATAATTTTGTAGCAGAGTAAATATACAGTAGTGAAAACACAAACAACAACAACAAAATTTGCTTATTAGCTAGCAAGTTGTGAATCAACGTTAGACTGTCAATCTGATTTTTTATTGAATTTGATAGCGTTAATTTTTATTATTTTATTTATTTCAAGCAGCTTACTTACAATTTTGTTGATTTTTATTTGATTTTTTTTCACGTATAAACATTCGAGTTCCGATCTTTCATAAATAAGAACATCAAATGTCCGCGTGTGTGCAGTGAGCAATCCAGGATGTCCGGAATCAAGCGTAAAAGCAGTGAAAATAATTAAGAGAATGGAGAGAGGCGAAGAGATGGCAGTCATGGCTCGTGCTTCTAAGAAATAATCATTAAAACATCAGCACGATGCAAAAGAACAAGGATAAGATCATGGAAGATGTTAGTTTTATACTGTGTAGAGCCAATTGTGTTAGTTTCCTAGTACCTGGACTATGTTTGTTGGACAATTTAGACCTACGAACAAGCTCTAGGAACAGAACTCATTTGTATGTAGGGGAGTTACTGTATTTTTTTCTGCACCCTTCTCCAGTCCGATATGGCGTCGGCCCATAAAATCAAAAGTAAATGAAGCAGTGAAAGGTATATTTTTAAGGATTTTTTGAGAATTTAGCATTTGAACTAAATACTCAAACAGTGTGAATTGACCGAATCGAAAAAACTGATCAATAAATCATTGATTAAATTGCATAGCTGATTAAATCACACAGCTTCAATATTAGCCTAGCTCCAATCTGTTTGTGGGTCTTCACTCATGTATGTGAATAAAACTGGGTTATATGTGATTTAGGACGAGCTGGACATGCTGGGGAACATTCACTTTTCCTCTGTATTTGTTGTTTTTTTTTTAAACAAAAGTTAGAGGTACATTTTAATTGGGTGTGACTTCATTACAAAATCTTTTTCTGCGGTAGCAGACTCATCTAGTATTAGTTACTTGTTCCAATCAGAGAAGTCATTGGTGTTGTAGCGCTTGTAGTAAATGTTGTTCCTTCAGAAATCTGAAGCTGAAACTTATTCATAACAAACTCTTGTATGTAAAAGGGCACAGAATGCACAGAGTTTTGTCAGCTCTTATTTGCACTCCAAATATTTCGGGCCTACAGTAGTATCCTGTTCTCGTCCTCAGTTTCCAACGAGAGAGCTAAAGTTCACATTTTAATTCCCGAAAGCCCGTCAGGTTGAGGCCTATGTAGCAGAAAATCAGTTTGGGATGCTTTCTGACCAAAAAAAAGCATCCTACTGCTCTTATTTATTTCTTTTCCCGAAATCCACTTTTGGGGACATTAGGGCCGCTCGGGCGCTCTGGGAGGGCTGGGATAACCTCTATTTATTCAGGCGGGGCCGTCCGTGAAGGCTGTCAGCCCGGACATTGATTGATGAGCGATTCTTCAGGAGCTGCAGCAGATAATCCATCAGGAGAGCGGCGGAGAGCTGAGCCGCGCCGCAGTATAGACAGACGTTTCACTTCCTGATATTTTTGATGGCATGGCGTCCCTGAAGAGTCTTTCCCCAGAGTGTTTTATTTCTGTGCGTGGGAAATGCATGGGAAAGATCTACTCACCACCAAATTCTATGAGCCCTCTTTCTTAAGACGAGCAATTTTAACGGTTCTTGTATAAATATTGATTTAATACGTTATATATAAACCTCATAAAACAGATAGGCTGCGGTTGTTCTGCTGTGAACAGGATTCGCACAGCTCTCTGCGGTCTGACTCGGAACAAGCCGCAGCTCTTGAGGCGCTTCAATTGCGGGTTAAAACATTGCAAATATTGCTTGTCAAAAACGAAAGCGGGTATAAAGCAGAGAGGACGGGCGTTTGTTGACAAAGAACTCTCTGATGACTTTCTCCGAAAGATGGCATTTCGAGAGGTTTGAGTAAAGCGGCGTTCAATTCCGGCGCAGCAAGTCGATGGTGTCAGAATCAATAATAGCTTTGTATATCTTTCAGAGGCGAACACAATTTCAGCAAGTGAACGAGCGAAACTAATTAAGTGACAGATTATCCACTTTGTTTAGTAAAATTAAGAAATGTGAGAATAGTTGGCATGAATTCAATCCTAGGAACAATTTCATTTATCTGAGGGAGAAAAAAAAAAAGAGAGAACGTTCCAAAAAAAAAATAAGCAGAAGAAGAAGAAGTAGGGACAGATTCCCTGTCTGTCTTTGCTTTGATAGGGGTAAGTACAGGAAGTCTCCTAAACGGATGTGTTTGCTGCACGTGGGCTGGGTAATGATGATAAATGCTCGACATCGCCCGTCACCACGATGCTGCTGATGATCTGCCTCATCCATCAGAGAGCAGCCCGAGCGATCGGCCGACGACGGCAGTTTGTTTTGATTAGCCGCGCAATTAAAGAGAAATGACAGTCAATGAAGGAGTAATTCGACTGACAATCTCGCTTTGATTAGACTCGAGAAGTCGGGAGTCGTCTGATAGCCGAGGCGGAATGTTCCAGCTTCCCGGGGCTACGTCTCTACCTGCCACGCTAGTGAGAGTGACTACGATGACAGGCAAATGTCTGGGCCCTTTTTTCTCCTTCCTTAATCAACTGATTGGTAGTCTCATGCAGCATGACAGCTGCTTTTTTCTTCCTCTCCCACCGGAACTAACCTCACATCTTTTTCGCCGCATATGGCCTACCCTACGCGTGCACGCTAGCAACCGACAGGTGACCAGGGATAATGCGTGGATCCAACGAAAGTGACGTTTGAATTCAGACTGAAACTGGTTATGATGCAACAAAATCCAAACAATTGACTCAAATGGTTCCTCGGACCAAACTTGCAGAGTGCACGATTTGGTGTTTCTTCACTTCCCCAGTCACAGCGGTTAATTGAAGAAGGAATTTGTCTTGAGCAATTCTTCAGAAGTCTTTGTCTTTGAATCAACAAGTCTTGGGTTTCAATCAATAAGTCTTTGTAACTCTCTGATTCAATCCAGAAGTCTTCGAAAGTCGTCACCTTCAATCAACAAGTCTTCCCAAGTCTTTGTAAGAAGGAAGGGAGGAAGGGAGAAAGAGTTTTTGAGAAGTTTTTGCCATCGTTCAATCATTCTAGTTGAATTGTTTTGCTGATCTACCAACAACGCCTCGCACGCAGCATGCAAATAAAAATCCCTCGACGTTGATTAGTGCATTATTTGCTTTAGAAGCTGTACATTGCTGGTTCTTGTCCAAATTTCAACTTCACATCCACAAGCAACATCATCAGCGTGCATCTCATCACCTAACCAGCTGGATGGTTGATGCTGTATGTATGCGCACAATTTATAGATGTTTATAGACAAAAGACCATTACAAGCAAGCTCGGTGGAAAGCGATGATGAAAGAACGCACGGTCACATGCTCCTCACACCTTTTGTTTAGCAGTTGACATGAAAGACTAATTTTGGATGAAGTTCAGTCTTGTGATTGCATCCAAATGAGGAATTTTTCGGTGCTCCTTGGCAGACAATTCAGTGCCACGGCTCGAAGCAAGAAGCACAATAGCAACATCATAAAATTTAATGAGTTACTTTATGCAGCAGCTGATGAATGAGCCCCAGTATATGTCAGCGCAGAATGAATATGCAGCGGTTGCTGACTTGTGATGAGTTTGTCATTCAGTGTCCTCTGGGGGAGTTTGCCTTTCCTATTTTCATGACTTTGACATGCTTTGTTGCCGCTGTTTATACGCGAGAGTTCTTTGTTCAAAGAACTCGCATTAAATTGTTGCATTAAAGTGGCAGTTTTTTTTTTGGTTGTTGTTGTTTTGTTTTTTTTCAGCTTCTTTTTTTCTTGCTCATTTTCACTCCGCATGACTTTTATTTGTTGATGCTGCTAATGTACACTTAACATGCAAATCATTACTACATGGAAACATTTCTGCTCTTTTTTTCCACATTTCCAAACTGAATTGAAAAATATTTTTTCTAGTCTTTTTTTTTTTTCGACATAAAGCTGGTTTTTAATTTGCTGCTTCACAAATAAGGCATTTTATAAGCCGTGGAATTGAATTACACAAGATCGACGTATTACTGAGCTACTCTACATCACTCATTTCTGTGGATTTAAACTATTTCAGATTTCAGCCTCTAACCAATCATTGAAGTAACCCTTAAAGCTCAGAGCATTTTAGCCATTATTTGTTTTGCAGTTGTCATTTTAATAAACATATACAGTATAGAGTGACATTGGACTACTGTTTGGAAGATCCCAGGTTCAAGAAAGGCATATGTGTATATATA
>JAQMYL010000038.1:29690045-29732680 GCA_030014365.1 Clarias pachynema
TGTGTGTGTGTGTGTGTGTGTGTGTGTGTATACTGTACTACACATTTCAATTCAGGAAAAGAAAAGAAAAATAGTATAATGTATATAATATATGTATAATAATGTATAGCAATACATTTTGCATTATTATTTTTACAGGTTTTACTTTTCCTGAAGTGTGTATACATTATTTTGGCTGACACAGTGTGTGTGTGTATGTATAGCAACATTAACACAGTGACTAGTGTACTGTACAGTACGTAAGTCCGGTATTGCACAAATATTCTCATAAACAAAGCTGATGTCAAATCAAGGAGACTACTGTAGAGCACAGACAACGACATCATCGGCAGACAAGGTGACGTTTCAACAAGCCAAAATCTCCATTTCCACACAACACCACTGAAAACGTTTTGGAAAATCTTCACTTTGTTTTCCAACGACCAAAACTGCGTTTGCGTGTGGATGAAAGGCCAAAACCGCAGATAAAAATGTACGTTTTTAAAAATACCCGGCTATTTGTGGACATGGCCTTATTAAAGGCCGTGAATGCAGTGATTTAACTGCAGTTTGTAAGCGTGTCATACACATTTCTCTCGATATAAATGTCCTGATTTTCTCAAAGTGTTGATTAAATGAGATTAGATCTTCTCAAACGTCCTCTTCTGCATGAAATAAAAAAGCATGCTTTTCATATTTTAAGTATGGAGTGCTTGTTAAATGCCTGGTATATTACTCCACACTGAAAAGCCAAACTGTTAATAACTCTCTAGCAGATAATTATATATATATATATTTTTTTTTTAAAGAATTAATTTTGTTATTCTAGTCTCAGTAACTCGCAAATATGGTTTGGAAGTAGCCAAGCAGGCAAGCGAACCCTCCCTGTGAAGGCAGAAGGAGCCTCGGAGTGAATTTGCACCGGAGCAGGGTGATGCGATAGCAACGAGCGCGATCCATCAGCAGAAGCCGTCCTCAATCTTCGCTTCGCTCCATGCTGCTGGCGAGAGGCAGATTTCTATCGCGTGCAGTCGGGGGAGGCCGATACAGCGCAGCACGATCATTTGCGACGTCCTGGGCTTCCTCGCGTTCCGACACCCCGAGACACTAATGCAAAGGTGGCTTTCCCACTGCGTCGCCAAGAAATGACAAATAAAAGAGGGACGGGGCAAGAAATGAAAAAGACAACTGACAGTGGAAAGGACAACTGCAGAGAGATGTACAGACGGAGACGGAGACAGAGATGGAGACAGATGAGAAAGAAGGGCAGAGGCAGAAAGTTAGGCCCACACACACACACACACACACACACACACACACACGCTGGGGAAAGAACTGAAGAGATGTACTGCAGGAGCGAGGGACGGAGACACATTAATATGAGGAGAGATTTTAAAATAATTAAAATTTAATTAGCTGGGGTAACTGCTTTTAATACTAATACAATGAATAGTAAGAGATTTAGGAAGCATTTTAATCCTCTTAAACCGTAACGATTTTTATTGCCAACGATTGTTATTTTCATGACACGTTTAAAAAAAAAAAATTTTTATATCCATATAGTATTGCATTGAATTCTGGGGAATGTCCACGAAGCAAGTTAGTTCCTCTTATTTATCCCTTGCATTAAGACAGCTGTAAGCAGTTGTTCTGTCACCAGCTTGACTCACATTGTGAACCGCAGGGGGAATTTACTTGAAAATTTACAGAAAAAACTTTTTTCGTTCCCCCAGTCTGTCAGCTGCATTCCTCACACAGAGGTCGAGAGGAGAACTACCTTTAAAGTCCTTCCTCGCATTTTTTTTTTTTCTTCCCATGGTTATTTTCCGAGGTTAGAAGTTCATTTACTTTATTAAAAGACGGCGAGGACAAGCCGGGCCGGGTTAAGATCATTACCCAAAATTGATGTTAATTTTCCTGATGAAAGGGGCCGTAACACAAGAGGACGTGTATGCATGTGTTCGGTGCTCGACGAAGCCTCTCCAAGCCCATTTTCCACCAGAGCGAGCTCCTCGGATCCTCTTTCATGTCCCTGATTAGTGTAAATAACTCCATATTAATACTTCTGTGAGACGGTCCCACGTCCGAGGCTCGGGTCGGCCTGACTTTCATGGCCGCGTTCATTCTCACTCGGTTGATGATTTTTTATTTAGACATAATGTGCAAATGTTTCCTGTTTTTACTGCATATAATAACTGAATGTTTTTTTTTTTCCCACAACAGGTGCTTAAATGTTTTTTGGCGAGTAAACACAGAGCTGGAATATTCAGACCCTCTGGTGACTTCAGGCTGAAACATGTAGAGTATATAGCTTTTTGTGTTTGTTTTTTGTGTTGTTAAGCCACACGAGTATGTATTTTGATTTTCTCGGACAGTTAATCCGGTGCACTTTGTGCTCTGGGAAAAATAATAAATAAATAATATGAAAACCTTGCAATTGTACTCGCGCGTCTGAGCAGTGGGATCTCCGTGCGCTTTGTGTTTGCTTCTCATTTCGCCACAATCACAAGCAGACCCTGGCATGTTCGATTAATACTGTCTGTCCTTGCAAAATATTGCGTCTTGTATTGGGAGTTTCATTAGTCATCGAAGCGACGAGAGCACAGCTTTATTTGCAGAATCAGTTTTGTGGAGTGTTGCAGTATTTGTGCGCGGCAATAAGAAAATGATTAGCTTTCTCCCTCTTATTGTGTTTTTTTTTTTTTTTGTAGATTTCCCTGTTTTTGTTCTCCTTAAAGCTCACTGATTATATTCCTCTTTAAACAAGTTAATATAAGTCTTAGAGGTCTCGGTAACGTCCTGGCTGAAATATAGCTCGGATCCCACGTTCTGGAATGATTGATTTCTGTTCGGTTTCATCGTCTGGTCGTTGTCGACATTATAAACCATAACGAGCAAAACCAAAAAAATATATATTTCCAGTCGCAAACGATTTATTGTGTGTTTATTTAAATGTCTTTATGTGTAATGATTATCAAGGTTCAGCTTTATAAAGAGTAAAACACACCTAAGAACTGAAAAAGAAGGCAAGGTTACCGTTAGTTGTATCCGCTAATCTACCCATCTTGAGCTTTTTAGAAACAGAGGGACGCGAGATTAAGCTTGGGCCCGGTTCCTTCATCCTTACCTCCTCCTCAAATACAAACCGGCATCGAGATGGCATTCTGACCACCTACAGTAAGAAAACTACCCCTGGGTATCTCTCAAGGGAGATCTCCCAAAGGCACATTGACTGACCCTTACCCATTTACAACAACGGAGTCCAGGTCTCACGACTTTGTCACCCAATGGCACGTGGACTGACCCTTACACAAGCTTTGCTTTTCCTTTAAAAGAAAGTTCTGCTCTTTAGATTGTAATCTTTCAAGTGTGATAATGCTCATAAGATAAAAACATGGTTAGACATTCATGGACAAGTTTTATAAGTACCTGTACAAGTTTTATAAGTACTTGTACAATGTTTCAGGAGAACTGTCAAAACATTTCCACCATAAATAGTCAATTCAATTCAGTTTTATTTCTATAGCACTGTTATAACGCTGGTCATTGTCACAAAGAATCAAAACAGTTATTGAAAGACGTTTGAAGAAGTAAGGACATATGTATTTGTCATGAAATATAATAAACAATTAACGCTAAAGTGCATTCTGCAATTCACAATCGGTCCACTTCAAGGCCTTTCATTTCCTTTCAAATCCTGTACTTTCCGCCGAACTCGTGTCTGCTGACATCTGGAATGTCTGAATGTGTCACACAAATCATACTTCACCTTTCTCTATTGAAAACGGCAGCTTTGTCTTTACTTCATTCTTGGATAATTCAGTTGTTACTTCGACGTGTCGACTGGGTAAACATCTGAGACTCAGAAGTTCAACATGGCGACCACAGACGTGCATGCTCAGCTCAGCTGGTACCGTTACTTTCTGCTGATTTTCTCATCTTCTGATCTTCTCACGTCCTTGTGTTTTTTTTTTTATTTTGCTTGTTTTTTTTCCCCCTCCGGGTTCTTCGTTTCTCAAGCCTGTGTGTCCTTGTTTCGCCTCGTCACTGGCAGCTCCTTGAAGAAGTCTACCGGCCCTCGCACTGAGACGACTTCCAGACTTAGTTTTCTGACTAAGCGGTGGTTTCGCTAAGCCAAACATGGCGTTCGCTTGCGGTGTACCCGGTCTACACTGGATAAAGACAAACATCTGTGCGAGAAATTTATTTACATCACGTAACCGGCTACATGTTGCGTTCTTTAAGGCCGGGACGGAACAGGGAGACAAAAAGCGGCTGCACATAAAGCGAAGGCTTAAAGTGGGTTCAATTACGTAAAGGCACATTTACACCAGAAAAACATCCAATCTCATTCAGTCAGCCTCTTTATGAGGTTCAGGCTGTTGAGTTAAACTACTCTTGATATTGCTCTGCTTTTTGGGTGTTCTCCAGGTAACACACTGTGCTTTTAAATGACAAAATCATGACTTTTTATTTTATTTTATTTATATATCCGCTCGGGTTATCCGTGGATTTTATGCCAGATCTCACTTTTCCTTTGCCCTTAGGCAGGCTTTAACCAGTCGTGTAGGATTTATATTACGTGAAATATTATTAGAGTTTATTTCACAGTTGCGCGGGGGTCACGCGTGGCGAGCGCGCTGTCACGGTGTGTGTGTGTGTGTGTGTGTGTGTGTGTGTGTGTGTGTGTGTGTTTAACAGTGGTAAATATCTCCAGCAGCGGTAGGTGGCTGAGCACGTTTCTGTGTCGGCAGTGTCTCCCTGTGGACACTCTGTTCAGCAGCATTTTAACAGCTGCTGCCTGACCAAACACCCACACACCCACTCACACACACCCACTCTCTCTCACACACACACACACACACATCACCACTATTATTATTTAATACACACACTCTCTTTGCTTAAAGGGAAATACAGTAAGGCAGAATTTGCTGGAAGCAAGAAATTCTATGTGTGTGTGTGTGTGTGTGTGTGTGTGTGTGTGTGTGTGTGTGTGTACGCTTCTACGTGGTAAACATATGCAGCATGTGAGAAATCCATTGCCGTGTTGGCGGTGATAGGTGAGTCCACCTGTGTTGCAACAAGCATTGCCAGTTCATTTGCATTTCAAATCATAGCACTGGCTTAAAGCCACAGGCAGACACGTGTGTGTGTGTGTGTGTGTGTGTGTGTGTGTGTGTGTGTGTGTGTGTGTGTGTGTGTGTGTGTGTGTTTCTCTGTCATTAGCATCATGCCTTCCTGGAACCCGGTTTCTCAATCAGACGCTTGCTCCCGTTCATCAAAAACACGCCAAACGTCACTGATCTCCCGCCCTTTGTCTACCGTAGTGTGTGTCTGGACATCTTTACCGTTCTGTCTGGAAAGGCGGCGTGTTGTGGGTTTAGTGGTAAACGGCTCGCATTCGTACATAATAGTCGAATTTCCATCCATCCCTCCATCCAGGAACCTCTGTAGTGCAACTGCTGTACAAGTGTTTGTGCCTGTTTTTACAACCAGTCAACATTCACACACTACGGGCAATTTGGGAACGCCGATAAACCCAACCTGCATATCTTTAAAATCGTGGGAGGAAACCAGAGTACATGGAGGAAACCCAGCAAGTACGGGGACAACACGCAAACTCCATGCACACACACCCCGAGGTGGGAATCGAACCCGGACCCTGGAGGTGCGAGGCGACAGTTCTAACCACTAAAGCCACCGACAAACAGTTTATTAAAAAATTTTTTTAGACTTATTTATTCGCGTTCCTTGAGCGCTGTGAGTTTTAGTTCTTAATAATTGATATCCACCTAAACCGGTCATCTTATCTTTTCCATGAGTATGCGAAAAGACAAACGTCCTCATGGATGTGGTGTTCGTGCTGAAAACACAAATGAGTCTTGTGGAGGAAGAGAAAAGAGTGTTTAGTACTTTTTTTTTTTTTTTTGCGCGTACTTATCGCGTTTCATCCAATTAAACCTCCTTCCAAACATTTTAAAAAGCTTCTCCAGCAATTTCCCTGCACATTAATTTCAATGTTGGACTCCCTAATATATTTTCATAATGCTTTCTTTCCTCGTGAATAAATATCAAGTAAACGCTAACTCCTCATGAAGGGAGGGAAATGAATACCGTGTATCGGCCGTGTCTAAATGAAAGTAATTGCCGTTTAAAAAAAATATTAAAAAATATGTGTATTTTAGACTTTTACGAAAGAAATGCAGTCAGAACGAGAACCCATCCACCCCTCTTTTTTTTTCCCGAGGAAACCGTCCCTGATGGCGCCATGACAACCAGAATTTGATCGGTTAAAGTCGGAGAGGCTGAGAAAATGGATGTTACGTCATCGATGCTGTTTTTCCCACGCCAGGGATGCTGCAGGGTGCGCGAGCATCATTGTGTACACCGATGCCGAGATCCGTGCGCGCCGGCCTGGATCCGGGGAAATGACCCGATGTCATATTATGCGCACAGAAACAGCAGCTTAGAATGGTTGGTGGGTTTGTATCAGGAGCTCTTAGGTGAATTATTAGTGCTTGTCGGTGTGCGTGTAGCAGAATATAAATAGCTAAAATGGCTGGTACTTAGTTAAAGCGATCAGGGTCGTTTTAGAAAATCACAATCAGGACGTTTCCTCAAGACGACATGATGTTTTTGTGCCGTCTTGAGTATTTCGAAGATATTGTATTAAAAAAAATCGGTTACATTATACAGGCGTAAGTCATTCCTCCTATAAGAGTTGGGAGTAAACATCTGTACTGTAGCTCTACATTAGCAGTGCATCAAATCACACATTAAAGTTCTGGAGTGTTTGTAGCACATACTGTAAAGCAAAGTCCTCCATCGTGTATTGCGTTCAAGCTCGTTAGATATCCGTCTCTCATTGTCATATGTCGTTACACCTTTTTTTTCTTTTTTTTTCTTCATACTGTACTTGTGAATCTGTGAACATGTGCAAGTGTGTGCAAACATGTTGGCATATGTGAACATGTGCGCTAGGTGACAAAGCGCGAAGAGCGAATGGAATCCTGCAAGATCTTTGTTGTACTTGAGGATCATTAATAGCATTATTAATTTATGGGTGTTATGGACCCAGGCTGAAATCCTCTTATTGTTATATGAGAAAAGCTTTTGTGTTATGTTGTTGTACATAAACCTACATACAATTTTAGTTTAAAGTTGTAGTTAATCTGACCGATTGGACTATTTAGGTTTGCAAACAGCCAACATGCAGTAGGCAAATATTCAGGTGATATGTAAAGTGGCCGAATCAACAGTGGTTATTCTGAACCTATGAATTTATTTAATTTTTAACCACCAGGGACGAGATGTAGGTCAAACTACATTTCCAACACTGAGAAATTAATGTAATGCTCCACTGTAGGGCTAAATTAATTTGACCACATCCGTATGATCGGTCTTGTCACGTACTGTAGTTGCAAACGCTGAATAATTCATATTTTCTTTTCTTGGAACTATGTTACACACGTCCATGAAGACATGTTTTCTTCATACGATTGGTATACTGAGGAACAGCTCACTAACTTCAAGAGTGCTCAACTAACTTCAAGAGTGCCGTCTTGGATCCAAAAAAACGATCCAAGCCTTGGATAAATTATGAGCAAAGATGATATAGTGATGATCTCGAAATGATCAGCATCTTTCTGCATCATGCATGGTAAAGTCTGTCTGAATTGATCGCGTGATGAGCCAGGGCTAGAACGAGAACGTAACTCTAAAGGCGATGACTGGAGCTCAGTTTGGTTTGGATTGAAGTCTCGGATTAATCCGACCGAGCGATGAGTGTTTTCCACATTTGGTGCTTATTTGTCCATAGAGATGTCCTGGAGTGCATTTCAAATTCATTCCCATGCTAAGATTACTCCTTTGGCGACAACACAAAGTATGTTAATCAGATGTCCAGATTATGAAACTGAAATGTTGCGCCATTGGGGAAACATAATTCTCAGATCCCAACCATAATTTAACAATGAGTTGAGGTCATGTCATAGCTAATGCAAGAGAAAAGAAGAGTAATTTATTATACTGCAGATGTCTGGTCAAGTTTTTCACATTTTAGATGTATTAAGGAGCGTGTCTGTTGTGTGTTATCGTGTATCATGATACAATGGCACTCTTTTTGCGTGCTGGAGGCTTGAGATTCTTTTTAGTGAAGTGGCTTTTTTTAAACTGCACCAGATGTTGTGACCTGTCCACATGGACGGACACATGAAGGTCATTTACTGTATGTCTTTTGTGGTTAGATGGAAAAAGCCTATCTGAGAGGCTGTATCGAAAGAAAAATTTCCTCAACATGTTCAGTCAGAAGATTTTGTATAATTAAGATTCTGGAGGGCAGATGTAAATCTATTTAATATATTTATATCGTGTTCAAATATCAAGTTATTCCCCCTACTCTATGTGTTTTTGTATAAAAAACGTAATTATCTAATCACAGTGGATGTTAGTTTAAGGCAAATACAAGCTCGAGAAAATAACAACATATAACTTTTTCACCATGTGATTATTATTTAGCAGAAACGCAAAAAAAAAACAAAAAAAACATGAGTAATACCAAGTAGCCCCTTAATGCTTCCAAAGGATTTAAAAGGGTAAATTGAAGTTGTGTTGCTAATCATCAGCCCTTGATTAATTGATCATCAGCAGGTGTGCAGATCTCTATAAAAGCGGAAGTTTTGGCAGTTTGCTGGTCTGGAGCATACAATTGTTGCTGCACATCAGTCTGAGAAAGGTTATAAAACCATTTCCGATCAATTTGGAGTTCAATGTTCTACAATGAGAAATATTATTCATGAGTGGAAAGCATTCAAGACAGTTGCCAGTCTTCCCAGGAGTGGACGTCCCAGCACATTCACATCAAGGTCAGGCCGTGCAATGCTCAGAGAAATACCCCCCCAAAAAGAAACTAAACCCAAGGGTCACATCTCAGACCCTATATGCCTCAGTGAGTATGTTAAATGTTAAAAATCCATGAAAGCACAATTAGAAGATTAAGTAAGTATTGTTTGGGAAAACTGCATCTGAACATATCACTCTCACGACAGGGGTAGTAGTGTTGGACTACGGTTCAGAAGGTCCCAGATTCAAACCTCAGCGCCACCAAATTGGGCCCTTGAGCAAGGCCCTTAACCTCCAAATACGCAAATGTATAACGAGATTAAAAAAAAGTCTGCCAAATGTCTTGTAAATCACCCTAACAATCCCTTGTAAACCAAATGTAAATGTAAATCACAAGGCTTCTGGAACTGTGTCCTATGGGGCATGGATAATAACGTGGATTTGTTTGGCCCTAATGCTCGGTGCCATGTTTGGGGAGGGAAACCAAAAGGCATTTCAGCATTTCACCTCAAGCACGGAGCGGTGGAGGCATGATGATTCCGGCTTAAGGACCAGGGCACCTTGTAGTCACTGAGTCAACTATGACTTTCTCTGTGTGCCAGAGTATCCTAGAGGCAAATGTGAGGCCATCTGCCCTACAGCCAAAGCCTTGGTCATGCAACATGACAATGATCCAAAGGACACCAGTAAATCTACATAAGAATGCCTGAAATCTGGATCAATCTGGAATGGCCTAGTTAAAGTCCAGCCCTCAAAACCAATTGAAATCCTGTGGCGGGACTTTAAGAGAGCTGCGTATATGTGAATTTCCCAAAAAAACCTCAGTGAACTGAAGCAATGTTTTAAAGAGAGGAATGGACCAAAACGATGTGAGAGACGGATAAAGTCATACAGGAAATGACTAATTCAAGTTATTGCTGCTAAAGGTGGATCTAGGGGGTACTTATTGCCTGCACCTTTTTTTTTTTTTTTAACCTTCTTCTTCTTCTTCATGATTTTACAAAATAATGATAATAATTGCATGGTGAAAAAAAGTTCTGTTGCTTGTCTGAGGCTGTTTTTCACACAAAAACACACAGAATTAAAAACACAGAATTAAAAAAAATCATTTCTAACTTTTGAACGAGCCTGTATGAAGCACAATTTGCTCGTTCTCACTCTCTCTCTCTCTCTCTCTCTCTCTCTCTCTCTCTCTCTCACTTCCCAAGAGAGCGCTGATCACCCGCGAGTTCTATAACCTATAAACTGATTTATAAGGAAACCCGCCGGCCGTGTAGGACACCTCAGTAGCGCCTCCCACCCAGCTGCTCTGTTAAATCACTAATCTGAATTACGGTTAACACGTTTATCCACGGCATTAAATAAAATCTGAGTTATACGAACAAGCCCGGAGAAGCACGTAAACAACAGAGCTAATGAAAGGTGAAAGATTTAAATGACCTCGCACTTGACTGGATTTATAAGAGGTTTAGTAAAGGAGAGTCGAGATGGACGAAAAGGAAAAGCATTTCATTTAAAAAAAAAAAAAAAAAAAAGAACTGTAAGGGCATTAATGAGAATTTACAATAAGAAGAAAAATCTATGGCTTTACTGTAACAATGAATGAAATGAAATGAAGCTGTAACAGAATTCACATTTATAAACCCTGGAAATTAATTAGCCTCACGGGTGGCTGCACTCAGCAGGACTGTAAGCTTGTTAGCCAGAATTAATTTATGCAGGGTGGCCAAAAAAAAAACAACCAAAAAATAAAAAACCCCAGCAAAAGTCCCCCTTTTTTGCATTGTAGTTCCAGTGAATTTAAATTACCTGGTGTTTCCAGATGGCAGTAGTTGAAATAGGCAGATTTGCATAAACAAACACCTGGTGTGTGTTAATTTGATTTATTTTTTTAACCCAGACATAAACAATTAAAATACATGCGATTGTACAGACAATGCTATTTTATTTAATTTTACATTTGTTCAAAAAAATGCTGCGTAATGTTAATATTGCGCCGTAAATGAATGTGTTGGTGGCGTTCAACAATAGCTTGTTTTCTTTTTCTTTTTTTTTTTTACAATGATAAATGTTTATTTTCCCTGACATTGTCTCGCCGCTCTTGTCATGCTGCTATGAGCTTGCTTTGACAGTTTGACAGCGACAGATATGTTCGAGACCAGGGAATGAAGAATGAAAGCAGGGGAAACGGGGGGAAAAAAGAAAGAGAAACGTGTGGAGAGGTGGGAGAGATTTACAGAGAGAGTACATCCAGATTTCTTTATGAGTCAAAAGCTGATGAACTGAGACACGTTTCCCGACCAGCAGACGTACAGTATGATTGAAATGCAGATTTATGATTGTCGTGACTCAGAAATGCGTCTTTAATCTAATGAAAAACAACAACAACAACAGTTTCTGCCCCAGAATCAAACCTTTTTAATATTTGTTTTAGACGCGGCGTTGCTGTCAAAGTTGGTGACATTTCCAGGTTTGATTCCTTCCTGCTTTTTATCACGACACCATCAATACGCTTGTCGTGTAAACATCATCTCAGTTATTCAAGCCCGAGTCAGATTATGACATATTTGGCTGCTGCAAGACGACAGGTCTCTTACAGTACAAGATTGACATCTGTAAAAGAAATCGTGTTCTACGTGGTGAAGGCAGCTGTTAAAGGTTTGGCATCAAAGCTTCCCTAAGTACTGTACATTTAGAAAGCTCAAACCATTAACCGTCTAATGGACTCCTTTTGGGACTTAAGAGTCCACCGGCATCAGCACATTCACGTATAAATACGTATCGTTGTGCCAAAACCATGAAATTAATAAATGAATGAAATGATTCGACTTAATGAATATTATACACACTTTGAGTATGTGTGATATGATTTAGATGATAATTTAGTATAGTCTTAAAAACCATACTTATCTGCCTTACAAACCATAGTACATGCCAGGTTCAGCCCACTTCCACAGGTTTTATACGATATTAAAAAAAAAAAAAAAAGCAGTTTTGCTTGTTGTGGTTTAGAGCACAGTGGGATTCGGGTCCAGCCCAGACATATGTACAGACATTTCTGGCCTCCTGTCGACACTAAAACTACAGTGTTCCTGATAAATGTTTTTGTACCTGAGTGGTTTAAAAAAAAAGGCAACAAAAAAAAAAAGACATGTTTTTAGGAGCATCAGTGTCTCCATGTTGACTTGGACATGTCTGCTATGGTTTTGTGTGTGTTGTGCACGTCGTAAGAATCTATTTCCTCTGTAGTTATCTTCTCCCCTCCATGTTCTTCTTTGTTGTTTAACGGCGACAGGAATCCTGTAGGTTACATTACCGCCAACTCAAGGTCTCATTCTCCCCCCATCTCTCTTCCCTCCTGATCTTATCTCGTCCTGCTCGGTGCCTTGAGCTCTTTGTCCACTATCATTTTTTTTTATATTTGATATCGTGTTTATAATGTAGTTTCGCTTTGGTTAATTATTACATCATCATGTGGATGCGCTAGAATGTGATGCAAGCTCCTGCTGCTGAGCTCCAAGCAATCGACCTCGGAGTTATGTTCTCTTTATACTGTAATTCTAGCTCAATAAACACACACACAAAAAAATTGCTCTTTAAGTAAGTGATGTTCAGCCTTTTGTCAGTTGGTTTTTGGTAAGACAAAGGAGTTGTATACCTTTTTTTTTACTTTTCACTTTCACAACCCTAAGCAGTAGCGCCCCCTCATTGTTAAGCCAAAAAGTTCAGATGATAGGTCTAAGTTTATTTGATCTTTTGTTTGTTTGTTTGTTTGTTTGTTTGTTTGTTTGTTTGTTTTGACGCCATCTTGGGTTGGACCCAAATATTTGGTTCACCATATATATCCGTGTTATATCTCTATGAAACTGTGACGCAGTGCTAAACATGAACAAAACTTGAGCATCTGAACACTGAATGTTGTTGAGGATCCGTCTTCGATAACTTGGATACTTTTGATCCGTTATTGCTGTTTTTTTTCTGCCGCTTCGTAGCGGTAGCATTGTGCTTTCATCTCTTCCCTCCACCTTTTGTTCCTCCTTACGTCATTCTCATGCAGCCCGACATCTCGAGAATGAGTGGTTAATCTTTGTATGGTTTTTATATAAAATTATCACTGAAACAAGCAGATGAACTCAAGGTCACAGCAGAGCCAAGTATCCAAATGCGTGCTTTGAGGAATACTGATAAGTAATACGATGAACCAGACTTGTTCAAATGAAAATTTTATTTGTCACATACAGTACACACAGTCATACATACAGTATAATATGAAGTGAAATGCTTACCTGACTGCTGATGACTTAAAAATAAAATAAAAAAATAAGAAAAGGTTCCAATAAGAAGATAACGTATGAAATAAGAGATTTTTTTTTACAAATTAGAAATATAGAAAAATATATTTTTTAAAAACTTTAGCTGTAAAAAGAATTTTAAATTTAAATGTACAAATAATAAAAGAATAAAAATAAATAAAATAAGAATCATAAAATAAAGAAGAATTGAAGTGGATTGTAGAAACCATTGTTTCAATTGCAGAAACCATCTTAAACCTTGGGGTCTTATTGTAGATATAAAACTATTGCATTGCATTACCAAAGGCACACAATGTAAGACGAATTATGATTTAATTTTAGCCATAATCGTGCTGTTCTCATCCAGATCATGAGCATATTAAAATAGGCTTTTCTAAGTAAACATACAGTCCTGTAATTTAATCTGTATATTGATTAGACTATTTTTACTTTTTTGTCTCTCCAAAGGGATTTTGACAAATTAGTCATTAGAAATGTACAGTGGAACCTCGGATTATGAGCATAATTTGTTCCAGAAGCGGGCTCGTATTTCAAAACACTCGTAAACCCATAAGAAATAATGGAAACTCAAATTATTCGTTCCACAGCCCCAAAATAATTTATGCATAAAAATAATTAACACAAAATGTTAAGTAAAAATAAAACAAATTAACCTGCACTTTAACATGTGTTATAATACAGTACACACACGCTGTATACACACGCATACAGACACAAAATTAAATATGTTTTACACACACATACTCATGGTCACAGTGTTATAGTAAACAGTACACGCATGCACGGATGTTGATTATACCAGTAAGAGGCGAGCATTAAGACCCAGCAGGGGAGACGATTACCCACAATTCCACAGCACAAGAGAGAGAAAAACCGTTGGCTCAGTTGTGATGACGTGACGCTCGGCGTCAAAACAAGAAGCGCATGCGTGATACATGATACTCGGTGCTCGTAAACCAAGACTTGTTCGTTTTCCAAGTCAGAATTTATTAAAAATCTTTGATCGTCTTGTGGAACACTCGCAAACCGTGTTACTCGCAATCTGAGGTTCCACTGTAGTTATTCTGTCCTTCCCCGCTACAGTATTTCAAATGCACCTCGCCAGTCACTGATGATGATGTGTTAGGGATGTGACAGTGAGTCAGGCTTAAAGAGATCAAATCCACAACATTTTCACCAGGTGTTCCCGTGAAGCCTCCACTGTGGTCCATCTAACATAGTCTTACTTACAGTACTGTACATACTTTGGCTCCTCCAAGAGTCAAGTCAGCTTTAAAGCCTGTTGGTTAAAAGCAAAAAAGACGAGGTGGATTCCAAAAATTGAGTCACGTAATAATTTCATCAAAAGAAAGAGAACAGACCATGGCTCATTTCTTCCAGGAGATTATATAACCAAGCGATATCAGTTAAAGCAAAATCTGGGATGGGAAAGGATTTTTTTTGACTTCCATTAGATATTTGCTGTAGTGCCAGTGCGGAAAACAAAACTGCGAACTGTAACCACTGAAAATGTATTTTATGGCCAAGCACAGGAATTCATTTTTCTTTTTTCGAACGGATAGACACCTGGAGCTTCAAAGTGCTTTTACCTTCCGAACACCCGTACCTCTGATCCACACAAAAGCCTCTTTGTGTGAACATCTCTCAACTCTCTTCCCAGCATCCTCCTCTCTCCATATACAGTATGACGCGACTCGAACCGTACTCGGTTCAAGTGTGTGACGGAGGGTCACTCTAGGCCAGATGTTGTCACGCCGAGAGCACTGTTTTAGTGGTCGGTAATTTCACCGCTCCGCTCCACTAAGAAACTTCTTCAAAATGATGCTTAACACACACACACACACACACACACACACACACACACACACACAATCACACACTTGTATTATTGCAAGCTGTTCACGCTGAAAGAATTCATTCGCTTAATGTCCATGCAAATTTTCCAGTGATGTTACGGAAGCCTGCAATCATCAGACAATATGAACTAATTACTGCCTTTGTGTTTCACAGAGATATTCCATAATGCGACTTTAAATGATCAGCGCGTTTTTATGTTTTTCTCTCAAATTAATTCTTGCACAAATAATGAACAGAATGTGCTTTAGTCAGTGAAAATGATACAGTGGACATAGATGCGAGGAAACTGAAGATTTGAAGTTGTGTTGTTGTTGTGCGTACCTGCTTCCAGTTCAAGTTATCATCTTCATTTTAAAGGTCCCATATTTAACTTTTTTTTTCTAGCAAGTTAACACAAGTCTCAAAGTGTGTCTGTTAATGCTCTAGCTGAAACACGCCTCGGATAATGCATTTTTTTTATAGGTCAATTTTTCTCCCATAATTTAGTCGTGTCCAATTCCTCCCCGTCACTAGGGCGCTCCCACATTAAGGCTACTACTACCACTCAGTCGGGAGGCCGGAGGACTATCACGTGTTTCCTCCGAACCACGTGACGCCAGCCGACCGCATCTTTTCGAACTGCTCGCTCACGCACCGTTGGGGGCGGTGTAACACACTCAGAGGACAGCGCTATCCGGTCCTTCCGTTTGCGCGAGCTCACAGGCACCCCTGATTGGCTGTAGAGCCGTGATTAACGTGGGAGCACGAAGAATCACATACACACTCTAGACCTCCGGCTGTGAGAGGTTACAGCATCACCCGGGAATCGAACCAGCGATCTCCGGCGAGCACTTTATCACTGCGCCACTCGGAGGCCCACAGCTAAATTTTTTTATGTAATTAAGTTTACCTAAAATAAATTATTTAAAATATCACAGTGATTAGCGAAATTCATTGATTACTCTTTAATGAGCAGCTAGTGTCGTTCATATTACTTTGACAGTTAACTAAGCTTTAAAAATGTCCCGGGTCAACATTAGGAACTGGTGAGATGGAACAGTACAATCACTTTCCCTCTGTTGAGCAAATAGTCAAATCTAATACACTTTAACATTTCGAACGTTTGTCTCAAGGTAGCACTGCTCTTCCTGACATGCTTTTAGGACTTAAATCATTTCCCGTTTTCGGTTGATGCAACGTCGGATTGATGAAACAAGAGAATATTTAGTTGGCGATGTAATTTACTGCATAATTTCCTGTTGGCCCTTCACACTAAACACAATCTGATCACATCCAGAACCTCAAACTACAACTTCCACCCCGTTCCTCAATTCAGTGACGCATTATTTTGTGCTTTGTTGATTTTTAATTGTGAAGGTAATTGCTAAAAGAAGCATGAAAGTGCTTTGCTTATTGACTGAATGCGTCTGTGAATCGTAATAGATTAGCACTAAGAATATTTGAAGCACATCAGCAGGTCTGTTCTTTCTTTTAATTCCTGATCATCAGGTTCAAAGCCTGAGAATTAATACAGCTTTTTTTCCCCTTTTTTTTTTTTTGCGTAACTGATGCATGGCGTTTGACCTCGTTAGTAATCATTTCGAATCTTATTGGACAGTCTCATTGTTTAAATATAATGCATCCTCCAAGTGTAACTGAGAAACATTACCTAGTTAAAAAAAAAAAAAACTTAATTTACTTGCGAAGTCTTGCCTCTAGAGAAGTACTCTCCCTGATTTTGTTTGATTTCACTAAAACAGCTTGTGCAGTCTAAAGGCGAGATCTTGCTTTGATGTGCATCTGTTCTTTTGGTGGTTACTATCCCAGTGTGAAAGGCTCACAAAAAGCCATGAAAGTCTCTCTTGTTCTACTAAGGCTCTGT
The DNA here is from genome assembly GCA_030014365.1 of Clarias pachynema. Lineage (NCBI taxonomy): Eukaryota > Metazoa > Chordata > Actinopteri > Siluriformes > Clariidae > Clarias > Clarias pachynema. The sequence continues at coordinate 29,706,900 of JAQMYL010000038.1, forward strand.
TTTAAGGCAGTGTTTGATGTCTGTTCCCATCTCTGCCTACCGATTGTGGTGTCGAAGGGTTACACAATGCTAACAGCCACAGATGAAAAAAATCATATTTCATATTTTTACTGTACATATCAGCACAGCTGTGACACGGGCGCAGGGGCGCAGCCGTGAAGATATCCAGCACGACATTGATTGCCGTATTACTTTCATACAACAGGTCCACTAACATCGATTTGTTTGTTTGTTTAGCCAGTTATTTGTCTCCTTCTGGCGGAAATAACTAGCGGAGCTGGCGACTGGCATGTAATGTAATTAATAGGGGGGTGAACATAGCTTTAAAAGATGAAGGTGGTGGTCAGTCCTGTAAATCGTCTTAAGTTTCTCTTTATATTTCCACTTATTCTGCTGTAGAATATCAGCTTCGTTAACATCCGAGTTCCGGGGTTAACTCTCAAATAGCTTTAAATGGAAAGCTAGTGCGCTATGTACAGTTGGGTGTACAATTACTTGTCCCGGAGTGATTTGGTATTCAGCCTTGTGTTATAAAGTAGTTATCTTAATAGCTGGCCTTAGGCGTAAATAAAACAACATGGAGGCAATTCAAAAACACTTAAAAGCAGATATTAAGGAGACAACATTAAGTGTTGTGTGTTGTTTAGGTTGACAAAATGTTATCAGATGCGTCTTTTTGCTGAAAGTGCTCCAGTGCCTGGTTTGAGTTGGTGGTGTTTTGCCAGGTAGCTGCTCTCTCCTCAGTATGGCGGACCGTACCGACCTACTTTCACTCATGTTGAGACCTTCAGTCGGAGTAATTAACGTTTACTAAAACACTCGGGACACAGAGTGAGACATATATATCACCACAATTGTGTTTTTTATTCTTTTTGGTTTGTTTTATGTACTGTATATCACTAAAATCCTGAGAGTATAGAACGGAAACATCCTCAATCTGCGACCAAGAGAAAGTTTGAATGTCAACAATCAGCTGGAGAACCGATGCTTACAGATTTCTGGGGTTCTTAAGGGCCGTCCAGGGTATTGGAATATTATCAGGAAAAAGGTTCAACAATCAACATCGCTCTTTACAGTGAAGAGCTGAAACCTAAACTTCAGATTATCCAAGGGTGATCTTGCATGACGATGCACATCCGCACACTTTTGTTTTGAGTTGATAAAGCATCCTCCCTACAGTCCTGATGTCACGCCATCAGACTTTCACCTGTTTGGTCCCTGAAAGTAGCCCTACAAGGGCGAAGATTCATGAAGAAATGAAAGACAGCGACACATTTGTGGCTCGCAGCTAGGCCAAAAAATTTTTTTTTAATACCCGAATATGAAAACCTGTTGACAGATGGACAAAGTGTATTAAAGAGCAAAGAGAGTATGTCGAAAGATGATGTATTTGTCTGTTCTAAAAGTTAATAAAAATATTCCACACCCAGACTGCGAATAATTTTTGACCCACTCTCGTATACTATATATATATATATTTGCAGCTTGCAGTCGGCACCTTGACTTTCTTGTTTCGAGTTCACATCGGATCGATGGAGCTTGAGGCACGTCTTGCATTTTTTACATTATTTTATCCTGACACCGAGGTGATTGATACAAAACCGCATCTCAGAGTGATCCAAGGCTCGTTGCTGAGAGATGATGCAGTATTCAGTATCTCTGTCCCAGTCCTCCTCTGCAAGTTTTAAAAGTGGAAAGAGAGGAGTACAGTTCAGGATGATGGTTCAGCCTGATCTCTATTATTAATGGCTGTTGACTGGAGCCCATAGGCAGTTGCCTGTACAGTGAGTCCCTCCTGCCTCCGTCTCAGCCTGTGGCATAGAAAGCACCCTCTCTCTGTGGGTTGAATAGGGCAGAAACTCAGTCAGGAAACCTGAGCGGCTGAGGGGTTACCATGCCAATAAGCTTTCAAATGGGCTCATTTGAATAATAGGAATAATACCCCAAAGCTAAATTGAATAATATCGCAACGTCTACTACAGCGTGCCTGGGAAATCTGAAGGTGCTTTTCATCACGATGAGGAAAGAGCTAGTTTATCTAGCTAACACAGAAGCAAAATACATACCCTGGCCCACTTACCACAACAAACAACACAACTGCCTTTCTTCTATTTTTTATTTAATATATCTGGCCTTGATTATTAATCTTTTAGTCACATTGTGTGTAAATGTCCGTGAAACCAAACCAAATTAAAACTGTGTACTGGTGTTACCAGATTTTCAGAAATGCAGACTATTTTTTCTCATGCATTTGTTGATCGTGTTCTACTGTAGATACCCACAAAACTCCATCTAATGCACGATAACAATCATGGTCGAATCACAGATGAGAAACTGAAAAAGTAGATCGGATAAAGATGACGTTAGACAGCGCATTAGACTTCACTTATACCACTTGTTGTTATTTCGGCCGTGAAAATAAGAACTAATCCCAGTAAAAATATTCAGTTCGGCTTTTTTAATTCGTACCTATTGGTGCAGGTGTTTGTTTACATTGAGCAAGTAGCTTATTAGAATATTATTTTTAAATAGATAATTAAATCCTGTTCGTAACATCGCTTTTACCCAACATTACGATTTCACTTCATGTGGATATCTAAGTACTGATTTAAGACGCGCCCACAGTTTGACGCATGCGCAGTATGCTATCCGAACTTGCGGTTTATAATCAGGTTTATAATCTACTCAACATTTTAGTTTCATTTATGGCGCAAGTTTGAGGTTAGGCAAATACAGAAGGACTGGCTAAGTTTCATGAAATTCTGTCCAGCCAGTTTTGTATGATGCTGTGACAAAATCTGGCTGGACAGACATACAGACATACAGACAGAAAGTTTTGAAAAATGTATAGACAAAAGCTTACTTTTATTTATATAGATTAAGCAAGCACTAATTCGTCCATCAGCTAAAGGTGTATTTGTTCATGGTTTATAGCTGTGCTCAGGTACAGCAAGGGTCGGCCCAGCCTCCATTCACAAGATGGCAAGTTATTTGTCTTTTTTTTTTTTTTTTTTATATATTCTTTGTTTCTGACAACGGTTCTCGTTTGCGTCGCTCTGAATAAAGGTGTCTTATACAGTACAGTTTTAAATGTAATAGAAATGAGCAGCTTAACATTGAGAGTGTATTGTGTATAGAATTATGACACCTTTTCCCTCCCCTCTAAAACATACAGGAATAGACTTTCCCTGAGAAATACCAGAATTCTTGTGCAAATACTCCTACTGTATGAATCATTTACGAATTATGTTTCTATCCTGTTTGTTAAATGAGGTCTTTTGAACCCAATTATATTGATTTTTTTTTTCCCCTTAGATGTTCATCCCAGTCGGGCTGAGAGATATGACGATATAAAATCAATATCATGATAAATTAGCTCCCAGTAAACTTTTCATCAAACTAATTATCATTACTGTTTTTTATATCGGGTGTCATAGAACTGTCCTGAAATGTCCTTTGATGTTTTAGTTATTTCGTCCATTCCTATACTGTAATATCGTCTGATCTCGCCTCGCCATTGTGAAAGATCGGACCACACCTCTGCCCTGTCTGCAGAAGACAATTCGTCTTCTGAGCTTGTCCCATTTCTAGACCTTTACACTTACAGAAAAAGTGTCCTTGACTCATCGTTTGCAGTATTCCTGCTGATGGTGCTGAGACGTAGACTCATATTCCCCAGGGCTTTTTTTTTTCCTGCTCCTTCCACTGCATGAAGAGCTGCAGCTAAATACAACTTTTTTATTTTTCCCCTGGAGACTAATTTTGCTCTGCGCTTTGCGTCTAACATTATCATTGTATATCCTTTACTTGGATTCCTTTTATTCTTTATAGTCTGTTCCAGGGTGTGGAATTAATATATGCAAATAGAATGCAGCGCTCCGAAAGGAAAAATAAAGGCCCTGCGATGAAGAAAAGGATCCCGGCCCCTTTGCACCACGCGCCTTACGAGCAGGCATCATTTGCATGATTAAGCTTCGCCGCGTGTTTTTGTGCATTTTAGCAGTTTGTTTTACATCGCGTTCGGTGCAAAGCCGCGTATCATTCGAGTGCATCCTACACCTGTGTGTTCTGCTGAATTCATTATCTGGGTGAATTGATTTGTGGTTCCAAAATGAATTGGTCAGGATGGCTGTAAACCACAGATGATGGAGAGGAAAAGTAGAGTTTATACGTACAGTAAGTACATCGGCATGAATAATGCCGGTGTAGGGACAAGGGGTCACGCAGGGTTTAGCTCCGCATAAGCACACACACGCAGTGATGACACATCCTGCAAACACGCCTCAATCACGTTCCTCTTCTACCGCTCGGTCGGCGTAGCGAGTCAGAGCGTCCAGTAGAAGGACTTTACGAGGTGAGTAATACGAGTTCTTCGACGCCCTGCAGTACAGAAGTCGAATGGAGACGCTTCGGAATGGGTAGAGCTGGAAAAGTCATCTTTAATGGCTGTAAGGGCCGCTTGATCCCCGGGGCAAAGTACACTACCCAAGTACAGTACTGAAAAAACACTCCACAACCCAGAGCTGACCCTGAATGAAGAGTAGGAAGGTTTCAGATGTGCATAAATCATTCTGTTTAATTCATAATGAATAAGGTTTTGTCTAGAGGGTTTCTTTAGGGGAATTGTGGCCCGGAAGAAAACTACAGTAAAAGTAGACGGAGGTGTGGTGAATAACGATCAGATCGTAGATGTCCTTTAACTTTGTTTGTTTGGTTTTTTTGGGTGCACTTTTTAAAAGGTTTTTACGTAAGAAACTATAAATGGCTACTTATTAAAGAAATGATTAATTAAATTATGTATATATACTTTTTTAAATATGTATTTATTGATTAATTTAAGATAAACATACTTTACAATTATACAGTAGCAGACTTAAAGCGTTGTAATGAGCTACAGCTGAGAAGCTATTTTTTTATTATTAGTGTTTATTGATTGATTGATTGATTGATAGAAAAATATCCATTAGTCATCATCGATACCATTCTGGCAGTTGTATTTTTAAACTGTGCTGTTTCTAGGTTATAAATCATAATTTTCCCCATCCGCAGCCCAGTTCCAAGTGTGTTATAATTCTTGATTATTACCTACATAACAACTCCAGGCGAAGCTGAAATCCTCATATCCCAGCTGTTTGTGGTAGAACTGAGCTTTTCTTTCATTTTAAAGCTGAACTACTCAACCAGAGGCAAAAGTCTATAACTCCGGCGGTGTTCATAGTCACCAACTTCCTACAGTATGAAACTAAATGATGAAACAATGCACTCCATCAGTCAAGACCAGAGGATGATCAGAGAGAGAGAGAGAGACAGAGAAAAAACAGAAAGCAGGAAGGAGGCCCTTAAGAACAAATCACCTGTCAAGGTTTTTAAAAAGTTGCTTTTATGCAAACATGTACACACTTGCCTGGGAATGGTTTATTGCAAGACTGCATTATAAATGCATAGAATGGGAAAAGGCAATCATCAGGACAGATCAACGTAGCCTACAAATGCAGGCAGATACTCAAGGAAATGAGAAATATTTGAATTTATTTGTTCCAGTCGGAGCGATGGTGATGTTTTGTCAGCAGTCTCTTATGATAATGGATAATAGGAATGTTGTTGGTGCTGCTATTGTTGTTGTTGTTGTGTTTTTTTTTTTTTTTTTGCTCCCTCTTTAACAAATGTGTAACTCTTACCGCTTTTTAAAGAAATTTTGTTCAATAGTCTTATCTTGGTGTTTATACCCATATACTGTACAGTACAGTAGTGATGAGTATACTCTTATCATATTATGAGTGTAGTAGGTATAAGCAGTACAACTCAGAATCGTTTCATTTTCAATTACAGTTGATGCAAAGGTGTTGGTTAGTTTTCTGTAACTGCTGAGTTGTTTCGGCTAGAATTGACTAAAATCGCAGGTTTATACAGATGCTCTAGTTCTAATATAGTGTTGTGATCATTAAAATAGTGGTTATGGCAGAACGTCGCAGGTTCAAACCCCGCCAACACCACCGAGTTACCACCATCTTGTGAAGTTTTCTGCTAGGTTATGTCTACATGGAAGAGGTCTCCAGTGTTTCTGGCAAGCAAGAGTCTTCGGCACAGAGGACATGGTTTATTGGGAAAAGTAACGTTTAGATATTTGCTGGAGTGGTTAAGTAGTTGACATAATTAATAATTATTATAATTGATGACAAATCAGTGTGGCGTAACCGGATTATGTTGCATTTGACTAGAGGTAGTAACTTGTAATCGTCAAGCTCCAGACAAAAAAAGAAAAAAAAGAAAATGCCTCTTTATCTATTAATTCCTACTATAAAGGAGCTCTGATTGCATCCCGAGACGTCAAATCATCCTGTCTGTGTAGTCGCTAAATGAGTGTTTGCTTTATATCAGTCAACATATGGTCGTATCTATAACACTGGCTATACAGATTGTTGTTTCTAATGAGAAATTATACTTTTCTCATTATAATTAGCTGGCTAGCTTGTTACTAAGAAAAGATGAACATGTTTGTTTTCCTTCCCTCCTCTCTTCAATCTGTAACTTGATTGCATGGACATAGAAAAATCATGTAGCTCCAAGCTACAGCTAAATGGATTTAAGACGCTGGAGTAATTCCACTGCGCTATAAACCACTTGAGAACATGCTGTTGCGGTAAATGAGGTGTTCACACGTAACCTCACATGAAACGATTTTATTCTTTACCTATCAGAAATAAACCTCTGAAGAATTGTGTACTGTGTGTGTGTGTGTGTGTGTGTGTGTGTGTGTGTGTGTGTGTGTGAATGCACCGCACGTGGTGAGCAGCGGTGTTTTTTTTTTTCTGTACAGTTGAATGCCACAATCGAACTCGTTCAGCTCAGCTCAGGGTAGCTCTGATGTTTTATTTATAATATTTTGTCGTGGGATTTTATCCTTCTTGAGTAAGCGTTCATGCCAGTGATAATGGCGCTGCTTTCACTTTTATGAATTCACCCACGGCCCTGTCCAGTGACCGCACACACACACTAATTGGTGTGTTGCGGCTCCAGCAGTCCGGTGCCTCATGCATATTTCATAGAAAGCAACGGGCACATTATGGCCACATTGTGCAAGCCTGGTCCAGTTCGAGCTGGTGTGAGGAGAGACAATATTTCACAGAGTTACAGGCTCATTAAAGTCCATGCCAGCATCTACAAAACACACACACACAGTTGAAAAAGTGCTTCTTTAAGCATGGCTGATGCTATCCCTATAGCATAAATGATTATTTCAGAAGGCATTGTTCTGTCTTGTTTTCATTACCTGGTATAAATGTTGTAGTGTTCTTGACAGAGTGTGGGCTCAGTGTTTCCAGCATGCAGCTTCAGCACAATGATGTATCCTGTGTTTACTACTGAGACTGGAAAGTGGGAAGGGGCTCGCCTATGGAGTTCTTTATTTTTTTATGTTGTAGTTTTATATAAAAACAATTGCATTTTTTTTTTCTTCAAGGGAAATGAAATGAAGAGGCACACAGCAGTTAATCAGGACAAGCACTCGTTAGCGAAGAAGAAGACCAGAACAGCGCTAGAGAGAATGCACGGTGTTGTCATGGTGCATTCTGGGTAGTGGTTGCCATGTGGGGCGTCCATCTCTGATCCCTGGCTAGATTGTGTATTATAGGTGCAGTGCTGTTCCCTCTGAGAGCTTGCTGTCGATGTCCTTCCAGTTATACAGATCAGTGTACAGTACGTTGCTTCCACTCCTGTGTGTGTTGATAGAAGCCAGTCAGGTTGATACTCCAGCATTTCATAGGATAATTTGGGGCAAGCAGACAGAATTTCTTTAATTAGGGTAAGAAGGGAAGCACATGCACCAATCATGCATAGTGGCCACTGTACAAGCCTCTGGAGGCAGTGTCATGATCTGGGACTGCTTCAGTTTCTCAGGTCTAAAATCATCTACGTCATACGGCAATAAAATAAAGACCAAGGTATAACATCTATGGAGTTCTTCTTTCCTGATGGCACAAGCATATTCCAGGACATGTAGTTCTGGGAGGATGAGGAATGATTTTCACACATGAACTGGCTACAACATTGTGTGCTGTAATGAGTCCTGTACTGTTACTACTCGGTCTCTACAATAGCATCCGTGCCTTAAAGTTTCCACATTGCGTCGCATTCTCAGTGTCACCAACCCTTTTTCAATTGTGGCCATCAGCACTTGTTCCAGAGAAGATTACAGTAAATATTCAATCTGAAGGCAAAGCACCAAGCCATTTCTGAGATATTCCCTTATTTCCTGGTTTCAGGCGCTAGGTTTTCGGTTGCCAGGAAACTCAGATCTTGGTTGTTAAGGTTGTTAAGGTCGTGTTGCTAAATAGCTCTGACATCTTTGGTGCTCCCTCACTTGGCTTCTTAAACACCCTGCATAATAAGTGAGAAACACGTTCTGTTTGGGTTGTTGGGATCCAAACTTCATAATGATTAGACGGTAGTTTTAAGTAAAAAAATAAAAATAATTTGTTAAGACTCAACATGGCTGACTTACTGTTTGGCAATGTCATTTATTTATTTAATTTTTTTTAAAAGATGAATAACTTTTTATATAAAAAGTGGATCAATTGGGTTCGTACACAATAATATATCGGCAGTAATACATCCCTAATTTTACAGTAAGTCCCCTACATACAAACAAGTTCTGTTCCTCGTTCGTAAGTCAAATTTGTTCGTAAGTCCAACTAAAATTGTCCGGGCACTAGGATACTAACACAATTGGCTATACACAGTAAATTTCAGTACAGTGTTTTTTAGAATCGTGCCGATCGTTAAATGATTCATGTTAAAAGAACGAGCAACGTCTGACATCTTTTCACCTCGCTCCGTTCTCTCAATTACTTTCACTTTTGTCTCTATCGTTGTTGCTTGGCGCTTCTTAGTAGCACCGACTTCATTGCTCCTGCTTTTACGCTTGTTTCCGGACATCCTGGGATGCACGCTGCAAGCACGTGACAATGTACACCGGATATGTGATCTAACTTCTTACAATTGAACATGCACAAAATGCATGTTTGTATCTTTGCAAGTTCATAAATCGAATGTTCATATGTAGGGGACCTAATGTACTGTTCCTGTAGCTAATTATCAAATTCATGCCTTAACTCTGAAAATATAGCTCCAGAGAGTACAGTAACAATTATTTATTTATTTATTTATTTATTTTTGTGGTGGATTGGACACCATCATGAGGACGATTTTCGTCATACCTCCGCAAACATACACCGTTCCACAGGAGTGCACATAAAAGTTCCGCAGCTTGACATTTAAAAAGGGAGACACTTTCCCGCCTACATTTCTCTCGTCTTTCCCAGTGGCACATTTCAATTATCCCTGTTTAACAGGATTTCATATTTGAATGCACAAATGCCTATTTGATGTGGGGAAGTCAAATTAATGAGTCACAGCATTATCAATCTTTAATAGGCCTTAAAGTGAGATTTATGGTTGTTTCAGCTTTAGACGAATCACGCTGCTGGATGTGTCATGCTCTTGTTATGTACAAATGCTATTACGTTTTTTCTTTTTTCAACACAATACCAGTCTAGCAATTATTTGTGCATTTTGTCTTTCTTGAAAATGTCTTGTTTAGCAGGATAGGAAGAGGTGGCTGCAGTGTTTGAGTTGTTGTTTTTTTTTTTTTTTGAAAATTATCATTATTATTTATTTTCTTCCAGACTATTTCCGACAGCCGGCTTTCGGCTTGTGAATTGATATGTAATGTGGTGGGAGCACATCAAATATTGGCAGTGGTTTTATTCATAAGAACTGTGATTATGCAATGAGAAAAGCTCAGCCTTTTACCCTCTCTCTCTCTCTCACTCTCTCACTCTGTTTATCTTTTTCTCTCTACACTCTCTCTCTCTCCTTCTTCCTCTCTCTCCCCCTTTTCTCTCTCTATCCATTTACCCAACCACTAGAGAAGAAATTGTCCCTGTAATGTCTTACTAAATAATGCAAACACTCCTCCTGTTCCACATCTATTCCAAATACGACACCGAGACACGCAGGCCTGTGTGTGGAAGTTTACTTTGCAGAAATCTTATGCCGTATTTTGACTTGTCATCACCATATTTTTATTAAGCCTACCTTCGCTCCCACTGGCAAGGCCATTGTTATTCAGTCACACAAGTCTCTTGGCTTTCCAGAGGTCTCCGGCAGCCGCCGATGTCAACTTGGCAAGGTTTACAAGTGCTAAACATGTATGCTTCTGGCAGGTCGGCCTGGTTACATCACTTCTTTTCGCCCACTTTAAGCCACCCTGAGGAACAAAGCAGAAGGCCCGTGTTATTTCTCCGCCGGATCAGTTCTTAACTTTGTGTTATTCTTGTGTCATCACTGCTATGAAGCACGTTATTCTTATGCTGTCCGCCTGTGCGAGGCTACAGTACCAGTGACTGACAAGCCAAACCGTCACAATGCAAAAGGACGAGCGGGACCAGAGCAGATAGGAGTGCGGTATAAGAATAGACACAACAAAAGACCGATAATTGATTTTCTATCTGCACCACCGTTTCATTAACAGACCAGATTTTAGGACAGTTGGACTCATTTTAATAGCCTCTATTGTCCCATTGTGAAGACAAACGACATTGCTGTTTGCCGAGCATGCGAAATTTCCAACACAGCTCAGTGCACAAGCTAATGCATTCCTATCAGTGTGGAACAGCCCTCTGGATCGGCCTTATACCAAGAACCGGCTGCTATTTAGCCCTTGTAACTCTTAATAATTCAACTTTAAATCTAAGGAAAAAAAATACTGTTAAATCCTGCAACAAATAATTACACAAAATGTAGTTACCTAGCTTCCATGCTAATGGCATGAAGGGATTAACAACATTGTAATGAATAATTTTTTTTCAAAACAAATGTTTTCCTTAAAGTCTTTCCAGAGGGTTGCAGGAATGTGCATTCGAAGTCACTGAAAATAAAACAGAAAAAAAAAATTTTTTCATAATTTTCCACGTTCTTTAGGACATTTGGACGATTCCAAATATTAGGGAGATGATTTGTTCAGGTAACAAGGTTGTGTAACTGTTTCATGACTAAAATGTACATTTCCCCAACCTATAGTAGATGCAGATGTCAAATAAATTCATGCAAAAGTCAGACTTATCATTTAACAATGATATTTCAATGATATTTCAAGTGTGTTAGAATGGGAAAGGCAAAAATGTTGTTTTCTAAGTGGAATCAATAAACGACTTTATTCGTGATACTCAACTAAGAATTAAGTAGCGATTCGCTGATGCCAGTACTCTTTAAAAAAAAAAATTTATTGTAATTTATTACATCTTCATTCTTCACCGTAAAATAAGCGTAAGTTCAAGCATTTAAATTTGTGGAACAATGAGAAGAATTTTTCAGTACTTACAAAACATTTTTGTGAGGCATACATTAATCGTAACTAAAGGTAAATAAAAAAGTGATGCAAAAGAAAAGCAAAGGATAAACATTTTGCTTGTAATGTCTCTTCTTGAAATGGAACACAGTTTACAAACAGCATAGCTTTGATCTTCCCCTGAGACAGCGAGATACTCCCGCACAGTCGACATCTTCTGACACACGAGGACGTTTGTCACCACTGTTATGCGAGGTTTATTAGGACCACCTGTTGGATCGTTCTCGAAACTGCAGCTGATTTAACTAAAACACTGGACATCGGCCACTGGCATCAATAAATGTCCTTTTATTGCCTGATGTGTCTATGCCAGTCAACAGAGGGAATATCAGCCCTCACCGATGTACATATGATAAACTGATGCATTGTTAGAATTGACCTTCTGTATGTTTTATAATATGCATGAAAGAAATCCATGCAGATGTTTGCTTTTTGTTTTACAGATGTAATCCACACTGTCGGCCCCATCGCTAGAGGAAATGTGGGTTCGGTCCAAAGAGAAGATCTCGCATCCTGCTACAAGAGCTCCCTAAAGCTGGTGAAGGAGAATGAGTTGCGCTCTGTGGTGAGTCCTCTATAAGCTCCTCCTCCAGCTCTCACTCACCCAGATTTATATCGAGTGTACAGTATGTCTTAGCAGGGAACAACTGGTATATTGAATGAAGAAAGAAAACTATTCACCTGTACCCGAAGAAGCATTGTATCGTGTGGTTAAACCGACTATTAATCGACCATTGATGGCTTTACTTTACTTTATGTTCGATTATGGTACTGTATGGTTGCCGACTCCCGTTACTAGTCTTTAGTCCCAGCAGCCGCTGCTTGCTGTTTTCTGCAGACATTATTTTATGACTCGCATTATCTTCTCAAGAGGTTTCCTTTTTAAGCTTTTTAAAATGAATACACTTCAACAACCGGAAAATAAAACATGCTGTGTTACATTGATTTATTCCGAGACCCCGGAGTGGCCTACTGGATTAATGAACTTTTCCACGATGAAAATTCCATTATAAGTATTAAAACCAAAAGTTAGAGAAATGAACTGTTTTAAAACTATTATTGCAAGTTTTAAATTAAATACATGATTTTTCATCTAGTCACTTAGAAATACAGTAGCAGTGCTTAATAAATATATTAAATAGAATAGAAGCGAATGGAGTTACTGCTGTACATGGAAATGAAATTGACTTCATTGTTATTTTTACCATTTGTCTTATTTTACCAGTTTTTTCTTCTTCTTTTTTTTTTTATCCAATCTCCTTAATTATTCCTATTTGAAAACACCAAGCCGGGTTTCATACAGTATGAAATTTAATAGTGTTGGACATAAAAGGTAATAGGATTTGGGATTTTTTTCTGGTCTCTCTGATGCTTTGTGATTTTGAAGAACAGGTTGATTTATGTTGAACTTCTTTCTTTTGAGGAAGCAAATACTATATTTATTTATTTTTTTACGGCTTTTACAACTAAATAATATTAGAAACTATATTCTATTTTTCTCCAATTCCATATGATTTTGTAATTCAATCTGTTTTTACTTCCGAGTTTAAAGACTAGGAACTGGAAAGTTCACATGGCGTACGGCAGCGTATTGTACAGCTGCAGGTCAGAAACAGAACTTCACCAGTCATAGGTGTAACGAAGAGCGGAAGCCATGTTTATAAGCAATAAACTCGGGTCATTTTTCAGCTTGGTGGGCTTCCAGACGGGCGAGCCACGATGCCTTAATGAATCTGGCGGCAGACCAGAGTGTTTGGCCTGGGAAGAAGCGGCGTCAGAAGGCACGCTGCTCCAGCTGCTGGCCCTGTCTCCACCATCTGCTCCACATAACTTATGAATCTGCTTTAATCCATGGTGAACACAGCCTGAGAGAACATTCCAAACTCCCGATACCAGTTCCCCGAGACCTAGCACCAGCACAGATCATTGACTATTTCCAGCAATTAGCAGTGATGAGGCCACCTCACATGGACAGATCGCTAACTCTCACCTCCTTGAATAAGTGCGCTCTAATCATGAGGATGAGGGGAGCTGCTTCATCATTGTCCACTCGCGTTTTTTTTTCTTTCCCTCAGACCATTACCGGTACTGAAAGAGCGAGTTCATTTGCAGGCCCAAATTGCTGCTTCAGTAGACGTGACCAACTCCTGATTAGCAGGTGTAGTTAAACTCGTTGTTGTCAGACGGACCACACAGGAATGACGGGCAGAACTGACATGTACGCTAACTTCCCAAACCCTCCAAATACCTCCAAGCTCTCATTAAATGGAATAGGAGAGGCTCAGGAAAGGGGCCACGTACCCAGCTTCTGTTTTTCTTCCTCCGTCCAGCACCTCCTCCAGTTCCCTGCTTCTTCTGCAGCCACATTCCTGCACATTTTTTTTTCCCCATTTTCATTTATTTATTTAGTAATTCACGTATTGATGAGAAACAGGGCTGCGCTTTCACGCAGAGGGTACGTGTCTGCCTTGGCGGGACATGTTTGGACAGCTGCTCCTGATTGAAAGTGCCCCCGTGGATGACTGGACATTGTCCGCCGAGCTCCGTTCCTGTGCACTGTACCTCAGGTTTAAAAAGATTGTATTTTTATTTTCATTTTTTTTCTAATTTGTGAAATCCCCCAATTGCTCTCCCATTCTGCCTTGCTACTGAGCGTCTTTTATTTCCCCCGTGGTGTTCTTTGGCCCAAGAGCAGCTCATGCTGACTAGCTGTGGATAGCCGGATAGCGGATTAGCACTAAGCTTTTTGGAAAGTGCAGAAGGGAGGAGGAGGCTCCTCACCAACGAGGCACGCTCAAAAGGAGAAAGCAGGAAGCGGATTCGGTTTCAAAGCGCACCGAGATACAACAGCGCCTGTAGTGGAGATTTCCGAGCATTACGATCGGATTTCATTCAAAAAACAAAAAAAGCGCTACCTGAAAAATAAACCCCAGCAAACAGAAAGACGAGGGACAGTCTAGCTGCTTAATCCCAGTGCTCGAGAGTCCAAAGCTTTTCCCCTCAGTGAGAGTTTGCAACACATGCTGTAGATGGTGTGCACAGCATGGATAAAATCCCCTTTGATTATCTCGAGAGAAATGTGTTTATTTTAAGACGGTTTCAGAATCTTGAGCATATTACAGTAGGTGTTGAAATGTATATTCAAGTGCAAAAATCTCTTCCATGTAAAGGGCTTCAATTCGTAATTTTTTTGGTTCAAACGCGCTGGTCACTTTTTTCTCCCTTTTCTCTCTTTTTTTTTTTTTTTTGTCTTATTAAACACTCTTATCTTCATGGCCATTTAGCTAAATCATTCCACGGGGAAGTTTTCAAAATGTATTTAACTAATGCACTCCCCAAGGTTTTATTTCTAATTTATCGCAGCTAAATGCTATTTTTTTCCGGGAATTCTGGGAATTCTCTTTTACAGATAAAAGGGAGGGAGGCGTTCACGCGAGACATAGGTGTACTCATGCAGATGGGGATGAGTAATGTTTTGTGAAGAGGGATACCGTATCCTACATTAGTTTAGCACATCACTTGTGCATGCTCAGCTGGAAATGTTGGCTGGGAAGCCAAATGAAGGATGGGCTTCATCTAGAAAAATGATGAGCTCCCTGAGCCAAGAAACAATGCATTTAACCTCCCAACTGCAGTTCAACACTTTTTACACGGGCAGGAGGAGAGAGCTAACGTCCTTTCTTGCTTTCTTTGTCTCATTGGAGTCTGGAATTTGTATTCGTCTTATTAAGAATGGGAAAAGATCACGATACAAGAGGTTAAATTGTTGTCTCTGGTGTGGATCGTTATTGAATTTTTAATAAAAAGTTCGTTCTTTCTTATGGGCACGGATTCGTTCCGTGCATACATACATATTCTGAGCCTGTTTTGAGGCACTTTCCGGAGAAACAAAACAATCATGATGTATCTGTTTATTTAGTGCGGTCCAACCCAGGCACTTATTCCTCTCTCTTTCTCTCTCACACACACACATACAGAAATCTCTCA
The DNA here is from genome assembly GCA_030014365.1 of Clarias pachynema. Lineage (NCBI taxonomy): Eukaryota > Metazoa > Chordata > Actinopteri > Siluriformes > Clariidae > Clarias > Clarias pachynema. Next base: position 29,722,294 of record JAQMYL010000038.1, read on the forward strand.
AGAGATGCACACACTCATTCCCATGTGCTTATTTTCTCTCCGGCCAAGTGGGCAGCGTGTCACAGTCCCCCCACAAGGCTCACTTGGTAATCAGTAACGAGAAGCACGTTCCAGAACATCAGCTTGGGGAATAGTAGAGACCAGAGCCAAGCTCTAGTGGGTTTGCCATGTGTCCACCGAGCTGGAGAGCATGCTTCAAAAAAAAAAAAAAAAAAAACTGTCTCTCCAAGGCTTCTGGCTGGCTAAGAAAATATAATAAATTCCCAAACACAATAGATTTTTGTTTTGGGTGAGATGTCAGCTACAGTATATATTTTCACACATATAGGAACATGCTGGAACATTTTATTTGGCGGATTTAGCTTTATATTGGCCTGGATCAAACATGAAGTGTGACAGTTGTGAGATCAGGATTCGGGGAGAAGCTGCTCTATCCCATTGTCAATATTTGTTGGCGCCAGAACACGCTAATCATTTCCCATTTCAGCTTATATTAATTGTCTGTTGAAAGACCACGGCAGGAAATGCTCATACTTCCTTAGTTTCTTGGCTGAAAGGACTCACCTACTTTTGTAAATTGCAATCAGCGAGCATCTAATGGAGGGCAAATGTCTTCCCGGAGTCCGGGTTTATTTTTGTAGGGAGGTGATGCCAGCTTGGCGTTCACACATTGAGGCTACTGAATGTGTTGACCTCGTGAAGCTTTTGACTCCCAGGGTGCCCATTTGTAACGGAAGATCAAGCAGAAAGTATGCCCCCAAGATATCAAGCGCTGGTGTGTGGGTACAAGTGGCATGTCTTACTTTTACTCATGCATGCATTTGGATACGGTCGGGTCAGTCCAGTCCAGTCGGCTCTCTGGAGTCCCTGATGTTTAAGGACGTTCAGGGAGTTAGGGACCTTGCCTGTCTAAAGGGGAAACAGTGGAGCTGAATCAGTTTCCTGTCTTTATTAATCAGCCTGTTTTTATTGCCTGTACAATTCCGAGTGAGGACATACTGTAGGCATCTGGAAACCATTCAGTTTTCTGTGGTGACCCCTCCCCACCTTCCTCAAAGCTCAAAACATGTCCTCTCCTTCTGACCTTGAACAAAGAAAGAACATCCAAGTTTATCGTAAAAACTAACGGTATGATTTATTTTTGTATCCGTCCCTGAACTAAATTATAACATAGAAATAATGAAAAAAGCAAAAACCTTTCAAAAACTAAATTTATTTTTTCTTCTCTTGAACTTCTTTTATAGTGCACTGTATATAACTATTTGTACGATTTACTACTTGACCTCTGTAATGTCTGATAGACGTCTCAGACATCGGATACTCATGTAAATGTTACATTTAAGTTCTGTTTAAAGCATCCATCACTAAATTGCATATTCTGTTGGTTTTTAAAGCGCAAGAAAGAAAGAAAACACAACGTTACAACCATCTAATAAACATTTTGTGCAAATGTTAAAGCACAGTTACAGTACTATAAAAAAAAAAAAACGAAATCAGTGGTAATCGGAACATATGCAAACTTTTAGACACACTCCTACTGTAAGTTCGGACTTATTAAAACTCCTGCTTTCTCTACCCAGCTAGGAATCGTTCTGTTCTTCTTTTTAAGGATTTACATCCACTATTCATTGCAGGATGTGTTAAAGGACTTGCGATATTCTCGGGCCACCTTGAATGCGCAGCTTGTTTTAAGGTCGACTCCTTGCTTTAAGATGCTTCAGCTTGCATTTCAATAATCCGGATTTTGTGCTATGTTTTGTACCATTGTCCTGCTGTAGAAGATTTTTCAGCTTTACTTTCTTGACCCTCACATTTACTTCTGGAATTTGTTAATGTTCATTGAACTACAAATTTCTGTACGCTTCTGTAATCTTCACCTTCACCTGTTCCACCTTCATGCTTAACACTTTGTTCTCCTACAGTACGTACCTCCTCAGGTAGGTGTGTCCAAAGAGATCTATTTTTATTTCATCATTTACCAGCTCTCGTGAAACTCAAATCTTTGTTTTATCCTGTTAATACCGTCCCCAGTGTGTGTTCACGTCCTCTCCTCCACCTTAAAAACATACAGTATTTCCGTGTGTAGTCACATGACTCCACCATGTCCAGTCTGCGACATGGAAGAATCATGGAGGAGGACATTGTCAGTGAACTACGAGGGCAAAATAATAATAATAATAATAATAATAATAATCTAATAATAATAATAATGATATTGATTTGGGGTCATATTTCCCAGAACTATTTACAAGTACTGTAAAGGTTACTTCTGATGATTCTGATTAAACAGAAGTTTGAACAATAAAAATTGTGAGCTAGAAAAGCCACAATTGTTTTGTTTGTTTGTTTACCCCATGCTTTGCAGGTGTAACCTAGCTTCATTTAAAATTCTTGCATTGCCAATGCAATTGACATGAACAACTGTGTGAGCTGTCCAAAATGTTATTATAAAATGTAATGAAATAAATAAATGATATGAACGCTCACAAACATAACGTAACATCCAAAACATTAAGGCGTATAAACTAGCAAGAGTTTATACGCCAAGTCACAATTCTTGCATTGTTAACATTACTTGGCGCAAAAAGTGAGGTGGAAAGTTACACTGATTAAAAAGTAAAAACTTATAAGTAAGAAATAATGAATAAATAAAACCTGACAAGGATCGTAGCTGATCTAGCAAGAAAAGGTAACTCAATAATTTTGCCTCCTTAGCCAGCTAGCAACCTGTAACGCCCTAGTTAGTTTTCTATGAGATTGTAATCAATAACATTATACTCAAATTACCCTTGAAATGATAGTGATAAAATCTCCACCTTAATTCCGCATCCCCTGCATTAGTTACTCCTCATTACGGCTTCGACTAAATGCCAGCTGGGAATCGCTGTAATGTTGGCAAGCTACGAGCACTTCTGTATAACAGTCTTTCAAATAAGCTCATATGGGTTTATTCCAACATGGTGTTAAGCTCCCAATATTACCGTAGAAGGTTTGCGTGATAGCCAATACGCTATATACTGTACAGTGCAGTGTGTGCTGAGAACTGGGATTCAGCCAGACGGGTTGCCAGAACGCAGGTTGAATGAGTTTGAAACTTAAAATTGGATTCTTATAAAGTGTCACAACTCCATACTTTTTCACCCATATTTTGCGGTTTCCCGTTATAGACGGCTTTGCCAGAGATAGCAGACAGCATGCCAACTCTTATGCTACTATAGCTAACATCGTATATTGGCAATCCAGAAGTAAGCTTAGTGTATGTGGCCAATATTTCGACAATACTTGGCGCAAAAAATTGAGGTGGAAGGTAACTGATTACATGTACTCCGTTACTGTACTTAAGTACATATTTCATGTATTTGTATGTTGCTTGACTAGTTTTTTTTAGGAAACTTTTTACTTTTACTCCGCTAAAAGTACAGCAGATATCCGTACTTTTACTTAGCTACATTTCACCATGATGTTGCATCACATAACTGCAGTGGAACGTACAGTAGTGTTTGAAGTAAGAGTTTCACCACCTGCTGACGAATATGCATAATTGCATGAGTTGCCTTTGAGACACGCCTAATGAAGTAAGAGGTGTTTGATATCAGAAGCAGAGTGATAAGAGCGTGTATACTATGAACAAGGCAACTGTGAACTAATGCAGGCCCTGTAGTTTTGATACTTAAGTTAATTTTAAGGTGAGAACTTCTGTACTTTTACTCAAGTGCACTTTACTTTTACTTGACTACTATTTGCCGTACTTTTTGAGCTGTACCTTAGTAAAAGTATAGATTCCCTAGGGGAAATAGTAGTCAAGTGAAAGTAGAAGTCCTCCATTTACGGGAATGCAGGTGAGATTAGCTCGTCACACACGGACATATTGTTTTTTTAAAACGGTGATACAAAGCTGATTAGTTTGTCAAGCAGAAATAGTGCAACCACGGGCATCGTTTTGCCTGTTCATAGACGCAGTTCACCAGTTCACAGCTCTTTGGCACGTTATTGTGATTTTGTGATATCTTGATTCACATGGTCTGCCAAATGACTGAATGTAGGTGATAACGATGGTCCTAATGGTTACCATAGCACTAGGTGTGGAAACATAAAGCCTACACAGACGACAGTCATCGGAGGCTGGAGTGCCGGAGTGCTGGAGTGCCGGAGTGCCGGAGTGCTGGTACGTTTTGTTCTAGGTCAGAGCTTGGCTATGAGCTAGTTATCTATGGCTTTGAAAATATGCAGGGACACAGAGACACTTATAAAACCGGGGAAAATGCAGCACATTCTGAGTCGGAGTGCTTCGCAAAGAAAATGTTCGTTTTATCTGTCTCCGAGTACTCAAGCTGTTCAAATGACTGAAATTCACATCCCTCCTTCGGCTTTCATAATGGAATCGGATGATGTGATTTTCATAAGAAGGCTGCGTCGTTGACATCTTATGCATCACTGGTTGGCCATGTTTTCATTTATTACATCATAACTCAGAAATGATTGTTTTCTAACCTTGAAAGCCTTTAATGCTCTGCAGGGTTTAAACTTCCAAACCTGAAAGTCGCTCTTATATTACACATGTAAAGAGGAAGTACCTCTTTAGTGGCGGGGGATACTTCACATGCTGCAACGTTGTAAAATGAGTAGGTCGGTGCCGTATTCCTCATTCCTCATTTTCTTTTCTTTTTTCTTTTTTTTACCATATTCCCGCTGTTTTAAATGCACTAAAAGAGGTTTAGGGGAAGAATTAAATGGTGTTGTCTGGCCTTCAGGCAGAGGAAGATGAAGTAAACAGGAATTACTGTGCAATAACAGTCATATGATTTTTATTTTTCAAGCTTTCGTCACAGCGTCTCGGTTTTGTAGAAGGTTGAGATGACACCTGGGCGGTTTTCCAGGCAACTGTCAGAGAAACTGGGGGGATGTCATACCAATTTTACTGTAGCCGTCACCTAAATGTCAGGTGAATATATGTGTGGCATGCTGGGAAAACTTATCAGGTGTCTCTGTGAGTGAAATCTGAATTCAAACTGAATTGAAATTGTTTTTGGCTATTATTTCCCCCTCGAATCATATATTTTGAAAGAACGACTACAAATATATTGAAAAATTTAAATAAAAATGAACAAAAAACCTTTAAAATAAGAAATATAAGAGTTAATTATAATAAAATAGACAAGTAGACACATTTGAAATTGTTACTATTAGTTTCAAATCTAGAAATTAAAATAAATAAATGAATTAAAAAAAACTATAATTTTATGTTCAATGCACAACTTAGCATAACTATGGAACAAGTATGCAGTTTTACACGCTGTTCCATTTTGTGATGTTATAAAAAAAAATAAAGGCCTCCAAATAGAGGATTTATCAGAGTCTGCAAAAAAACATTTTTTAATTAAAATGACATTTTCCTCAATTTTACCATCTGCTAATTTCTTTTATCCTTCATGTCGTCCCCTTTTCACCTGATCTAAAATAAAAAAACGTGTTGATATTTTTAACATTTTTAAAAAGAAATTCAATTCACTTCAGCAAGAAGATATGATATTTGTTGATATTATTATGATATAATAGTTGTTGATCAGAAGGTCAGTCGTTCAAGTCCCATCTTCACCAAGTTGTCGCTGTTATGTCCATAAGCGAGGCCTTTAACCCTGTCTGCTCCGCCGTCAGGACACTGTGTAATGTCTGAGCCTCTACTTTGACCCCAGCCTCATAGCAAACCTGCAATATGAGGAAAATACTGTAAGGAATTTCACCGTGTAATATTGTATATTTGACGAATAATGGCTGAACTCAAATGTATGTATGGATTTATTTGTTATCCGCCATGTTTATCTGTTGCTGACCCTTCGAGACCGCTGTAGTTTGTACACGCAGGAAGTTCAGCTCATAACAGTTCTTTTTTTTTTTTTTTTGTAAGTATACATGAAGTCTGTACTGAAGTCTTTTTCACATAATGGCCTTTTAACCATCAACTGCTGATGATATCAGACAACAGTGACGGGGTAAAAACAGATAACAGTGAATCCAGGAATAGCTTCCCCTTAACCTGTATAAAAACTTAACCGTCTCTCATACTGTCCCGCCGGTGTTTGTAGACGTTAATTTACAGAGTGATTAATTAACCCACATTTATTTATGCGCTTAATAGAATCAGCAACAAGCATTTTCCGCACCCCTTTCGCTCCTAAATGACGGTCAGAGTGTGCGAGCGGCACCGGATTCAATTACGGAACGGATGATCGGCTCTCCTCGCGATCGGTTTTGTATGTGTAGCTCACGGAGCTGTGAAGTAAAATGTGCAATAAAAAGCTAACCGTAATGAGGTGGTCACAGCGAGATGTACTTTCTGCAGTTTGGTAATTGCGAATTAGTGAACTGATGCATGGTTTTTCCTCTTGTTGCCAAGTTCTTGTGTAAATACACTGGATATCCTCATTATTTTCTGTACAAGCTGTTTTTAGACCGCCGCGTACCGTGCGATTCCGTCAGCGTGCATGTGTAGATCGCTATCCGTACGGGCGTTTTGTATACGTGCGAAAGGTTAATCGCTTTAAAAAGGTCACGTCGTCACTTAGATTTGTCTTTTCTATTTGTCTGATCGGGACCACGAGCGACACTTTAAATTCTAATTAAGGCTTTGGTGCGTGTTAACGAGAAACAGATCTGGGCAGTTTTTTCTGCAGGATTGTAGAAGTAGGACAGGATGCATGTTTGCATTTGCTTGACATTTAAATTTGACTAATTATTCCTCAGGAGTTTGGTTTCAGCATGGAAACGTTGCACTGTATGGTAAGAAAAGGCATTTTTCTCCGAAGCTCCTGGGGTGTAATCACGGCTGATTAGGGATGAGGAGAGACGGAATAACTTACGTGGGGTGTCTTGGAGACAATTCGACGCTGATTACAATCCTCAGGATGCCGTCAGTCGTCCACAAGCAAATATCCGCATCAGTCAACGTTTTTTTCTTTTTCTATCTTTCTGTCTTTCTTTTTTAATTTAACTTTTGGTGGACAATAGCATAAGATGCGGCTGGAAGAAGAAAATAAAACTGTCATCAAGGAAGAGTTCACGAAGTTTACAGAATTCATTAATCTTTCATGTGCTGCGTCAGCGTTTGCAGCCACTTGGCTCCTTGGCAATCGGGTTCTCCACTGCGGAACTGCGCGTCGTCCGGTGAATTTCAATGCTGCGTATTCCTCGGTGGATGTACCTGAGCGTAGTGGAGCTTTTCCTCAACTGACAAGATGGAAAGAAAAGAAATTGTTGATTAAACCGTTTCCAGTCCTTGTGGTAGAGAGCTCCAGCAGCGGGCATGGATTAATGAAACATTAATAAGGTTCTCAGAACGATGTGACAGAAACGGGACGCCTGTGTATAAATCAGCTCTTTGAATATGAAGCATAAAACATTATAATGGATCAACAACATGGTCTTGTGATGGGCTGAAGTATTCCAGTAATAAGTGGTTTATTCCTTTTAAACCAAAACATCTTGTCGGCCTTAACTGATTCGATTTATTAATGAAAGATACATTTTTCTGCCGCATTTCTGTTTTTAATCATGCGGAACATTGATGAATTGAGTCATCACTGATACCACTATCCTGTTATCACTTATGTTACAGCATGATCACATGATGGTAAATGTATTCATTTCTCTGGTGTAATCAGCAGTGCTATGGTATAAATCTGTGAAAAGATTATAGGTTCTACAAGGGGTGTTCAAGTCCAGCTGGGACTTGGGATGAGATTTCCGGTGAATTAAGGCATGAAACTGAATAACACTTACAGAAGACTTCAAGCACAGTACGGTGATGAGACTCTTAGACGCAGTAAAACATTTGAACAGTGCAAACGAAGCTTGTATATCTGTGAATGGCGATCCCGGTCGAGGTGGCTCTGAGCTCGCTGCAGTCGTACATAGGGGTAGGGTAGCGGTAGCTCAGGTATGGGACTGCTGATCGGAAGGTCTCGGGTTCAAACCCCAAGTTGCCATTTTTTGGCCTTCAGCTGCTGTAAAATGGGATAAAAATGTAAGTCGTTCTGAATAAGGATGCTGTAAATGTAAACGTGTACACATCACAGGAACTCGGATGCCACATTCCACATACAGTCCTGACCTTGCTCCAAGCCACTTCAAAAGGGAGTTCCTGGGAGGCCGGCGTACTGAGAAAACGTTCTGCCTTAATAGTATCCAAGCTGTAGTGAAATGGTGGGATAAGTGCATTAGTGTAGCAGGGGATTATATAGAGAAATAAAGAGAGTTTTTACACTCATAAATGTGTTCTGTTATTCTGTGCAATCAAAAGTCCCGGATTGACCTGAACGCCCCTCACACAGTATGAGGTATCCGTTTTTTCTTTTTTTTTTTTCTTTTTTTCTCCCTCAAGATTATGTGATAAAGTTTCAGATTGAGAGCTTAGACCTGAAGCACACACCATTATTTATCCCTTCATGACTTTCATGATCTGTTGGTAATGATGGTCGTTATTTACAAGATTATATTCATAGAAACTCACAGTCATTTTCTGTACGCATCAGTTATTTCCAGTGCAGTCGATATGTTTGTGTAAAAGGCAAGTGTGTAGAAAACGGTGTTCAAACGGACGACTGACAGGCGACATAACAGGAAAAAATCATCACAGCGATAAAATATTAATGATAATTATACGGTACATCATTTCTACATTTTAGGATGAAACATCAAATGGGTCAATGATTGGAAATTAGTCATCTTTTTTTTCCCTTCTTTTAATCAGTTTTTTAGTTTATTTACCATTATTCATTTATTTATTTGTTGATGTTTTTAGTAGAATAAATATTTCTGAGCTCCTGTTATTTTTTAATGATCGTTTTATTGATAAAGGTGTGGCATCGTTCCACATCTCAAACACCCATTTCATGCATGATGTTCAAAGCGCGATCACCAAAGCCTGCCTTTGGCCCCCTTTTTTTCCCCCCCTGAAAAGGCAAACCTGAGTCTTGCGTGTGAAAAGCACAAAAGGAGATCTAATGATGAAAAGAACGATCTGAAAATCTATGACGCAAGCCTTTCCAGAACTCAATCTTCTCTCAGGTATTGTGGCCGGCGTCGCTGTTGATTGCAGTCAGAGGGAGTGTGAGCAAGGGGCACGGATGAGCGAGCGCCTGATAAAAACCCCCCCACCGGTGATTCTTTACACAGATTGCTTCGCAGAGGTGATGGCGAGATTGTCGGGATGAGCTCTTGTTTACATCATTACAGTTAATTATTAGGCAGAAGCGCTCCGGAGGGAAGTGGATACCACCGGATCTGGACAGAAAAGTCTTCCTGATACTTCGTTATGGATATCAGCGTCTCAGCTGTGCCTCCGGGATCACTAACGCACCGTGAATGACCAGCGCTGCTGACCAGCTCCGGCCCGGGTTTCATCTCGTATACTCGGCTTTCCACATGTCGCAGCGAAATCCGTTACAATTAGCATTGTTCTGCTCGGAGGGGTTTTCAATTTAATGCTCAGCAGATGGTGCTTTTAATTATTAGCGAATCACCAGTAACAAGACTCAGGAATGACTTCTGCTTCGCGTGTTTAATTGAAACGTGCGACATGGCACGATATCAAAGAGCTGCTCCATGAATAGGAACGCAAAAAGCAGTCATTATACAATCAGTCAAAAGCCACGTATACAAACACGCGTGTTCGCCTGCGTGGGAATGTGTAATAAATATGCAGTCAAAGCTTCTTGTTCTATTCATAGAGGAGCTGGTGTTTGTGTTTGTGTGTGTGTGTGTGTGTGTGTTGTAAAAAGTAGTTTACAGAGCAGTGACTGTGTCAGTCAGTAAGACTGGGATTGATCGGCTCGTTCGGTTTCAAGTAGACATGTACCCGATTATCACTCACTCATGTGGAGCGCACAACACTACACAAAACACAACAGTATGGCACATCATGACACATTACACACCACAGCATAACGCACCGCAGCATATCATAACACACCACAGCACATCACTAAACTTGACACCTCACCAAATAGCACAGCACTAAACATCACAACACATCATGACACACAACAGCACAGTATCACAGTCCATCTTAACACAACACAGCACAGCCTACCATAACACAACACAGCACAGCCCATCACAACACAACACAACACAGCGCAGCGCAGCCAATTATAACACAACACAGCATAGTCCATCATAACACAGCACAGCCCATCATAACAAGTATCACAGCCCATCATAACTCAACACAGCACAGCCCATCATAACTCTTCCAGTGATCCAGACCTCATCTGCCCTCTGCACCTACTGACTCATCCCTATGCTGAACTGGCCTTCATGTTAATTTAAAGAACTTCTGTTATATTGAACTTTCACCTGCACAACACACATGATGTTATATCATTTCTAT
>JAQMYL010000038.1:29735058-29769710 GCA_030014365.1 Clarias pachynema
CATAACACAGCACAGCCCATCATAACACAGCACAGCACAGCCCATCATAACACAGGACAGCCCATCATAACACAGCACAGCCCATCATAACACAGCACAACACAGCCCGTCATAACACATGACAGTCCATCATAACACAGCAGAGCCCATCATAACACAGCACAGCACAGCCCGTCATAACACAGGACAGCCCATCATAACACAGCACAGCACAGCCCATCATAACACAGCACAGCACAGCCCATCATAACACAACACAGGACAGCCCATCATAACACAACACCGCACAGCCCATCATAACACAACAAAGCACAGCCCATCATAACACAACACAGCACAGCCCACTATAACACAGCACAGCCTATTATAATACAGCACAGCCCATCATAACACAGCACAACACACAACAGCACAATCACTAATCATCAACCCACAGCACAGCACAGCACTTCACAACAACCATCACCCCATAATAACACATCACATCACAGCACATCGCACCACAACATATAACACATCACATCACACCCCTTTTTTTATTGAAGCTTGAGTGAAAGCAGAGTTTTAGACTAATACACAGCCCTAGCTGGCTATGTGGTGCAACTTTCAACACCTCTGGCTTGTTTCTGCCACAAATCTGCGTACCGTCCTCCTCTCGTCACACAGGTGTCCCTAGTATATGGGTGTATTTTCACCTCCAGACATACAGACACACACAACTTTCCTGTGAAGTCGCTAAAGGCCTCTGTAGCTGCCAGACATCCGCTGACGTGCTATTTATGCATTACACGTGCACTGAGAGAGAGAGACAGAGAGAGAGAAGAAAAAGATTCCCTACATAGCCCAGATATCACATTTTGGACATGTTTAATAACGGCAGCTAATTGCAACTGCTGGTTAGAGGTTTCATCAAGTGATAGATTTGAGGATAAGAGCGACAGGCGTGATGAGTGATGCGCGAGCTCGGCCGCCATTTTGCCAGCGTTGATGGAAATGTGCTATGAGAAGTTCATCGTAAAGGGGACGAGAAAGAAGCGTCTTTGTTTCTACCCATCAGGCACATCAGGGGAAAGGACGCTTGGGCTTTAGTCGTGCAATAATGTCTTAAATTAGTTTTAATCTCATTACAGGGAGTTTTAGCGTGTAGCTGACACTCACTGAGGTTAAAGCTTGTCTCGTTACTTGGCTGCGTTTCAGAAAGCACGGTGTTGCTGTTTAATTCCAGCGCTGGAGTCGTGGACGGAGTAGAAAAGAAGCCCGGGCTGGATTTAGCGTTAATACCTGCCTCACTTACAGCGTGTGCTTTTTACATCGTGTCACTGTTGATATCGATTCTGCGTCCATCAGTAAATAATGATATTTTAGTGTGTGCCGAGGTGAAGGCCTGACAGCTCCAAGTGCAAACTCATCCTCTGTGTGTGCACTCAATTATCAGCTGCTCCAACAGCTGAGCACTTTCACTGGCCTCTGTCCTGTCTGTTTACACACTGACGCACCTGACACTTCTGCTGCCATTATATATTCTTTCTCTTTTCTTCTTTCCCGTGTTTTTATTCCAGACTTTATGTCTCTTTCTTCTGATGTTTTTTTTTTTTCAATTCTAAGCCCTCAGTCATTCCTTTCCTTATTTCTTTTTGCCTTTCTTTTTCTTTTTTCTTTTTTCCATTTTTTTCTTTCATGCCCCCTTTCTTTCTTTCTTTCTTTCCATTCTTTTTCTTTTTTGCCCCCTCCCTCCCTTTCTTTTTCTTTCTTTCTTTCTTTGTCTTTATAGCTTTTTGTTTATTGCCTACTTTTTCTTCCATCTTGCCTTTCTTTCCTTCCTCTCCTTTGATTTGTTTTCTTTCAATATTCTTTTCATTCCATCTCCTCCTTCCTTCTTTCCTTTCTTTTCTTCTTTTTTATTTCTTTGTATATTTCTTTTTATTATCTACTTGATTGTTTTTCCTTAATACTTTTTCATCCATTCCTTAATTTTTTTCAGTTCAGCTTTTTTTTTTACTTCTTTCTTTCTTACCTACTTGCTGTTTTATTTCACTTTTTTTCATCTCCCTCTCCCTTCCACTCGTTTTTCTTCTTTCTATTTTTATTATTTTTCTTTATTGCCTCTCTTGTCCATTTCCCCTCATATGTTTTGTTTGCTATCTTACTTTCCTTTTTTCTTTTTTACTTCTGTCACAATTTAATGGATGGATGTGGATGGATGGATGGATAGATAGATAGAAAGAACGAATGTTATTTGTGTACCCTTTAAAACCTGGAATGTAACACCCAAACGTTATAATAAACAGTATAATACGCTGTTTTGTGTGAGTCTTTGCTTTCTTTAAAAAAGAGAGAAAAAAACGTATGTCATCAGGTCATCAGTGACCTTATTTGTTTGACTTTTTGGCATCTTTAATCCGAAATGACCCGAAGCCACAATTATGACAGTTACGTCACTGCAGACTCTGAACGGCGTGACGTTTCACCAGGCTGTTTGTAGTTCTGCTCGTGTTTCGTGCCCTCCTGTATGTTCCTGCACACACACTGTGGTGCTCATGATAAGACGCCGCTCTTTTTCTTTCTTTTTCTTTCTTTCTTTTTGCAACCCTTCCCTAAGGGGCAGTGCAAACGATTGCATTTACCACAAAGCCGAGGTGTTTATACCCTGCACCCGTAATTCTTTAATCACGGCCTCCGTTACAGCGCACGGGCAAGTGCGGTGGCATTATTATCTCTCCAAGGTCAGCGCTAACGAGAACCTCTCCAGGCCTGCATGCCACTGATTGACTCACAATTTCACACACGGGTGCAGAACAGAAGCCGCTCACACATTCATAGCAGCACTCGGCCACGTTTATTAGGGGAACCATTAGGGCTCGAGTCCAAGAAGCAAGGCGACTTCCTCGCGGGCTCCGAATACCAACACGGGCATTAATTCTCATCTTCGGGAGATTTTTTACCGGGATCGACTTATGTGGGTTTCATTTTGAGGGCAGGATGAAACATATTTAGACACTTCCACGACAGCTGACTTTTCATCAAATTGCCCATTAACAGACTTTCAATGCTTAAGGTGAAACTGTCCTCTCGGTCTTTGGAGGTAATTAAAAATCATTTGACATTTTCATTAATTTGAACTCAACTCTCTGAGTAATACATTCTTGCTGGACCTTTCTGACAGATTAACCGTTTGTCTCCTTGTCAAGCAGTGACCTTGACATTGTTCACGTCGCATACGTTTTCTCCGAGGCTGCTTTAAGCTCAGGCTGTTTTTTTTTCTTTTTTACTATTTTTTTTTTTTTTAATGAAATACAGTTGGAATGGCTTGACTCATCACTGTGTTTACTTACCACATTGATCTATTTTAAAACATACAGAAATGAAGTCGAATAAACAAACGGAAACCTGCCAGCATCCGTATAAAAGACCCGCGTACCATATGTTATATCGGAGTGATAATGAAAATCTTCCAGATGGTTAGGATTGGAACTATTGGACCGCGCAGAACCGTGCGGAAACTCGTTCCAACTAATAGATTTTGGTCAGTTAAAATCGGGGATATTTTCAGTCCACACACATTTAACCAGCGTCCCACGTCAGAAGCGCAGATCCCTAAAGATTCACCAAGAACTAGAGTTATAAAACTTTACTAAGACATCCAGACTCCACGGCCCATTTCCTACGCTAACATTTTATTGCCCGTCATGATCACTTATTTAGAATATTAAAGAAAGCCTTGAAAGGACCCTGAACTTCCAGAAAGGCAAATCTTGTGCCAGGAGCTCGGTCTTGCCGAATCCTCGCTGCTCCGCTTCCCGTCCCAGCATATTTTACAGCATGCATGCTCCGAACAAATCAGTTTGTACCACTTAGCATAATTACACTCCTCCCAAAGGAAGTGGGATTGTCTGGAGATGCACTTTTCTTGCGAGTGAACTGTTTACCTATGCATCATGCCTGCATGCCCCTGTCTAAATCTTTGCACCTTATTATAACAAGATTGGTGCAAACAAACCAGGTCTCTTGGAAATGTCAGGAAAGATAAATGCTCTTCAGCCCAAGATGCGCATCGACGTCGTCGGCTCTGTTAGAAGCGGCTACTCGTGCTAGCTCCTTTAGTGTGGGCTGGAATTTGAATACTGAATAGCATAGAGAAGATGTGCTGTAGTGAACCTGATTTGCACTTTGAGAGAGAAAAACATGCAAAAAAATAAAAATAGGACATCCTTCATAAGATTCACAGATGTGAACATAAATTAACTGTGACTGATGACCGATGTTGTTGTTAAGTAGGTGCACCGCGATGTTGCATGATGTTTGTCTCTGGATTAAACAGACAGGAAATAGTAACGATATGTGACGGTCATTTTATATGACTTTATAAACCTTCTGATGTCATATTGTACCTGTAAGGTTTCCCCCAGACACCCGTTCGTTCGGTTGTGGCTCCTCACTTGTATCTAACCATGTGCTGAGACTTGTATTACGATTGATTCCTTAATTATTATATATTTTTTGTAATATCTTGCAGGTGAGTTATCTTTGGAGAAATTCCCATATGGATTTTGAGCACTAATGAGCAAGCCAGAGGCAACTGTGGCAAGGAAAATCTCCCTGAGAATACAGGAGGCACCAGGGAACTCGTCCAGCTTTTCTTCCCTTTTTTTTTTTTTTTTTTTTTGTCCCATCCCTTGTATGAAACTCGTAAATAACAGATGGCTTAATATTTTAAGGTATTATAAAGACGCTAACAAAAACAAAATGAGCTGCCGAGACCAGTACAGTACTGTGCAAAAAAAAAAAAGTCTTGAACCACTTTTCATTTCTTCATAGGGAATTACATTGTCTTGCAAAAGTATTCGTACCCTTTCAACTTTTCCACATTTTATCACTTTACAACCACAAACATGAATGTATTTTATTGCGATTTTATTTGATAGACCAACACAAACTGGTGGACAGAAAATTATAAATTGTTTTCCTTTTTATACATATAAATATACCTAATATAAATCTAATATAAAGTCGGACGTGCATTAGTATTCAGCTCCCTTTACTCTGATTCCGCTATCTAAAATCAATTTTAAAAACTGGGAACAAATGTTTTACTGCAACAGGCTGCAAAGTGCCTAAAGATACAATTTAAAAATAGTTTTGTTGGGTTTTTTTGTTTGTTTTTTTATGTATCAACTTCAGCAGCACCCTCATTTCCCCTCTCATCTGTTCCAACCACTCAGCACTCAGCATCTGATTATATCATCATCTGCACCTGTTTCTCACTGATTCATGCCTTAAATTAGGTGTTGTTTTTTTTAATTTTATTATATGCTTGAATGATTCATAGGTCACTGTGTGGATTAACAAACAAACAAACAAACAAAAAAGATTTCTCAGAAACTGGTCAGGAACAGGGACTGGATTGAGAATGAGAGACAAAAACTTGCCAGAAACCAGAGCCAAAAAAAAAAAACAGAAAGTCCTTCAGGAAGCCTGGGGAACTATTCCTCAAGAATACATTATAAATATTAGAAACTCTGTCTCTTCGGAGGCACAACATGAAGAAGTGAGGGGGCTCAAGACTTTTGCACAGTGCTGTATATTATTACTAGTACGCTTGTAGGATGCTGGTTCACTCCCGATTGGATTAGGCTAATCTACGGCTCTGCCGAACAAATGCTGGACAGAGTGCACCACCAAGGACTGCGACTTGCCCTGGGAGGATTTACTGTAGGACCTTCTCCTACATTCAGAGCCTGTATGTTTTGCATGGAGTAACAGATGCTTTCAAACTGGCTCTTCGGTATGCAAATGAGCTCCCACAAGCAGAAGTTTCCTGTTTATTCCACGTCTGCGGGTCTCAAGTGGTCCACACGTGTCCGTGGTGTAATGTACTCTGGCAGGTACACTACATTCTGTAATACGTGTGAAGCTGCAATCGCATGCGCCAAAAACTCTCTAAGGGCAAAGTGTTGAATCATCGTCACCTCCACACCTACAGTACCCGTCTGAACCGTATATTATCCTGTCGTTCTTTATTAACGCATTTCCTCAGCTGGTACGTGTCCAGGTTATAAGTCTCCGTGTGCCATGCCCATTTAATCCCCTTTATATTAACCTCCGAGCTTGTTGTTTTTTAATGCCTCTGATCCTTTCGTGTGCTTCAGCGCGAAGTGCGAAGCGGAAAAGTGTTAGTTATCACCACTGCGCGGCTTTTGTGGACTTTTCTCAGTTGATTTTAGAAGCAGATTGTCCTCCCACAGTCGCACAAACGGGAGCCGCATGGTGTGAGTCACACACACACACACACACACACACACACACACACACACACACGTCGGTATAAACTGGATTTTGTTTGCTGTTTCACTTTCATGCTTGGTGGAATTTGCTCGCCAGTCTGTGAAGTCTATAAATAGTCAGAGTTATGATGTTTTGTATCACGCTCATTTTAATTGCGTGTTCGGGTTTGTATATTCGGGGGTTTAGGAGTTATGAAAATGTCAGCAAGGACTGCTTCGGCGTGCTTTTTTCAAATATAATACTTCCTTTCTGAGCTGCGGGCTCAGGTGTGGTGTTTTATTATGAATTGGACCCTTATTAATGAGATTGATAGCATGGGACAGTCAATTTAACCTGCTTTTGCTTACTTCCTAGTTCTAACCTTTGAACCCTATACTGTATGAACGAAGATACTCTAATGATTGGGAAATACAAAATGGGAAGTAATAAATACCACCTCAGTCGTATCACTTTCAGAGTAAGCGTAGCAGCACTTATTTACATTAACGCGCAGCACACCGCGAGACCCCCCCAGTAATAGATATGTTTGTATTCGTGTAAGTGCATCACAGACATGGAGAATGACTTTGATTAAGGCCTTATCACCAGTCCAGAAACATGCCGGAGGGATGTAAATGGGCGCAGCTGTAATAGAGCTTCATTAGCCGAGTCCACTTAAAAAGCTCTCTGTAGCAAAAGCACATCTGATTAGCAGAGCGGTGCGAAACGTGTGGGTGTCTGGCCCGAAAGAGCCTTCTTATTAAAGCCACCGCGCGCTGCCTCTCCGTTAGAAGTCGGCTTATGCTCCTCTGGAGATATGCAAATGTGTTTCACAGGTGATCGTGACCCTCAAGCTCCTTGATCGAAATGGAAGGGAAAAAAAAAAAACCCTGTGCATGAAGCACAATCAAAGGCACTGCACAAGTGCCAGAGATAACCAGTTTATGTTTGACATGATCCATCATATTCATACCGAATTAGAGCTCTAGGTAATAGGCCTATATTTCACACCGCACCGTAATTAAAACTGGTGCCGCCAATTTTAGATGTTAATTAATGCATTATAGGAATATTCATGCTTTTTTTAACTTCTTTCCCTGTCGGATCCTATAGGTCACAGCACAGAGGTCTTATAGGGTCTCGTAGCACAAAGCACAGACTGATGGCAGAGATTGCTTTGTTCAGATTTCTGTAGAGTAAAAGTTATTAAAGGTCCCATACTTTTTTTTTCCCTTAATAAATCAAGTGTGTGTGTTAATACCCCAGCTGAAATACCTACCCAGGGTCATTTGTGTTAATGGGCTACTGATGAGCCACACCCGTTCAAACAGGAGGCCAAGCTGGAGGAGGGGCTTTTCTTATATGAGGTCACATTATGGGGAAAATCTAGTTGGCTTGATGAAACCCGAGTCAATACAAAAACAAACACTGGAAAAGTGTCTGAAAATGATTAAATGTAAAAAAGTCAAAATAGGTCCTTTTTTAAAGTTAAATAAAATGCTGATTTATTATTATTATTACTATTATTATTATTATTATTATTATTATTATTACAACAGAGATTTAGTTTAGGCCAGTTTGAGTCATTTCATGCATCATTCATTGTCTTCGTCTTTTGTTCCAGTTGTACTTTATGTTCATCTAGCTGGTGTTTTGCTGATTTCTTTAATTATTGCATCAATAAAAAATAAAAAAGTCTTTGATCTGAGGATCTCTCTTGCTAAGTATTAGTAAGTTTTTACTGTTGCCGGCCAACACAGGCTCAGATTTATTACCCGGCATCAAGCTCTTGACAGTGCCACTCCAGAATAGCGTCTTTTACTAGATTTTGAGATGGCTCAGGCGCTAAAGCAAAGTGACTATAATTCATCGAAACCACCTGGTGATTCCCCCTAGTCACCTTCCTCGCTTTCTTTTTGCCAGATGCTTCTCCTGCATCCAATCAATCTTACCGTAGACCGACCTTGAGTCCAATTCTTCCACTTTTCGTTGTTCGGGAGCTTATTCCCTCTTTGCTGTTACTCATTAGGCAACACACCTGTGTCCAGACCCAGATTAAAGTTGGATCATGGTACTCAGTATCAGACATGGGTTGGAAATTGAGAAAAGAACAACAAAATTCATAATCACGAATGTGACGTGCGTCGAAGGAATACACGGTAAAGGTTTTAATTCTAGTAGGGATATGGAAATAAGTTCCCCAAGTCTCCGACATATACACGACTACCCCAAGATTCTGTTGTTATAAATACATCGACAGAACATGGCTGAGGAAAAAGGAATTTGGATTTGGATCTCACTCTCACGTTGTGGTTTAGGATGAAAGGAAGCCGAGTAATTCATCCAATCTACTAGCTGTCTTGGTCCATGAACGGGGGGGGTTTTAATAGATCTTGGACATGGGCTAGGAAGCATTGAAGCAGGAAAGACATGCATAATTATAATGCATGTCTGCAGGGAATAGCTTTCTGAAACAGGATATGAAAATTAGTTTGAAGCAACACACTGTTCTCCAGTCCAATTACAAGTGCCAGTTACAATTACAAGGCAAACACCTTCTGAATAAATAAAGATTAAATTAATAAGTAAGAATTAAAAGTTTGCCCCGTGCAGTTAGACATCTGCATATTAATTTCCTCAGTGTCACCACCGCGGTGTTGTTGTGCCCTTATACCGCCGTGCCGCTTGTCATAAAGTGGTGATTAATTTCCTATAACAGAATCTCTGCCACGAGAGCCGGCTATGAGGCAGAACTCGGGTTTATACGGTATAAATGCACTTGTATTAACAGCATGAAGAGATCTTTATTTAACGTTGTTGAGACGAGTCACGGGTGTCTTCAAAAGCGTCTTCAGTGCTGGGAATTTTTTATTCATTTATTTCATTTTTAATCACAGGTTCTCAGTAACATGACATGAGCTTCTTTTGAAAGAGAAGCAGTAGACTCGAACTTTTATACCGTAAGTGTTAACAAGAGCTAGCATGCTTCGCAGGCATACCACGGTGCAATTTGAATGCAACCACAAGGCCCCCAAGTGCTCGCCTTATCCATCATCGCGAGTTCAAATCCCCGGTGATGCTACAGTAGTATAGCCTCTCTGGAGAGAGCTGATTGGACGAGGGCTAGGATGGGAGGCACTTCAACACTCCCGTCAATCCCGGCGTCTGTGAGCTTACGCGATAGCGGATAGCGCTGTCTACAGTACACCACTCCCTATGGAGCGTGAGCAAGCAGTTTGAAAAGATGTGGTTGGCTGGCGTTACAAGGCTCGGAGGAAACACGTGATGGTCTTCCTTGATTGGTGTTTGTAGCTTTGATGCATGGGGGAGTACGGCTTTGATGGGAATCGGCTACAACTAAATTCCCCCCCAAAATATTAAATGCAACAATAAATCAATAAGTCTGTTCTTAATAAATATATAAATCCGTCAGTGAACAGGAGTGAAACACTTCAGGATGTGCTGCTATTGGAATAAAGTAATATTTGAGTTACTCTCAAACTATCCTGTAGTTTATTATCCTGTAGTTTATTATTTTTCCAATAACAGCACATCCACAAGTTTTTAACTTCACGTAATCCACAGAATCTAAGTAATGGAATAGTAATATACTGCATATATTGATTTGTAATGTGTAATATTCCACACATATTTGGATAAAGATGCTCTGAAACCCGAGAGTTAACATCCTCTCCGCCTTCTTCAATAATTAATTAGTTCATCTCGCGCTAAGTATTTCGCTCCAAATGACCTTTCATTACTCATAAAATAATTTTACAAGTTAAATAGACTAAGACCCCCTCTGGAGCTCAGCTATAAATACTTCTTTTTGAGGTGTGTAATTTTTTTCTTTTCATTCTCTTTTTTTTTTCTTTCTTTTTTTTTTTTGTCACAGGGCCCAATCAATGCTTCAGAAATAGGCTTGCTTTTCATCTCGAGGGCATGAAAGACAAACGAGACATCGATAAGATTAAAAAGGAAACTTTGTAAATGAAACACCTCGATAACACGACGACGGTTAACGCTCCGGCCGTCGATACAGCTTTATATCGGCCTATAGGATTTCCAAGGTCCAGTCGATAAGCGGCGTGGCATTTTATGGGCGCTGTGCAGCAGCAGCGAGGTGCCGTTCCACCTGGTTGGCGGCGGGCATCCATCTTTTGTACGAGTGAACGAGTGTGTTTGGCCGCGTTTGCCTCTGGCTCTGATGAAGTGCTCCTTCCCTGAAGGTGACCTTCTGTCTCCATACCTGCTGCTACAGTCTATTAAGCACCTTAATGATGACCAGTGCCAGTGGGCCTCCTGTCCAGCGGCGGATGAGAGCATGAGGGACTTTTCTTTCCAAAACAAGTCCGCCTCCTTTTGTCTGTTTGTCTTTCTCATGCCTCACGGACCTTCGATTAAGTGTCGCGCTGAGGCTCGTCATGAAGCTGTACATTACGTTGGAATGGTGTGATAGGGACGACTAGGACACCTCTGAGTGCTGTTTTTTTTTTTTTTCCTTGTGTGTGTGTGTGTGAGCGAGTCCTCTTATTGATCAGCCTTCTCCCCTTGATGCCGGTAATTCCGCATTCTGTTTGAATTTCTATAGTATCTTCTCAATCTACAGTGGATATCCGAAGTAAACGGCATTGTGTGAGGCGGACGTGTGTAAAGAACGCGACAACAACTGGTGCGATCGAGTTCCTAGTTCACTTTTAACATGGCGAATTCCATCCTGTTTAAATATTAAGGTCTGGAAACACATCTCATGCACTGGATCCACCTTTAATCCGCAGCTATTCTGATCGGTCAGGAGGTGTTGATTAGTTTTCCATATTAACACCTTTGACTATAATCCCCACTGTCTCTAATAACTTGTAAGATGGATGCTTCCTATAATCCAAGCCTTATAATAAACTGATTTTAAAATGTGCTGTTACTTTAAAAAACAAAAACAAAAAAAAACGTCCTGGGTAATATTGTGTTCAATCTTGAGGAAAGAAGGAGACGTTTTCACTTTCCAAAACTGTTGTGCTGATACAACAAAACTAACTAGACTCGCCTTTATTTTTATGATTTTTTTTTTTACCAATGTTTCATACGTGTTTTAAGCGTTTCATAGTTTAAGCTTAAAAAAAATAATAAAAAATGTATAATGTTATGCAGACTTGCCACTGCCATGCCAGCGATAGAGACTTCAGCGATGTGTACTTACTATAAGTAGACTGCATGCAGAGAGACTAATCAGGGAGGAAGCACTCCAGATGAAAATGTGCACTTAGAGTAAGCAGATGACTCCGCGCGAGTCCCGTCGCTGACAGACAAAGAGCGATGAAGACCTTTTTTGTCCCCACGTAGGTGTGAATATCATTAGGCGCATTTGTTCAAGCTTGCAGGATATGGCAGCTTTGTGCACACGACCATGGTGAGGGAAAATAAATAAAAAAAAATTTTTTTTTTTAAAGGCTAACGGGGGGAGAAAAAAAAAAACAAGAAACCCAAACTAAAACAATATGGAAATAAGGCAGCGGTGTGACTAATGGCTTACTGTTCCGGGTCTGAACATGTTCTCCTCAAAGTGAGGCATTACACTCGTATCAGTGTCTTGCCTTTTCCTTTCATCTCTCACATTTTTCCCCCCAAACACACAGACACACAAAAGGGCTGAAGTCACCTCAAAAGAAAATGGAGACCTTGAAGCCGTCTTTATTTTTAGGGATGTGGAAGTGTTTTGTGTCACCCCCCCCCCTTTTTTTTTTCCCTGTGAGAGCGAATCAGGGTTGTGGTGCACACGAGAGGTACAGAGTGCTCCGTGTTAATCTTTCTCTCCTGGACTCAAACCTAGCAGGGGCTTCGGATCAAAGTTCTGCTTCTGCCGAAAAGCCATGTAGTGGCGTCCTCTGGTCAAGGAGGCAACTTTTCCCCCCCCTTTTCTCTCTTTTTCTTTTGTTTTCCTGGTCAGCATGCCTGAAAACCTAGACCTGGTTGTAGAAAATAATTCTCACCTCGACTAATCTCGCGTTATTCTAGTCTGCCTCCACTAACATGATGCTCATAAGGTTTGTCTAAGCTCACCTAAGCTAACATTACTGCTTCTTCTTCTTTTTTTTCTTCCTTACACATTGTTTGTGTAGGGATTTGGGGGTTAATTTGACCCGGTCACAGGGTTATTAATATAGAGGATCTTATTACCCCTTGAGCAACTGATTGCTTTCATTTAAAGGATCTGTTTTATTAATGCTAATATTAGCAGGGCCCTGACCTCTAATCCTTCTACAGTCAATTAGTGTAGTTTCCACCTGCAGGGCACGCGCAGATTTATGTGCTTACCGAGGAGTTTAACTGCGAACCCTCCTGTATTTTCACCTACTGTACTGTACCACTTATACACTATACACACACAACTTCATCCCAGAGGATGGGACAGGAAACATGCTCATGCGCTGCAGAGTTTAATATGGTGTAAAAAAAAAAAAAATAAATAAACAAATATATCATCTTTAACCTTGAGTAGTTGAGTCGTTTTATATGAAATGTATTTTTGAGCCCTAAACATGCTGCATATTTAAATTCATTCAATGTCCAACTCTATAAATTCAGTGCTGAAGTCTGATTGGCTGAGCCATGTGCAAAAAAAAAAAAAAATGCAGGTAAAATCTGGACAGTAATTAAATTCTACAGTATATTAATGCATCAGGCTTTAAACCAATAAAACTTTAAATAGATTGATGATTAACCGGATGCAGGGATTTGCTGCGCATGACAATCAATAAAATCAATCAAATAAAATTTGCCCGTTTCTCAGCGCTGTTAAAAAAAAAAAAAATCTAATTCAAATCAAATTCAAATTTTATTTGTCACATACACAGTATGATGTACAGTGAAATGTTTCAACAACCGTCCTTGACTTTTAAGAAAAATACAGTATTTCAAATAAAGAATATGAAATAAAAGTATAATAATAATAAAAAGAAAAATTTAGTATGAAAAAAAAATTCAAATAAGGAATATAAAATATGAAATAAGAATATAATAATAAAAAAGATAAATTGAGAATAAAAAAATATTCAAATAAGAAATATAAAATGTGAAATAAGAATATAATAATAAAAATATTTACAGTATTGTAAACTTTTGGCTGTACAATTTACATTACAAGTAATTAAATTTTTTTTTAAATAGAATCGAGATGGAATCGAGGTGGAATGTCCAGTCAAAGTTAAAACGCAGTATAAAATTAATCATAACGTACAGCGGTACCTCGGCATACGAGTTTAATTCTGGAGTCGAGTTCTTAAGGTGAAATTTCGTATTGCAAAACGCATTTTCCCACAAAAAATAATGTGAATGCAGATAATCCGTTCTGGCCACCCAAATATATTACCAGTATTATCAATTTTCAACACTATAATCATATTTTTGGATATAAAAAATAAAATCATTTTAAAAAGATATGCAAATGAAGTAAAACATGAAATAAATAGACATTAAACCTCACTTAATTTTTGATTAATGAATGATTCCTCTAAAAGATTTAACTGAAAGTGGCTCCTTTTTCATCTTGCTAAAATCCATGCTAACATTCTTGGGACTCGTGTTGCAAAGTCTTCACTAAATCTTGCACAAAATGGCAAAAAACAAAACAAACAAAAAACAAACCCACCAAAATATGTAAAGGCTTGGCTCGGCTTTCCACTGACGCAGACATGCTTATAAACGGCTCCCGGACATCCGCGCAACTTAGCCAGCGTTCGACTCGGTTCGGTTTGGTTTATTCATATGCTGAGGCAAATTTCTTGCAAAATTTCAGTTCTTAAAGCGATAATCAGTGAAGCAGGCGTTTGTATGCCGAGGTACCGTTGTACATTCATATATAAGCACATGAGCCATTCATCGTTCTGTCTGTGGAATTCCCTGATTTGTCCCCGAAAGGTTGTGGAAATTTAATTATATGTTATTTACTTCTGAAAAATTTATCTGAATATAGTTATTTATTTTATTTAAGCTTCTAGTCAGATTGTTTATGACTTCAGATACTCTCGGATCGGGACGTAAACAAGCATGCGTCAAAACTTTATGCCATTCAACTGATGACAAGCCCTTAGTTCTAACACACAATAAAACACACTAACGTTTCTCACTGGGGGAAAAAAAAAATCAGACGGAATTTTATTTCTGTAATTTTTAGTAAAGTAACATTCATGTCATAAAATCTGCCCTGGAACGCTTTCTCATGAGGTGTACAGCACTTCCAAAACCCTACATGAATAAAAATCGGTTTAATTCCAGGCTAATGTGAGTCGGAACTACTCTGTCACGTTATACCACATTTGACTTTTAGCTCAGAGTCAGTCCCATAAATCCACGGTTCAGCGACTTCCTTCTGTAATTGTGCAGATAATGGCTTTCATATACTGTTACAGTAAACTGAGCACATGTAGGCCAGATGTTTTTAATAACCTGCTACTGGTAAGAGTCTAGTCTGTGATGACAAATGTACTTACATCGTAATCCATCTTTGGGCGGGTGGTGCTGCGTGTTAGCTATAAGGGTTAAAGAGCAGTTCCAGTAGTGGGCCTGGCGTGGTTTGGGTGGCCAGTCATGAGAGAAAAGCACTTTTATAATGTAAGCCTTTATTCTAAGCTTTTTAAACCGTAGTCCAAAACTTTCATACGGGTTGCATTGCACGGAGTTGATGTTCATATACAGGGATTCTTTTCTTTATGTGGCTTTAGGTTACTTACTGTAGTTATACATACTGTAGGCCAATTTCATTCTCGCAAAGTTGTTGGCACGAGGTTAAACTGTTTGCTGTACTGTATTCTCCGCGCAAGTACTCGAGTCTCAAAAGTGCCCCAACACTACAAAGACCTGGTTTAATATATCAGTATATAAATATTATAATAACAGGAAGTAACGTGACAAGTCGAACCATTTGTGTTATTTGGCATGTGGGACTAAACGCTGATAGCTTCCACACACTATCCAGATCAAACCATGGTTCAAGTGAACACTTCACAAATCATAACCAAGTCTGGAAAAAATAAAAAAACACTTCAGTCACCAAGGGCTGCACTCCTGAAAAACTATCGTCATAAAGCCAAAAGCAACTTCAGTCCCCGAAGGCTGCACTCAGTAAGTAAGACGGTGACTTATGGCTGAAAGTTACAGCAGTATTTACACAGAGAAGGTCAACAGTTTTCTGGGCAATTCATTAGGCTTTTCCAAATCATCTGCATGTAGTTCACACCTCTGAGACGGCAAGATTTTCTCTTGAGCAGAACTTGAGTCGAAGATGTCCAGCATTCACAAAACAGCTTTCATTGTTATAAAATAGCACTTGATCCAGCTCATTCTTACATTTTGTTTAATTGGATAAATTGTCTGCAGAATGTACTGTACTGTAATAAAGACACAGGATAAAACCTCGTCATTGGATTTAAATGGACGGAACCAATCTTTTTTGTCATATTTTTATTGCTATTATTATTATTATACTGTTTTTTTTTTTTTTAAGTATATTTATAGCCTGAACTGTGCATTTCAATATGACATATTTCACATACATCTAACTATCAGATTGTCGTCCTCACCCACACCGCTGTCACACGAGAAAAATGCACTTAAGTTCAAGGTCAGAATCACATGTAACTGATACACACAGGCGTATCTCAAGGCCACATGTGTACCCGTCACATAAATTCTGAACAGAGCTCAAGTCCATACTTATGCCCGAGGTGTGTGATTTATGTACCTAATGCTCTCTATGTATACCGTATGTAATTCGATTCTGAATTTGCTGCTGTCTCAACTAATTAACACAGGGGTGACAAATTAAAAGGAAAATAA
Source organism: Clarias pachynema (assembly GCA_030014365.1). Lineage (NCBI taxonomy): Eukaryota > Metazoa > Chordata > Actinopteri > Siluriformes > Clariidae > Clarias > Clarias pachynema. The sequence continues at coordinate 29,751,151 of JAQMYL010000038.1, forward strand.
AACAAAGTGTCTCAGTAATGCATCGGACCAGCTTTAGGCTCCAGAACAGCGTAAACATGGATATGAATAGTGAGCCCTTGTGACCTCTGGATTAGAGTTGACTTAATTTTTGATTATCATGATTTTCATTATGACTTTATTCAACAGCGCTAATATTTACTGTCAGGTCTTTACACAGGTCTTTGTATTTACCACAGATTTTGAAGTGTTTAAAACTACTAAAAGATCGTTTAATGTCATCTTCTACAAAGCAATAATCTTTTTCTGCTGCTTTCCCCCCCTTTTTTCATTCAACTGCTCCATGCTCCAGTCCAGTAGGTGGCAGTATTGCTATAAACTCATAAGTGCAAGAAGGAATTAGTTTTCAAAATGCGAGTATTTGAAAATGTATATTTTAAAACGTTTTTTTAAATATTTTTTTTTTAATAGAGTTCATCTATTTGCAACCATTTAATGTTTGTAAATTATTTGTTGGTCCAAACAAACAAATACATACATTAATTGTGTGAATCAATTCAGAATTGAAAACTGACCCATCAATTAAAAGACCAATAAAGGATTGTTTTAATTGTATACTCAATTGAATCTAGCGTGGATTGAGGGAGGGGCATCCTGGAGAGACCACGCCCATCCAAAATTAAAAGGTTTCATCATATAACAGAGGAGATCTTCATATTGATTTGCATTTCCTCCCACAGAGGGACAAGTAGATTGAATCTCGTGCCGGCAAAAGTAAACGTCCTCCACAACATAATCCATCCGTTTATTTCCATTTTATGTGACAGTCATATTTTAAACATTACCGCTAGACGCAAAAACAGTTATCCCTCGGCTATTATTATAATAACCCTCCTGTTGATTGCGTCTTCTCTGAAGCAGGAGGCCTGACACAGAGTCACTCTGGCAGCGTATGGTTTATGCTGGGATATTTCCTTTGAACCAGGGCTTTGATATGAGCCTTTTGAACTGCTGAAGGACTATTTGAAAGGAGAATATGTAAATTGGGTATATAATAAAATAAGCTGCTAATGTTGATTCACTGTACGGCACGTGATGCCGCTTTAAAAGCGCCTTCTCATTATTATTTTATGCTTAATTTAGATTAACCTCTGAAACATTCGCTGTTCATTTGCAGGATGTTATAAAACCTTTTTTAAAACGTGCTGAGATTTGACTTTAGGTAAATTGCTTAAAAATGTGGGACATGTTAAAAGATACAGAAGTGGAGTAAACATTTACCACATGGATGCATGTATTAGTCAGATTTAAGTGTTAAGCTCCAAATACATCCATTTAACCCTGTGTGCATGCAATAGTTTATTATAAAGGGAGTTAGAAACGACTGACTCCATCAGTGCTGTTGGAATTTATGATTTGAAATTTTCTCCTTTTTATTTTTATTGTGACGTGAAAATGATTTCCTGCTAATCTTACAGGACTAATAATTTCTCCCGGCTCACCTTTAACTTTGAGCATGTTACACACATCACTGGGAACTTGAACTTATATTTCTTATTTTATTCAGCTCCTCAAAGACAGGAAAAATTTCCACAATGACGTGTCAGCGCACTGTAAATGTATCCTGCTCTAAATGTGTGAATTTTTCATGAAGCCTTACACAGAAGCAGTACATTATTCTGTCATGCCACAGTTTGATTTCATCTTGTTCCTCTTCTTTTCCTTTCTCCTTTTTCTTTTTTTTTTTTTTTTTCTAACAGCCTCCTCGCAATTCAATGTCATTATCAATTTATAATGCCATAGCTCTGGTGATAAATACCATAAAACATTTAATAAGACCGCTAACCACGTGTCAGGGTAAAAATCTTAATCAATAGAAAGTTCACAGCTTCAGACGAATTGATCCGTGCATTTTGTAATGAGTAGGAGATTCAAAGGCAGATAACGGGCCGGGACCTCCATTAATTCACCCGTCAGAGTGTCTAAAGGGCCTCCGAGATATATTTACTAGATAGCTCGTAGTGAAGTCTTCATCTCCCTTATCCGGGGAGACTTATCATGTTATCCGAAGGATCGTGATGCTTGTTGGCGTTAACATTCTAGCCATTTATCTGCTTAGACAGTAGGTGACGTTACACAAGCCTGTTATATAACATCTGGCTCGTACTGATCGATAAGAATGGTTACTTAATTTCATGTGATGAGTTATTAGATTTTCACCATATTTGAAATGAACTCTCATGATGTTTTCAGCTGATTTAAAGCTTGACCCAGAGGATCATATACTGTCTAAATGATAAAAATAATTATTCTGTTTTCTGATTTATTTAAAGCTAGTTGAATAAACACATCCTAGTGCTCTGAACATCATAAGTCTAGATTTTTAATCATGATTTATTTATTCATTTATTTGTATGTATATATGCTTGTTTAAATCCCACACTTTTTTACTTTACATATTTTTTTCGGGTGTTTGTGCTACTAAAACGAAACATTTCATTAAACGTTTCATTAAAAAACACTGACTAGATAATAAATGCCAATACCCTTCTTGAAAAGTGGAACGAGATTGGCAATAATGTGTGCATGCAGTCGATGCACTTTATTATACCCGTGAAATCTTACTTTGTATTGTGTAAACTCCTTCGTTGCTTTCAGACACCAAATCCGGAAAATATGATACGTTGAGCTGCGTCTTAAAGTTGCCAATCAAAAAGAATCTTTTGCCTATTCGGCCATGGCACAGCTGCTACACACCACATCAAGACACAGCAGTCTATTAAAGTCTGTTTAGTTCACTTTTTTTTTTTTCTTTCTTCAAATGGCTACAGCTGTTTGACCAGCATATTGAGCTTCTTTGCCAGATTGCTGGAAAGCGTAAGAGTTGGTCATCCATAAAAGTGGCCATTGAGCGTTAATCAAGACCGGTAGAGCAGCTGCTCAATCAATTAGCACTTCTTGTTGCTGGCATCACGGCTCTAATACACCTGGCACCGGTTTCCACATAATCCGGCCCAGGATCTGTCTAAGCGAGTCAAACCACGAACTGAGCATACTTTAATAGACTGCGGTGTCTTCACACGGTACATTAAAGCCGCACAGTATGAGAATAACCTCCATATCGCCGGCTAGCAGTCAATTCAGCATCTTTAAGCTGCAAGGACACGGAGGCTACACCGACTGTGAAACTGCACCGAATTTGTTATCCCTCCGAGTCGTTCACGGACTGTGTGTGCTGGAGGACCGTGACAATACAAGTTATACTGTAAACCTCTTTATTCTGGCTGGATAATCGAAAGCGGTTCTGTTTCTGGCGTAAACGAGGACATGTATGATGATTATTAATATTTTATGCTAACTCTGAACCCATTGAAAACCTGCACGTGTCATCTACACTGTCCCTGCCCTAGTTCTAATATTTACACTTTAATGTATTATATCTTATTTAGTGAGCAGATGTGATGAAATTCCTGTTCTAAGTGGGAAACGCACTCACTTCAATCAAGGCAGTGTAGATTTAACGCTCCTTGCGGTTCAAGAAGAGCTCGTGAGAAGGCTGTGAAAAACAATAGACGCCGAGAAAATTGAGATAGTACAGAGTTAACACATAATGAGATAATGAATGAAATGCCACAGTGCATAAGATCAGAGCTTGTATTTATTTCTTATTTCAAAACATATTTCAGTGTTTAGTGATAATATAGTTATATTATTTTATTGTTGCAATCTGATCATTCCTTGCAAATGTACTTTATATAAATAAGGTGGTTTTAGACTTTCAGAAATATAATAATGGACTAAAGAATAACATTGAATCACAGCAAGGTAAAAATTATTTGCCATAACAGTACGGATCTCATCAGATTTAACCTGATGCAGTGATCTAGGGCAATAATTATTAAATATATTTATAATAAAAACAAATACTGAAGGGTTCTAACATAATGTAGCAAGTACAAATGTTTTGAATATGAGCAAATTTATTGATTACAAGTACTAGTCTAAAGTCTGGACACACCTTATTATTCAAATTTTTTTCTTTATTTTTATTGTTTTCAAAAAAATGTGTTAAATAACCCAGATTATCTGTTATATTTTTGATTCTTCAAAACAGCCACCTTTTGCTTTGATGACACCTTTGCACACACTTGGCATTCTCTCAGTCAGCCTCATGAGGTGGTCACCTGGAGTAGTTTTGAAGGAGTTCCCAGAGGTGTTGAGTTCTTGTTTGCTGCTTTTCCTTCACTCTCCAGTCCAACTCATCCCAAACCATCTCAGTTGGATTTAGATCAGGTGACTGTGGAGGCCAGGTCTTCTGATATAGCACTCCATCACTCTCGTTCTTGGACAGATATCCCTTACATAATCTAGAGTTCTGTTTGGGGTCACTGTTCTGTTGGAAACTACATGATGGTTCCATTAAGTGAAGACTATGTCACCGCAAAATGCTGTGGTTCAGTTCGCCCTCAATTTTGACTAAGTTACCAACAGTGTCACCAGAAAAACACCTCCAAACCATCACACCTCCTCCTCCATGCTTTGCACACATTCAGGAACCATCTGTTCATCCTCTCTACATCTTAAAGAGCAAAAAAATCTCAAATTTGGACTCAGTTTTTCACTGATCTAATGTCCAAGCAAATCTCTTGTCCGTTTTAAAGTAATGGTTTCTTTGCCCCATTTTGACCATGAAGGCCTGACTCACGCAGTCTCCTCTGAACAGCGGATATTGAAATATGTCTGTCGCTTAAACTCTGAGAAGCATTCGTGTGGGCTCTAATCTGCGGCGCTGTATATCAGTGGTTTATGAAGCTGGTCATTATAATAAACTGATCCTCTGCAGCAGAGGTAGCTCTTGGTCTTCCTGTCCTGGGAGGATCCACATTAAAGCCAGTTTCATTACAGTGTTTGATGGTTTTGGCGACTGCACTTGAGGATACACTTGGTGACTGTCTTTTCTCCTTTTCTCTTTACTAAACTGATTGTTTCTTGCCATAATTTGGATTTGTACCGTAGTTGTAGTAGCACTAATAGAGCGTACCCACTCTACCGCTAAATGTCTAAAGGACAAACAAACAAACTATTGACAAAACAATTTCACTTACTAAGATATTTGTATTTGTTTGAAATAGCTTATTAAAATGACTGATCCTTTAATTAATTATAACCAGGCATATTTTTCATATACTTTCCAAATAATTCCATTTTATTTCCAAAATAAAAGGATTAACCAGATTATTTAGGCTTTAATGGGTAGTGATGAGTTTCTCCCCAAACACATTGGCCAGGTTTAAATGAAATTGTACCTTCAGTTTTTAATCCCCATAAACAATATGCAAATCAGATTATGTTTATTAGTATGCAAGTCGTGTGTTTTGTTTATTTCCTTTCTGTGTGCAGGTATGCAGGTGTAGCGAATGCTCGCCAATTAGCCGTGAGGAATGTGACTAGCTTGATTGATTGGCGAGGGATGATCACAATGCCATAATTTCCCCCGTGACCAATTTCCTCATGCTTCCACAAGCAAATAAAATATGGAGCAAAAAAAGAGAGCGTGCGTGTTCTTCCCCGCCGAAGCACGCGACCCACCCGGCTGTTCCGCTCCTAATGATCTGGTGAAGCAAAGAAAAAAATTATAACCAAGAAGCAGGGGTCATAACTCATCAATGCAGTGTAATGATGTCAACCTTGTTAAATAAATCTGGGGCTTGTTATGTCAACGCATCAGTGTAATAGATTGCATGGTTAGCACGGCTGCGCTAGTGTTTCTGTTCTGTGCTGAGCGCGGAGTCTGAATCGGTGACTGCGGGAGGTGTGTTTGCGCGGGTCACCGAGGAAGCAGCGCACGATTCTGTTGCTTTTCCTGTGCCAGCTCGCGCAATTTCCATGTTGATTAGCAATTAGCATGGATCAATGTGTGCAAACAAATCTGTTTGCTCGTGCACTCATCGCGCGAGAGCATTGTAAATAGGAACAGAGCTTCCTCCTGACTGTCTTCCCGCGGATTGCGATGCTAGAGGCCTGCTCGTTCACAGGTTAATTTTCAGCATTCAGCAGATTTATGGAAAGACCCAGGGCCTGTGTTAAACCTGAACAGAAATGTCATTTGATTTCAGCACGCCGGCACGGCGACGGGTTTGACTGCTCTGAGGCAGGAAGTGACATTTTCCGCTCGGTGAAAAAGGTGCTAGGTCAGGTGTTTTACAGCGTCTGTAAAAACTTTTATAAGGAATATCTTGTAGTAGGAAGTCAAGGTGACTGGGTGACTGCGCTTTGCCTTAGAACCTTGTTTATTAGACGTTTCAATGTTCCGAGAGCATTACACTTACGCTCAGAATATAAATTCTACGACGTGATGTCTGTTCGTGGTCATATGTAAATTTGAAGTTATTTAAAACACTTAAAACTTTCGGAAAAACTTTCAGTAAACGTCATTGTCAGACTTCTATCGGACCAAAGACAGCAGCAGCAGCGTCTGCCGTATTTTCTGTCTTTTTTTTAATTTTTTTATTTTATAAAGTCCATTTTGCTTGTATGGATGTACTTTTATTCTTTTATTCCTCCGGTAGTTTTATAGAATGTCTAAAAATGGCCCTGCGCTCTGCACTTTACAGAGAGTTTGACTCCGAGCGAGACGGATGCACGGAAAGGTCATGGCTCAAGCAAAAGAAAGACTAAAAAGTATCGATCCTGACAGCATGAGCTTTGGCACAAAGCAGCAGCAACGATGAAAAGCACCACCCCGCTTCGAAAGCGTCCGCTTGAACGCCGGCGTACGCGCTCTGATGTCTTAATTGAACTGTTGTTTTATTGTGATGCGTCAAACATATCATCTGGTTCTCACTGAAAGCGCACTTAGTATTCATTGTTTACAGCGTTTGTTTTTTTTCTTCCTGTTAGCACAGAATTAGCGGATTTACAGCCTTGTTTAAGAGTATAAGACATCCTGACATGTTATTTACTTACTGTATGTAGGATTAATTGATTCATTAATTCGTTCTGATGTATTTACCTCAAATTACCTCTTTTTAATTGCTTTTTTAACCTCTGTTTCCTTATTAGCAGCTTTTATTAATCACACCTTCACAGGGTTAGAATTTGTGTCGCTCTCTTCTCCAGCATTTTAGCGCACGCTTTTGGCTAATATTCCTGTTTTTAAAATAAAGTGTGTGAAGTTTTCACATTTATTTATCACCCAGCTGTGTTAGTGCTATAGTCGCACCTTTTTTTTTTCCCCCCCCTTCCTTATCTTTTTTTTTTCCCCAAGAGAGAAATGGGATCTTTGCATAAATAATGTGGCAGAGGCCTACGGAGCTCAGAACTTAAGAAAAATTATGAAATTCCTAGTTATAAATCCACTCCTGAGCAATCTGTCTGGCACAAAGTGCTGCCGAGCCAGAACTATTATTGTATGGTAAGCTTTTAATCTTTTAAAAAAAGATGGTCATAAATAACAAAGATGGTCTTCTTCCTTTTTTCTTTCTTTCTTTTTCTTCTTCTTTTTTTTTTTTTTTTTAATTTGCGTTAGTCTGTTTCCTGTTATGACAGCGGCCCATACGGTAATAACTCAAATGAATAGAACTGGGATATGGTCTTTGCGACGTGCGTTACGTAATGAAAAGGAAAAGAGATGCCATTATTTTTAGTGACCTGAATATTTGCAGAAAGTCATTTTAATTGCCTGCTTTATGGAGCAGTTAGGCAATTAAGTCACGTTAGGTTGCAATGGACCAGATAACCGAATCTGCGTTGTTCACTAAGTGCTAAAGATGACACGGTAGAAATAACAACTTCGCGAATTAAATTATAGAGAAGAACCGCGTTTTATTTTTGCGCGCACACAGAAAAAAATAAAAATAAAAAACGCTCTCTGGCAAGCAGAACATTTACAGGTTTGTTTATTAATAAGGGCACAGCGCTGCTGAATTCTGAAATCTCATTAGTCAGAAGTTGTTGATATGTTTTAATACATGATTGTTACTATAATAACAGCCAGTTTGCAGGCTATTGTGATGTGGTGGATACGCCGTGACGCTAATTTCGGCTAATTGTATAAAAGTGTTTAACGATGAAAAAACATACTATAAGATTTTTAAACGTTTATGGAAGAAAATCAGTTGCAGTGCAGCAACTACAAGTGCGTCTCCTACTTATGAACAACCTCCATTCCAAGAGCTCGTTCGTAAGTCCAGTTTGTTCGTAAGTGGAACAAACATAGTCTAGGTACTAGGATACTAACACAATCGGGTCTACACAGTATATTACAGGACAGTGTTCTTTAGAATCGTACCAATGGTGGAACGATTCATGTTAAAAGAACGAGCAATGTTTGCCATCTTTTCACCTCGCTCCATTCAATCAATTATTTTCACTTTTGTTTCCATCGTTATAGTTTTTTAGCAGTCTCGGCATCATCACCGCTGTGTTTACACTTGTTCCCTGACCTGACATCCTGGGCTCGTACTGCACTTGTAGAGGATGCACGCTGCACTCACTTGACAATCGACACTTGACTCGCGGACATGTGAGCTTCGAAAGTTCGTGACTCGAATATTCGTATGTACAGTATGAGACTTACTGTATTCAGGCACTGTTTAATAATGTCGTCCCTGAGAACTTGGCTGTGATTGCTATCCCCCCTTACTGAATTGTTCAACATTGTTTTGTTTGCTCCACATCGGCCTTACACTGGAGCTACTTTATCATAAGCTTCCTGATTCCTGAATCTTTTTTACTAAGAATACACAACTTAGTTGTGTACATACAATATCTGAACTTTAGCTACTTTAGGCACACAGGTTGCATGTGTGTGTGTGTGTGTGTGTGTGTGTGTGTGTGTGTGTGTGTGTGTGTTTGTGTTGGAGAGAGTAAGAGAGTATATGACCTCGGATCACCTTTCAGCCCAACTTTCTGGGCAGGTCCTGAATTTTTTAAACTGCAGTTCAGATAATGTAAAATTTATACTAATTCAAGCGAGTGAGTTTGATTTTGTTGGACTTTATATGTAAATAGAAGCATATGAAAATTTGCAGCAGGTTTTTATTTTTTTTTAAGAATAAAAAAAAAATCCTGACTTTCACTTTCCCACATCTCTGGAATGACATGAGATTTTTTTTCCCCGTTAGAATTTTCAATTTTTAGGTCATATTGTTGGGTAAAAAAATGTTTTTTTCCCACCAATCATTTCTTACTCTTAGTGCTGTCAAGCTCATAAAACTGATTGTGGATAATTTTCATGCTGTGAATAATCCAAGCCCGGGAGTTTCATAAGCTTTCAAACAGGCCTGTGAATAAGAATATAACCGGAGCTGAACCTGTCAAGCACAGATACCGGGTTGAGCGATGGATCAATTCCAATTGTTATGATATTATTCATGAGTTCTGAATTATTATGCATGAAGCTTCACCTCTGCAACCATGCATACTGATCTGCAGCTACGAGTCCGTCCCTCTGCCGCATTTGCACCGAATTTGGAAGTGTAGCCGCCACTTAATCAACCATCACGTTCACTCGATACCTGCTAAACGCCGCCTTAATAGCTTGAAATTATTTTTTGATTATGGAAGTAAATTACAGACTTGCTCCCTTCATTATTTTTCCTCCCGCATTAATTAGCGCATGCATTAAAACAGTGTTGGACACCATCTCTTCTGGTCCGAGTTTGTTGTTACTATGCAAAAAAAAAAAAAAAAAAAAAAAAAAAAAAAAGATACACCTGCTACAACGTGGAATTCAGCAGTGTGTAGGCTGACTGATGAAATGGACCAAGGACAATATCAGAGCAATTATCGCAGGTGTGAAGAAAAAAGAAATCTAATGGAAAAAAGCAAAGCTAATAACAGTCTGGCTCAAAATGTGCTCACACAGCAGAAACACAGACGCTATAGTGCAAGAGCTCAACATCCCATCAGCATCGAAAATAGACTAAGCTTCAGGGATGAGTAGAGCCAACTTCTCACAGTGTGTGTGTGTGTGTGTGTGTCAGTATGCAACACCAGGAGAACCTATCAAACTGATGCATGATGGGAGATGGATTAATGTGCAGAACTGAGGCCCAGGGTTTTTTTTTTTTTTTTTTTTTTAATTCCAGTCATGCGTTTTATTATAAAGAAGATTAACGTCACATTTTAATCTGTCTGAAGGTTGAATCTGAATATGTGCTGCATCACAGCTTGTTGCTGGTCTGTTCCGGTTTAACAGTAAACACTGCTTGAATGCTAATTCTGTCATTTGTTTCATCCGAAAAGCAGAACTAAGAGTTTGAGTGCATAAAACACATTACAAATAATTATGTCATTTTTTGAGGTCTGTCCGGAAAAAGTCCAGCCGTTGTTAACACAACAAGTCAAGGACTGACCAAAATGACTGAGCGACCAGAGCAAAGAATTTGCATCGAATTGCGTTAAGCTTGAACATTCCTACGCAGAAACCGTTCAGGATGATTCGGAAGGCTTTCGGAAGTGAGATGCGATGAGTGCAGCGCTAATAAACCTGTGGAAAGACGCTCGAGAATCTGTTGAAAAGTTGAAAGTGAGCCGAGTGGGGCACCTGCAACAAACAGAACATATTTACTGTACATTTAAATTTGTCCTTAATATTTATACACAAATTACAGTTCCCAAGACAGTTCCACATGGTTTGGAAACCCATTAAAGGAGTTCCTGGGAGGCTAGCGATTCAGATGTGAAACAGGTGATCACCGCTCCGGCGTGCTGAGCCTAACTGTATTCTGTACATTTTAAAAAGTCCCGGTTTGACTTGAACGCCCTTTCAAATACTTTTGAGCGTTTACCTATATGCCATGAAATGTGTCATTAATATTATTTTCATTTAATGTTAAGTTGTGTCTTAAATCAATGTAGTGAACAGATAATAAGTGTTGGCATACTCCTGATACTAATCGTATATTGGTTTTGAAGTTAGCACTTTTGAAACAAAAAGACATTTAGGTTATGTACCGTTGTTTTCTTTTCTCGCAATGGAAGCACAGATATTCTTTCAGGAGCACTGGTTAGAGCTTTAATTTTTTTTATTGAAGATTTTATACAAGACTTGATAAACTTTAATTTGTTTTAATTGTGTTTCAGCTACAAACAAAAAAAGATCATTAAAAAATAGTAACTAATTAAAAAATATTTTTGCTGTACTGCATATTGCAGCTTAATTAAGTTGCCGCTGACATTAGAAAGCGTGTGCTGAAGTTATATCATCAAGGAGGTATCGTTAAGTTATACAGTATGTGAACAACAAATGACGGATTTTGGATTGTGAATTATGATAAGCAACGCAATTATTTTTTGACTTTTCCCCTCTGGTCAAAAAAACAACAGCGAATCCGCTTGTTTGATGCGAATGATAATGGACATAAAAGTCAATTGTCTTTTAAATAACCTGAAATTTCTGTACAGTATATTTAGTTATCATCGTTACGGTAGATGGTAGGAGGATAGATCATCCACTTTGCGGTGTGGGAGTTTTACATTACAGCGGGGGTGTTTTATTGCTCTTTAGCTGAAAAGCAAAAGTATATTCCACTTGTAAGGAGGTTATTTTCTCTATCCGTTTTTTTTTTCCTTTTTTCCTTTTTTTTCCCTCTCCACCAATTTCTGGCACATTTTCACAAACACACCAAGCATCACTGCTGAAACCATCACCATCACCGTCACACCGGTCTCTCAAGTCATTTTCTGAAACACGATCCTGTGCAGCCTCGAGACGATTGATGTGTGCGGATAAAGACTCCTAACCCATGTGTTCGGGCTCTCACACGCACACATGTAACATTAGGGAATATTTTGTGTTCTGCATCAGCCTGCGTTTGTAATTAAGCCCTGTTTGATGCTCATGATCATCCTGTATTAGATGGACATTAGATCTGTTATGACTCACGCAGGTTGTATGGTGGACTTTTACTAAGAGACATGATGAAGGGAAAAAAATATATTATAAATAATAATAATAATAAAGGGACCTTTAATTGTCTTGTTATTTTCAACAGTTTATGATGATGCCTTTTTTTTCCAAACAAGAATGCGTCGGTAAAAAGCGTTTGTGTCTGTGTTTCTTCCTGTGTTCATTTTAACGTTTGATTTTTTTTCTGACTTCTCTTTCAGGCCTTTCCGTGCATATCTACAGGAATTTATGGTAAGCCCAGTTTATTTAATGTTTATGAATTTTCGGGAGGCTGGCGGTGAAATAATAGATAAGAGTTTGAAAGAATCATTTGAAAAAAAGTGTGTGTATTGTGAAAATGTAACTCTTATCAGTTGTGCTATTGTAGGGCCAGACTTAAGGCATTACTCACTATTTTATTTACATGCATTCCCACTAAGCTTTATTAGCATTACTGAATAATTCCCTTTTTTTGTTTGTTTTTTGTTTTGTTCGTGCTGTTGAGCACATTGGACGACGGGATTGGTTGTTTCTATAGCAAGGGTGTTTTTTATGGGGCCGGGTTGCTCGCTCGACGCCTAACACTTCTTCTTTCACATATGTGCTTTGGGTTTGGCAATGGTGGGGTGATTTTTCATGGGCGGAGGTTTACAGTAAGTGCCTTGCCCAAGGGCCCAACAATGGCAACCCAACAGTGACGGGGCTCCAATCAGCAACCATGTGAGCCACTCCTGCCCCAAATAATTCCTTATAGGAGATGAATAAATGCTTTATAAACAGCTAAAAATATTTTTTTAACAAATTAAAGAGTCCCTTTAGATGAGTGTCCACTCTTTGTGTCACTGGAGGACAGAACAATGAATAATTTAGGCCTTCTATATACAGTAGGTCGTGGTGAATGGGAATATTTCAACGTATGGCGAACGATCCATGTCTTAAACAAAACATTCCTGCTGATTGTCAGGTTTATTAATGCTGTACATTACGCTTAACACAATACTAGGCTTTAATGAGACTTATTTCTTTTATGTTTTAGCTTTGAAAGCTCTTTGCTTTCAATCGCTGCAAGTCTTTCTTTTTCTGAAAAAATAAATAAGTAAATAAATAAAAAAATGTGTTCCAAATCTTAATTTTATACTATTGTTGCTAAAGTAGACTACAATTACTTCCTGAACTGAAATGTGTTTCTTCTGAAATAAAATTAGCCCATGCAGGCAGTCGCGCAATTCTGCACGTCTGGCAAAATTGCCGACACTTACTCCTGCTTTTGAAAGGTGGAGAAAAAAAAAACTGTCTTTTCACACAGTCCGGGCTCAAATTCACCATTTTTGTAGGTAACACACAGTTTAAGTGCACAATGCAGTCTGATCATGTTTAAAAAAATAACTTTAAGAAATAAACCGAAGTTACCTTGTGTAACTTATAATAATAATAATAATAATAATAATAATAGATTCACCATTTTTGATGTCTAAGTTGATTGAACTTGAGTTGAAATCACATTTCTCAGTTCCATTATTTCGAGCCACCCGAGGCAGGAGTAAGTTGTTAATCTACTCAAGATATGAGGAGGACGGTATACTGTATGTAGGTCGACTGATGGAATGAACTATGGCTGATATCGGGCGAAATGACTGTACAAGTGAAGAGAAAGGAAACCTAATAAGAAAAAAGAAGGAACGCTAATCAAATCACTAAGTCGGCTTTAAAGTGGAGAGTAGGAGTGATCTACTTGAAAAAGCACTTACGCAGCAGAATTATAGCAGCTAGACTGCAAAGTGCAAGTGGCTCATCAGCAGCGTGAGAAGCCTAAAAGTGACAGAAGCAAGTAGAGCAGACACGCTGGACGCCGTGTCAGTATACACTGCAACCAAACACACTCGAAACCAAATAAAAAAGTGTGTCATTTAACAGGCTCAGAGATCTTATTTCCCCTTGTTGTTTTGTGAGGTCATTTTTATAGACCAGTCGATACAATTACGAATATAAAATGCTTCATGGAAATTTCTAAAAAGAAAAAATAATAATAATAAATTGGGTTTTTTCTTCATATGATACATTCTGACATCTCATCATCTCAAGAAACCAGTAATATGTTTAGAAATTTAATGGATGCTAATATGCTAATATACTGTACACTACCTGGCCATAAAAAAAAGGTCTCTGTTTCAGACGGTCAGATTATTAGCTTTCATCAAGCAAAGAAAACATCTAAGGATTTTATTTTATTTTTTTGCTAAAAGAAAACAACTAAGGATTTATTTATTTTTTTCCCGATTCTCTCCCTAATTTAGTCGTGTCCAATTCCTCCCCGTCACTAGGGGGCTCCCACATTAAGGCTAACTACTACCACTCAATCGGGAGGGCCGAAGACTATCTCGTGTTTCTTCCGGCGTAACACACTCGGAGGACAGCGCTATCCACCCCTTCCGCTTGCTTGATCTCACAGACGCCCCTGATTTGTTTGTAGAGCCGTGATTAATGTGGGAGCACGAAGTACCTCTCATCCCGCCCCTCTGAGAGAGCTCGGCCAGTCATCTCTCTCTAGACCTCCGGCTGTGAGAGGTAACAGCATCACCTGGGAATCGAACCAGCGATCTCCAGGTGATAGGCGAGCAGTTTACCACTGCGCCACTTGGAGGCACAACTAAGGATTTTTGACATCACTGGAATTGGGTTAAGAACCCTTCAACGCATTATTAAAACCTAGAAGGATGGTGCTGTATAGTGCTTGCTAGAGAGCATAAATATTGGACCTTGGAGCAATAGTTAAAGGTCATGTGGTCTGATGAGTCCAGATTGACCCTGTTCCAGAGTGATGGGTATGTTGGGGGAAGTGTTGGGGGAAGCGATGCACCCATGATGCATTATAACCACTGTACAAGCCTCTGGAGATAGTGTTATGATCTGCTCAGGTCTAGGCTCAGCAACGTTATGGGGCAATAAAATGAAATCAGCTGACGACCTGAATGACCAGGTTACACCATCTATGCAGTTTTCTTCGCTGATGGCATTGTGGAGGAGTCTTTCTAGCATAATTGAAGTTTTCTCCCATGGCCGAGTCCTAGCTTTGCCGAGTAAATCCAGTATCTGTGTTATCTGTACAGCGCTGTAGAGGAGCTCAGAATTAATATTCCGATTGTCCTGATAAGCGCTGAGCCAAATAAAGTCTATTCAGGTGTATCTCTTCTTATTATTAACATCTTAATTCAACTCTCATGACTCCACCAGGGCTATCTTGATCTTAACCATGTGTTTGTGTGAGAGGTAGAAGAAAAGAGATTGGGTGTCTGTCACGGGAGTGAAGAACACATTTAATTCAGTTCACATGGCTGCAGAAGCACCAGCAAGCTCTTGACTTCAAAACATGCCTGCCGCTGCCACATTAAATGGCCTGTTCAATAAATAAACACGCTTATCTCCAAGCCTCGGCTTGCTCCCCGCATACACTCATTAATTGTGATGATAGTTGGAGAGCGAGTGCGCCGACAAAACCAACAACACACAGAAGAAAAAAAAAAGCTCAGAGAGAGCAGAATGATCAAAGGCCTAATAACCTGGAATGCGTCCCTCTGGCACGCTTCCTCTCTAATCCTGATTCGTCTTCCCTCAGTCATCGCCGACGCCGTGGCGTACGAGGGTCCGCAGAAAGATGAAAAGTCCTGACTATATTCAAAGCTGGAGTCGGGCGATTATTAGTAGGGAAATTTCATAAGGTATACAGTATGAATAAATCCTTCATAGGTATAAAGGAGTAATCCAACTCCAAACGCGCAGGTAACCCATGAATATCCAGTTGAACATTATGTTCTAGCGAGTACTTAAAACGCTATTATCTTTTAAAGCAAAGTAACAACAGATTTCTCTTTTCTTGCCAAATGAATGAAATAAATAACGCCGGCTGAATCAGGAAGGAATAATAAGGGAAAAAAAAAAAATGCAGTTCACTTTCCGAGATAGGAAAACCATTAGCGGTAGCACTGGGCCATGTGTTCATAATTTTTTTTTAAAAAAGCACACAGAAGGAGTTTCTGAGACAAATGACCAAGCAGCCGATTTTATCATCAGCTTTAATGTTTCGGTGGTTTTCTTTCTCTCTCTCTCTCTCTCTCTCTACCGGTCGTCTTTTTCTCTTTTTACTGATATTTACCTCAATTGTACTTTCACCTGAGGATGAATCTTAAATGATTTCCGTTTCACTACATATAATCTAACGTAATGCACTAACATAGTGCGCTCTGAGCCGTGAGGCGTATAGTAACATCAGCTTGCCATTAAACCCCCAAACAATAAAGGGGCAAGATAATGCAGACTGCAGAAGGAGATCCTTTTTTTGTTGTTGTTATTTTCTTTGCTGTCAAATGTAAAAGGATGCGGGGAAAAAAAAAAACGATTTGGAAAAAAAATACAAATAAATTTAGATGATAAACGAATGAGAGGACGGCGAGCACTAAAATCGCGGACGGTGTTTGCATTTATTCCTCACCACATGCTCTTAAGTCGGCTCTGAATACAGCGTCAATAAAACGATGCTTTGTATTCAGCCTGAAAAGAAATGGAGAGCCTGTTTATGTTTTTTTTGTGTCTCCGAAATGCCTCCACTCGATATTCTTTTCTTTGTCATATTTGCGTGACTCACTGAGAGTCTCCTGCTTTATCCTGGATGTGGGAGACAAAGGAGAGTGTAATGAGAAATAAGCGAGAGGCCCTGTTTTTTTATGTGTTTATTGATTGGTTTGTTGATTTATTTATTAATATATTTATTGATAGATTATTATTCTTTCCGCCTCCTGGTCGTACATCATCCTACTGTAAAAAGACACTACGAGCTCAGTTCGTTCAGTTATTTGGCTGTTTGAGACGAGGCGTAGCTATAAGATGTGGGAGCCAGCAACCATAAATGGCGCCCTTTCATTTTCCTACCTCATAGAGAGAGAGAGATAAAGAGAGAGAGAGAGAGATAGAGAGAGAGAGAAAGATGTCCCTGGTGACAGATGAGTCGGAGCCTGGGAGAAAAATGACTTCTCATTCGCCACTGGCAGTCCAATCCTTCAGTCCGGCCCATTAGCAGAGCTCGACTTTCCCCTGGCCTGGCTTTCAGGAGAGGTACCACCTATAAACAAACTAGGCCGGACGATATGATATGGATTATTAAGTATACTACGTGAAAGCCATCCATCACAGGCCCGTGACCTGGGTTCAAATGGATTATTCCTTTCTGAGGTGGGAGACGTCTCCCGGTGTCTTACAAGATCAGTATTGATAGTCGGGCAGGAGTCGGCGCGCAAATACAACCGGGAACCGTTTTGTCTTTCGGTTCCTTCACCTTTCTCCACTGCGCACTCGCACTGTCTCACTCTTACTCTCTTACTACCCAGAATGATCTCAGCTGTTCACATCTTTAACAGCTCCTTTCCTACCACTCGTTAGCTTGGACGAGGTTGGGGCGGGCGGAGTTAGCCTTCCTTACCGCTTTTGTATGAATTTAAATCATCCTGATCAGAATCGTATGCCTCAAGTGCGGATGTTTATTAGACTGAAGTTCTGTAACGCGAGTTAAATTTCCTAATAATGATGCAGAACATGATGTTTAATTATCTTTAGCGCTTATTTTCTCCCACTGACGGAAATGTAAGTCTCAAGACCGAAGACGAAATACGAGTTAAATGACGAAGATAATGAGCTAAGACGTGAAGATATTACGACTCGCGTCAGAGCAGATAAACAGCGTGGAGGGCTTTAATACAGCTGATATGCCGTTTGATTACTGATTGGTTTTAATGAAATGATGGCTTAGTGCTTTCCTGACTTGTGGCTGGCTGAAAATCGTTTTATGGATTTTTCCTCTTAAACTTTGTCTATGCTGAGGGTTCGGGTCACACTGAAGCCAGATCAACATGTGCTACAAACAATACAAAGTTCATTTGCCACTGCCAGGTCTCTCTCTCTCTCTCTCTCTCTCTTTACTAACACACTATTTATTTGTCCCTCGTAGCGTTGTAGTTGACACTGCGGTTTTTGACGCTGTCTCTGTGTAAGGGAGATAGGAAGCAGTAACCCAAGGAATCTCTCACGTGTACGTCCATATACACCGTGTTGGCTGTTCATGATCCCCCGCTGGCTGCGTCGCTGTAAGGTAATAGGCGCCGAGCCCTTTTTAAGAGGCCTTACCTGTGTGCGTCGACTCCTCATTGGTTACGTACTCAGCAAGGGCAAGGCCATAAAGTGTGAGTTTAAGGGAGTGAAAGGAAAGTACAGACACAGTGAAGCGAGATTACTGTATGGTCATTTTCAGCGCCGAACCGGACCACCTTAAATAAATAACGAAAAAGAGGACAGTGCAAAAGAGGACAGTGCAAACACAACAAATGTTTACAAAGACCCTAAGCAGCTAGAGTGTTTCTTATCTGATTTTTTCAGCTGCCAGATTATTCAAGCAGTCGTGTCAACATGGTGCCATACAACAGAGATAAAGCTGTTAGAATAAATATTATACGACTATAATTAAAAATGAGTTAGTGAAGGGGAAGACCTCTGCTAGTAACACCGTGAGTCCAGTGATCAGGTTAGTCCATGCATACATTCAATGCTGTACATTTTGATTAGTTTGTCGTTAGGGGTGGGCGATATACCCGGTTAACCGGTAGAAATTTGTCAACCGGTAGAGATTTTGGTCTATCGTCTTAATCGCGGTTGAGATCACGTGACG
>JAQMYL010000038.1:29779887-29792841 GCA_030014365.1 Clarias pachynema
GAGAATGGGGGAAATTTTGTATGGTCAGATAAACGTTCTCGACAGAACTCTGAGCTCTCGGACTGAACGGATGTCTTGCGCTAGAAAACAAGTTCTAAGAAAAGGAACGCTCTCTGCCTTGAGTATGGCTGTCTGAATCTAAAGATACATCTGTGGACTGACATGTACTCCTCACGCCGAGTAAAACTAGTGAATACGGGAACGCTGAGTATGTCGTGTCAGGGTAGAGTGAAAAAACCTGTGAAAGTAGTGTGTGTGACGGTTGGAGCATCACTCGTCTCCTCAGCTAAAAAACAAAAGGTCCAGCCTGATTACGGAGGCCCTCGGCAGGGAACCGGCTCCCAATCAAAGCCACATCAGCTGCCCCATATGCCACAATTCCACTTCTCCCCTGCATAGCATCAACCTCCTGCGGCCATCACGTTCTTTATTTTCTCATTCTCTCAACTAATTCGGCCTAATGCAGGCGCGTGGGCCCTTAATCTGGGCCAGAGAAATGCTCTGTGACACTTCATTTGCCTGCCACGGCACTTTAATAAGGCTCTCAGCCCAGACGCTCGATGTCCACAACACGGCTCTGACACACTAAAACGGATCAAATGAAATCTCATCTCCGGGACGCCGTAATGGAATACCGCCTCCCAGAAAGTTTTCAGCTGTTGCATTCGCGTCTCCATTGTGCATTCTATTGTGACAAGTGAGCTGTGCGTGTGTGTGTTTTAAATGTATTTACT
Source organism: Clarias pachynema (assembly GCA_030014365.1). Classification (NCBI taxonomy): domain Eukaryota; kingdom Metazoa; phylum Chordata; class Actinopteri; order Siluriformes; family Clariidae; genus Clarias; species Clarias pachynema. The sequence continues at coordinate 29,780,622 of JAQMYL010000038.1, forward strand.
TACATTTGTTTATACCTCGCCATCTGTCATCTATGGCATCTGGAAAACAAATAGCACCTCGAACAGCCTGCGCAAGACGCATTCAATCTTCAGTTGCTAATAGAACCCGAGCCACGTCACAATGAGCAGTTTTTCCCCATTCGGATCAGTTAATAATATTTTTGAGAGCCGCGTGGGTTGTGGCAGGTAAAGCTATAATGTGACACGAGTTAGGCAGTCATCGTCATTTATGTGAGAAAGATGGATGCTCTAGGCTGGTGCCACGGCACGCGCGATGCATTGTTCTAGAACCGGAGCGCAAGCCGAAGGATGGCTGTTACACCGCCGCAGACTGAAATAAAGAGATATATGAAGTCTTTCTCGCCACGGCCCGGTGACAAATCGGCTGTTTGTTTGCGGAATATCGATGCCATGTTTGGTGCTGACTCGAAGCTGAGCCAAGCAGTTTGGGATGGTCTCAAATCACCGAGCAGTGTCACTTTTTTTTGCAAGCAAGAAAGACTGTCGAAAAACATGGCACACTTTTCTAACGACTGCTTGTGCCATTTTTTTTTTTATTTGTTTATTTATTTTTTGAGTAGAAAAGTAGAACGTATTTCTACTCAAACTTTGAGTTTTCTATAGACCGCCACCTTAAAACACAAAAACTTGTCTATACTGCCAAAAAAAAAAGCAGGGATGTACAGTACAGTAAAATGTTCCATGTGCAAGCACTGTAATTCAGTTTTGTTTTTGTTTAATTGAATTTTACCCCCCAAAAAAGGAAAACGGGTTAATGTAACGAGATAAAAATGAAAATACGGAGAGCATTAAAATAATCATCTAATAGCATTGTAGTATATATCAGCATTATGTTGATGTAGGATTAGTTAAAGATGGTTAAAGAGTGACCCAGAAGTCTCCATACTGCACACAGGAAAACTTTTTATTATTATTATTATTATTATTATTATTATTAATGTTAATATTTTTGAGCTAGACTTTACAAACATCCTGAATAATTCTAATGCTTAAAGGAATTCATATAAAGTGCAGTTACATCTTTGACACGCATTCTTCATAAGTCTGAAAAAGATGACTGTGTGTGTGTGTGTGTGTGTGTGTGTGTGTGTGTGTGTGTGTGCATAAGTAGATACGATGATGAAGTAATCAAGTAAACTTGTGTTTTACTAAAATGGGTTAATTTCCTTTTATGTACAGTATGGGACACCCTGTAGTGTCTGGTCTCTGCTTGCAGTACTGTAAGTCCCCAACATATGAACAAGTTCTGTTCCGAGAGCTCGTTCCTAAGTCCAATTTGTTCGTAAGTCCAATTAACATTCTCTACGTACTAAGATGCTCACACAATTGGCTACACACAGTGTATTTCCGTAAAGTGTTCTTTAGAATCATGCTGATGTTTGAACGATTCATGTTAAAAGAACGAGCGATGTCTGCCATCTTTTTACCTCGCTCCATTCTCTCAATTAATGAAATTTTGTCTCCAGTGTTATTGCTCGCCGCTTCTTAGCAGCACCAGCTTCATCATCGCTGCTTTCATACTTGATTCCTGACATCCTGGGCTTGTACTGCACTTGCAGAGGATGCACGCTGTACGCACGTCACAATGCATAATCTACACCAGACATGTGATCTAACTTTCGTGATTGAACATACGCGAACACAAGAAGTTCGTAACTTGAATGTTTCTATGTAGGGGACTTACTGTATTTGGTTTAACATAATACAATGCCTTCTAATTTTATTGTTAGCTTATAAAATAGCACTTGATCCAGCGCATTATTAACTTTCTGTTCTATTCAGTGTATCTGTAGTACAGTACAGTAGTATGATAATGTTTTTTTTTGTTTGTTTGTTTTGGTAAATTAATTTTCCCCCCTATAAAGAAAATGTGCCTAAGGATAAATGCAAATTCTGCATTGAATCCCTCACTATATGCACTCCTCAGAATATGGCCCGAGGTGTGTACACCAAAAAACAAGTTCATTGTCTGTGGCTTGTACTCCAAGAGTGTGAATGGGAAGCCATTTGAAATTCAGTACAGCTTGGGTTTTACTGCTTTGTTTTTATCCCTGCTCCTAAAACCCTACATTATTATTCAGTTACTCACGATCAAGAATGTCTTTCGGCAGCGTCAGCGATCCTAATAGTAAGGGTGTATAATTATGGGAGTATGGAATATAAGTCACCGATGCTGTATGTCCTCCAAGCTGACGGAGTTGACCTTGATTTCCAAGTGCTGCTTGATTGAAAGCCTGAGATCCATCCTGCCTTTGCAGAGACTAACCTGAAGTGGAAGAACGCACTCATCTCAGGCCAGTCTGCAGCCTCGGAAACCACATGCTTAGCATCCTGAGAAGGTTTTTTTTATTTTCCCCAACAATCTGTAACGGGCTCGGTTTTTATTAACTGACATCAGAGAAAAATTGTGTTCGGGTCATTTCGACTGGAGAATAGCAACGTGGAATAAAAATGTTCAGATGTTGTCGGAAATGCGAGCCAACAAAAAAAAAAAAAAGATTCTCTGATGCAGATTCACAGCTGTGCACCATCACAGGAAGGACTTTTGCGCATCTGTTTCTTTAGTTATGTTTGTCATGTAAGTAATCGAGGTAAAGACCAGATATTTTGAGTGTTCAGTTGCAGATTATGTTTTAAGGTTTATTAATTAAGATTTATTAATTATAATTTTCACTGCATTCGGTATTAGCGTTGACATTTGATAAACTTATCATTAGTAAGAAAGTTTTAATAATGTTATTAACTTTAACCTGTGCATTAATTTGTTAGTTTTAAATGCTAGGTAATATAGTTTTGTGTATACAAGCACGTTTATAATCCAAAAACTTTACTTCAGCATCTTTACGTCTGCTCTACAGGTATAAATATTAAGCCTCAGGTCTGAATTTTGCTGTTTTAAAAATGCAAAATTGAGGGATTTCGTCGATTTTAAACTAGGTTTATTAACTGAATGCTGGAATTTGGCACAAAAGATTAAATTCAGCTTGCGAGTGGGTCAGACGGAAACACAGCACACACGATTTGAATATTAAAGTTGGTGTGTACTTGTATTAGAATATTTGTGGTCGTGTCTCTGGTTGTTTTTATAGGAATACTACTGTATGAGCATATTAAATATATAAAGCATTACAGAGTGTTTACTAAGAGGTGAACCAGTGGGACATCTACTGTTAAGTACTGATCAGAGCATGAGGGTTAAAATGAAACCACCCAAACTGAAAATACACAAACATATTCCATTATCAGTACACCCACACATAATCAAAGATCTACAGCATAATATAGAATACAGTATATTCATACAGTATATAATACACAGGAGAGACCTGTTTGTATGAAAGCCTTGGAGCAGGAGCGGCGTGCCATTTCAAAACAGCTCCATTTGTACCGTTCAGCTCCAATGTATACTGTAGCATCCGATGCTCACTCTGAGTTAGGACGATAAATAATTAAACTATTGATGCTGACTAGCTGAGAATGAGATATGATGTTTAAATAACACGAACGGGTTCGAATCATTAGGTTTAGACAAGCATGCTAATGCGTACAGCAGCCACACCAGGCTTTAAAGGGAGCCGCGGTGCTGCTGGGGTTAGCATAACACAATTATCGCTGCGTCTCCGCACCAGCTTTCCGTTCCGTACACAAACAGCGTAATCAGCCTTCCGGCTTTCCTTAAACCGCCCCATTTCAGAAAAAACAACATCACGGAATAGTATTATACACAGTCATCCATAACAGAGATTTACCTTTATATAAAATAAAACAAAAAAACAACAAAAGAAAATAGAGAAAATTAGGGGGGGAAAATGAAGCTGAAAAGAATCAACCGAATGTCATAATGAGGTTTCTAATTAATCAGCAAGATGCACACATTCCCTGATTATCATTTTTAATGCAGGCTCTTAGGAAAGTCAATTTTCTCTTGAGCCTCCAAGCGTAGTAAAATAAAAGTTTATTAAGACAGATAAAGGCTGCTGTTTGTCTCCGTGTCTCATTCGGAGTCATTTCAAGGCGCGGGTGTGTGAGCGCATGTGGTTTATTATCCCATCCCGCTTTCTCTTAACTCCATAGAATGAAATATGTCAAAAACCGAGCACGAACATCAGGGTGAGGCTATTATCCTTTACAAAGATGCCTTTTTTAAATCCTCCCATCTGTGGAGTCATTAAACTCCGAGAGGTCGGGTAGTGCACGATCGAATCCGTAATAGTTTTTTAACCCTGTATGACTGGTTTCTTTGTTTATGTTCTTTGGAATTAGCCAGCTAATCTCAATAAGGTAACGAGATTAAGAAACATAAGAGCAAGCTAATAAAAGGGGCTGTAAAATGACGACATTTAGTGTAAAGCAGAACGAGAGTTCGGCTGAATTAGATTCCTTCCCGGGTATTGAGTCACAAATACACAAGAGAGTGGAGGAAGTACGGAGCATGAAAGAAGTGAATAGTTTTTTAAACTTCTGAAAAGAACTTCATTGTCTATGCAGGAAAAAAATGAGCAATAGATACGGTACATACAGTAGTGCACTGATGAGTGGTGTGATCATTTTCTGAATTAATACAGTGTGAAATTTACAGTATTATCTCAGGATTCTTTTTTTTTTTTCCTTTTTAATACTGTGGTAACGGGGAGTTTCGAACTGAAATTTCACAAGAAATTTCTCTCGGCATACAAAGCATTTTTGTAACAAAGATTTAGTGAAACATTCTGTAGCACCGTGAGTCCCAAGAATGTTACTGAAGCAAGAAAAGTAGCAAAAAGAAAAGTTTCATCATAAATTAAGGATAATTAAGGTTTAATGTGTATTTATTTTATATCATATTTTACTTTTCGTAATGTTTTGATTGTTTTTATATGCAGAAATATTATTATAGTGTTTAAAAATTGTGAATATTGGTAATATTTTTGGGTGACTGGAACGGATTATGTCCGTTTACATTATTTCCTATGGGAAAATGCGCTTTGCAATATGAAATTTCATCTTAAAAACTCTCCTCCGGAACAGATTAAATTCATATGCCGAGGTACCGCTGTACTTTTGTTCACTTATGGTAGAGTTAAATGCTGGGAATATCTGATTTCTTATCATTTACAGTACATTATCACAGTAATAAAGGAAACGTAATGACACCAATAACTACTAATGTAAAAATCAGAAATTGCACATTTCTAAATCCTTTTTTACTCGATCGTATGGCGTGTTCGCGCCACCTCTTCCTGCGAATGAATTGTTAGCATAAAAACAACAACGCATTATAACGAGTGCTTTCATATAAACCAGAAGAGAGAGTTCAAAAGCGCTACAGTATGACAGGGTTCAAGGCATCCACACCCTGCTGGAAATTTCTCACATGTATTTGTCGATGGCGTTTGGCGAGCAAGCTGAGTGGATTCGCTTCACTTCGAGTTCTGTGAAAATGAGCTTCTCTTAATGACATTGCAGTTGATTTTTTTCGACTGGCAGATAGTTGTAGTCTGCTGCCCCGCAATAAACCATTTTACTCCTGAGCAAGACTAAGCTGTCTATTCTGTTTGGTCTCAGTAGACGTGAAAGCTAGCGTGCACCGGCCCAGCCGAACCAGAATGCAAATCTTTCACAAAAAAAAAAACAATGGAGAGGGAAGACATGTCCTCTAAAACACGGCAGACTTGCAACGGTGCCGTTCATCACACGGATTAATTATGCTCGCTATCTTCAGCTCACAGGAACGCAAAGATTATGAAAAATGTAATGGCCATTGTTTTGGGGTTTTTTTTCTTCTCCTTTCTCTTTCCTGGTGCTTGTATTAATATGGATTAAGCCATAAACCTCGAGCAGGGATCTTCGGGAGCATTCCTCTTCTGCAAGCGCCATTATTCCCATTGAAGAGTGTTGAATATCTGAACTGACAGAAGGATTACATAATAATAGATCATTCCCCGTACGCGCTTACTGTGGGTGTGTCGGCTTGCCTAGGACAACACTGTTCCTCACTGGGCAGTGAAGATTCAGAGTTATATCAGGATTTATTTGAGGAAAGTTACACGTGTTCAGAATAAGGGGAATTAATTCTGAGCTTAAGCCTATTTTCTGGGCGCACTATTCAGATACAAATTGCCTGGGTGCGTTTCACACCGCTAAGTGTTCCAGGTGTTTTTTGGAATAGAATTCAAAACTAGCATCTAGTCTGCTTGCCTTTTTAAACATGAATAAAATCAGGGGATAGAAAATATGGACTGAAAAGGAAACTGTGTTTTTTTTTTTCTTCCTCTGCTGTGAAGAGACTATTTAAAAATGAAAAAGAAAAGAAAGAAATCTACTATAGAATCTTGAAAGCATCAAAATCAACATTTGCTGCATGAATAGTCTTATAAGAGGAATCACTGCACATTTGGTTTATTTTAGCTTCATTTCTTGCAGCTTCATTATTTTGAAAGGAATTACATTTATTTGAAGGAATGTTGTACAATGCTATAAGGAACTTCGGCCGTGTGGAATTCAGCACAGCACGCTATCGACTTACATTTTATATAAATACATTTTAGTGGATAGCACTGGCGCCTTGCACCTCCAGGCTCCGGGTTCGATTCCCATCTGCATGTTCTCGCTCATGCATGGTGGGTTTCCTCCGGGTACTCCGGTTTCCTCCCACAGTCCAAAAACATGTAGACTAGGGTAATTTGCGTCCCCAAATCTCCCGTAGTGTGTGTGCCTTGTGATAGATTGGCACCCTGTCCAGGGTGTACTCCGCCTTGTGCTAGGCTCCAGGCTCCCCCATGACCCTGTATACCGGATAAATCGGTATAAAAGGTGCTATATTTTATATAGCACCTTTCTTAAACTTAAAATGCCTTTACGGAATCCATGAAATATAGGAACAAAAAAAGAAAAATAGACATGAATCAAAGATAAAGCAGACACGGTTCAGGGTCCAGAGACATGGCCATGTACTGTATAAGAAAAAATAATAATAAACCAAATGACAGAGGATGGATAGCATCCCAGAAACAATAATAAAACAAAAAGGAATAGGCAGCACAGGAAGGATGAAGCACCTCAGCATGGGAATTCAGATGAAAATGATTTGCCATTGCACTGAGTGAAAGCATGTGAGGTTTTTATTCATGTTTAAAATCTGAAATGTGGAAGATATCACAAATAGTTTGCGGTGTTGTAGGAGTGAGTTGGTTATTTGGAATGTTTGCTTTATTATTATTTAAACAAGACACTACAGGTAATATTGTTTGACATTTGATTGCGGATATTCGTAACGGCTTTTTTATGGACGTTTTACATTTATTTATGCAAGAAACACTGGCTAATTAGATGAGCATATATTTGCATGCTTAATGGTACTCGGAATCTAGTTGACTGATGGCAAAGTTAAAATATTTGTTTCTTTAAAAAATATATATATATATGAAATGCCATGCACTTTTTTAATACCGCTGCAATCCAGAATGTGTTCCAGTATGTGCGCAGACGCCCTGCAGAGCCGTTACGGTTCACTGACTCGTTCCCTGACCTTGACTGCCATTGACCATGGTGCACTGCAACAATGCCTTGGATCATATCCTGGTTAGATAACATGACCTCCTGTGAGGGGGAAAAATAGAGAATCGTTACCAGTAGTCAATAATCTTTTTTTTTTCTTTCTATATACTGTATACTGTATGATTGTGAAGTCGCTCTAGCTGTACAGTCGGATTTCATATAAACAGCTTCAAATGCTCAGTTGCTCAGAGTCAAGACTGTAATTAAACTGGTGGAAATATTGGTGCAGACTTGGCTCTGAATCTGATATGACATGTTTAAATAACACAAATGGGTATGAATCATTAGGTTTAGACAAGCATGCTAATGCTTACAACAAACACACCAGCCTTGGAGGGAGCAGCACTGCTGCAGTCTAAGCTTAACGCAATTATTGGTCCGTCTCCGAAGCAATATGTTCATCAGCTTTCCATCCCATACATAAACAGCGTAATTAGCCTGCCGGCTTTCCTCAAAGCCCGCGTTTCAGCTGAAACAGCATCGCAAAGGTTCTGTTACACGCAGTCACCCATGACTGAGCTTTTTCCTTACAATAAAGGAGACTTGAAATGCAGGCGAACAACTACAAGATTCAACCATAAACCAAATGTCAAAATGTCACACTGTAGCTTTTGAAAGGAAGCAGCCCTTGTCCTTTCTGATTATTTGTGTGAGGTTTTCAAAGCTAACACCTGTATAGGGAGCGCTTCTGCTTTTCATCAGTTACAAAAAGTGTGAAAGCTTTATATGTCACTGGGATCCAGGCCTTTCAGTCATTCCACAATAACAAACACATATGTTTCTACATTTTGCTGGGGCGTGACAGTCATGCTGCACGCTTTATTCCTGCTAGTTTCACAGCACTCAGTCAATGATGATTTGAGGTACAATGTACATCTTTAATTGAGAAAAATTCCAATAAAATGCTGGATACATGTTTTTATTTATTTACAAATTTATATAAAGTATAAAGGGGCAAACATACTGTATACAGCACACCTAAAATTTGGCTGTGTGTCCTTTTAACCTTGAAGTTTCACCTTTAGCAGATTTTGGTAACCATCGTCAAGCTGATTCAGAAGTACTGTAGAATTCCATAACCAGCTTTGATGTGTGTTTGAGGTGATAATTTGAAGTCATGCTTAAGAATTGTTTTGGTATTTCATCCACTTTGTGCAACGCACCAGTTCCACCATGCCACCACCACCATATTTAACAAACAATACATTGTTCTTATGGGTTGACCGTCTCGCCTTTACACCTCCAAACATACTGTACCTTTGGTCAAAACTTTGCTCAAGAGAGAAAGTTTTTCTGCGATCCGATGCAAACTTTAGCTGAGCTTTTGAGCTTTAGCTGGATTTTGGAGCATCTATCTTTCTTGGACGGCAGCTTTTACTGTACATCCATGGTGATGTAAAACTCGTATTCCTATAGACAGTGACACTGTTGTTCTATGCCAGGCCTGAGCCTTGGTGCTTTTCTTGGTTGTTTATGACCATTCAAACTGATTTCCTCCCAGCTAAAGGTGACGGTTTGTATCTTACATTATTTATACCTTGGCAAAGTGGCTATACAGTACCTTCCAATAACTTGTATTTACTGTACGCTCACGTGTATGGAATCTTTAAATGTTTAAATATGGTTCCTAGAGACATCCCTAACCAAAACGTCCATCATGTTCCTCAGATTCTTGGACTTTCCCATTATATTGTGTCTTGGTCAATCCAATGTGTTTGGCACAGAGAAGTTCCCACCTGTAGTCAATCATGATTACTAGAAGGCAGTTAAGAGGCCTTGGGCTCTGCAAATTAAAAGACATTATGGGACTTTGTGCAACATTATAGGACATTATGGGACTTAATTAATTTAGCAACACTAAACTAATGAAAAAAAAATATGTAAATGGTGACATCAGCATACTATTAGTATACAGTAATATGCAAAAACATATCTTAATGTCTTTTACTCAACATGTGCAGAATCTTCTGCTTTTTTTTTTGACAAAGTAATTTATCAATTCCATTTTGTAAAGTTTGTTAAGAGTATGTTGCCATGATCTATATTTGGATATCACCAATAATATAATTCCAATTTTTTTTTATTATTATAATACAGTATATCATCACAGCTTAATTACTGTATGTCTCCTTTACATTTAGAAACGTCAAAACTTGCGTGAACTCCAAGAAAGAAAACCTACAGACACACTAATACTAGGTAATACCTGTAGTATTAGTCTACCTACAGAGTACACTAACACTACAAGTTGTAGAAATATAGAAGCATCAACTATTCCTTGGAGGTCATGAAAAGTTAATTACTCATAATACCATCTTTATACAGAGTGATTGTGTTTATTACTCACTTCCCTCCTCATATGTTCTAGTTCCATGTCAGATTGGTATTGCTCACTATTAGCTCATCGGCTGCTCCCCTGCCTGCAGTGTTGCACGTACCGGTGCGATGTTGCACGAGAGAGTGATTACAGACGCCGGGGTTTTTATGGGCGTTCTGGGGTGATTATAAACCCACATCTGATACACCGACCCTGAGATTGCTCTAACCAGAACAAAAATTTGTAAATGCTCCTCATGGTCCTGTAAACGCCTAGTTCAAAAACTCGAAATGTCTTTATTTTTGTATTTCATTTGGGGAGAGATATGCACTAGATTTTGTATTTATAAAGAATGTTCTGAAGCTGCAAATCACAATTTGCAGCTACTGTATGTTATTATTATTATTATTATTATTTAGAGTGGTCTTTCTGCTCTTGGCAGAGTTGTCTTGCACGACCGCATGAGTAATCCAAAAATGCCAAATGGTTGGAAATTGCATAGTTCCCATTTCAAAACTCCCATTTCCCTTCCTACAATCTTGTCTCCATAAATCCTCTACTATTATTCCAGCAACAATGAAGCAGCTGAGTAGGGCTCTGAACAAGAGAAGATGAAGCCTATCGTTCATCCTTTCTTTTAGTTCTGCATATTATAAAAGAGCGGTTGCAGGTAAAACATGAAAAATTGTGGTGTCTTAATCACATTTATGTAAGGAGAGATCAATGCTTCTCCGCACAAGAGAATATCATTCATTCCTCTGACCTTTTCGTCTCATAGCACCTCGCTTTGAAGTTTTCTGATTCAGGCTTGAAAGATGGGCATCTAAGCATGCAAAGCATCTGATACAGTGAAGGTTACACCGTTTGCTAGTTATAAATAAACGTGCGAGTTTAACTTGTGACATCTTGTTTGAAATTGTATTCCTGCGTTACTGAAGGATAAAACTGCAGTACTTAGCTCTGTTACTCCACAGAGCGCGCCGTAGGGCTTGGAAGCCAGACCGTGATATAGAAATCAGTTATACTGGGGTAGTCAAGGAAGTACACTTATGATTTATTAAAAAAATCATTACATCGTTTATACGTAATTGTACAGCGTACTATTGAGTATTGAGTTAATTCCATCACCGTACTATAGGAAGAAGGCTTTAATATTGCTTAGAATTTTCACAGCACCCGCAGTATATATGGGAATATTATAATCATATCATATATAATTATGCACCAAATGTGTCATGTGTATGAATGTAGCTTGCTGGACATCTTCTCCTGAGGATGGCGGAGGTCAGGGTGGTGGGGTGGCATGGGGTCTCTCTCTTAACTCAGTCAACACTGGAGTCACATATATGCAGTGTGTCACACATACATGCATTTAAATGTATTAATTTTATTCATGTTATAATAGCGTACAATCCTTGCATTAAAAAAAGTGCTAAAGAGTAAAACTAGAGTTTCAGGAGAACATATGCACATGAAAGTATTGCTAGTCTTACAAAGCGCTAAAAAGCTTTCAAGCCATTATCGTGCTGCTGCAAGTGGAAACTTTGACATTGTCACAGCTGAGAACGTGACTATTCTGGCTCTCTAGGTGTCAACGATTCTTCTGGCTGGTAACTGAAAAGACCTCGTGTTTAGTAGCGACAAAATTAGCATAGCATGAGGTAAAAAGTACCTCACAGTGACATGTTTTTTTTTGTGGCATGTTCGCGCAATTAAAAGTTATTACGGATCACAGAGAGTTTGTAAGTGCTGCCTGGGGGTGTAAGAGGGCAGAATTAATAGGCTGAAATGGTTCGAGCTGGCAGGTGGTCTGGAGAAAGGTCACGCGCTTTTCAACCTTTCTCGACTTTCACCTTGAGTTCTAACCAAAAATCCTTGCCATTTTCCTCCTTTTTCTTTTTCCACTGACCTCCAGAGATGCACTGCGAACATGGTGGTTTTGGATACATTAGACATTTACTGACATTTTGTGATCTTTTATGATTCACTCCCCCTTTATTATGGAAGCCCACTTCTGCTGGAAAAATAAAAGAAAGAAAACAAAAATTCATACATATGTTAAACTGCCAGCTTGTGTGAGACTTCAAATGTATCATAGAATTCAATCAAATTTATTTCAAACTCTTGCTTTCATGTTTTTTTTTTTTTTTGTTGTTTTTTTAACAATTTTACAATATTTTTTAAACTTAAACATTCTGACTGTTTTATTCTCTTATTTTTTCAAGATTGGTCTTTTCTGATTATGTTTTTAACCTTACTATCAAAGAATTACAGTGGCTTGCAAAAGTATTCGGCCCCCTTGAACTTTTCCACATTTTGTCACATTACAGCCACAAACATGAATCA
>JAQMYL010000038.1:29800288-29813708 GCA_030014365.1 Clarias pachynema
TATATATATATAAATAAAACCCTTTATGTGTAATGAATAGTACAATATGTATAAATTCGTATCACCGTACGGCAGTGTTGAATTTTTAAATGACTTTCACTTTCTTTGTCTTAAGCTGTTTAAGTTTTTGGAACAGAAACCATCACAGTAGATCCAGTTCTTTATTAACAACATACTAAACCTAATAATCAGCATATTGTTATTTTGGTATCTGAATATATATAGCACATAATGCCATATTAGTACTTATTAGTAGTTATATTATCTATATAAATAAAAGTAAGGTTTTGTCTGTACATTGGTCAAAACTCACACTTTCAATTATATCTTTAAGTTTCATACATTGGAGCACCTGAAACCAGTCTCAGAAAATGTTCCGTCTGTATGTCTGTATGTCTGTCCAGCCGGATTTTGCCACAGCATCATGCAAAACTGACTGGACAAAATTGAATGAAACTTTTGCAGTACTTACGGTAGATATCAGGCTGAAGTTTAACCTGCACCATAAGTGAAATCAAAATGTTGAGTAAAAGCGATGTAATTTTGACATGCTGGAGTCGTTTTAAGACAAAACATACACTGTAGTCTTTATCTGATCTACTTTTTCGATTCCTCATCTGTGACTCACTCTCTGATTACCGAACAGGGAGTGTATTTCGCTGATTACGATAGAAGTACAACTTGACGGTATACAAGTCGTAAACATAAATTTTTTTTTAAAATCTTTCCCATTGATTGTAAAAAGATGAAACAACAGTAGATTAAAAATCTTGCCGTGGACTAGGTGAATTTTGACCCCAATTTAGGGGAAACAGACACCATATAATGTCGCACCAAACTATTTAACTATTTCTTCAAACTATTTTCCTGTCGACAACAGGTCCTTCAGCTAGTCAGTGATTAAATTCAGGTACCAGAAGAACAAACCAAAATCGAACCACCAGATCCCTCTGTACGGCTGCTGAGGTCCAGACAATGGTTTCAAAGCTTCACGGTCTTAAATGCTGAACGGTTTCTGTGGGTAGAACGTTTTGTCAGTGCGGTAGGAGCTCGCCTTTTAATTACACTTTTAATATTTCCTCTTTGTTACTGTATAAATATTTGATGTTGTGTGCCTGTGAACTGGCTTACTCATTCTCATGTATTTATGATAATATATGCAATAATGTCGGACAATTTAGAAAAGAACTGTTTACTGAGGCAGCATTACAAATATGAAATGTATAGTGTGATCCAAACACAACGTTTAGATTAAAAAAAAAATTTCACTACTAGCCCAGTAGACTGTAGAAGCCTGAAAACACCAGCAGAAGACGGTAGCGTTGAGTCACGTCTTAAAGCAAACATGCAAACTGTAGGTTTTGAAGCAGCCACGGGATATGTGGAGCAATTGGCGGCACAGACATTATACTGCACTCAAACAAAGTTTTGTGCATTTTAGCTTTGTCTTTTTTTTTTTTTTTTTCTGAAATCCTAGCTATGGAAAGTGTTCTTAAATACATCATGTGCTTTAGGTGTAATGCACTAAGAGGATGCTCTCAGATGGATTGCTACAGTATACTAGTTCAGCAACTTTGGGAATCCCATCAGATAGATTAAATGAGCGTTGTCTAATTTCATCCTCATTTGTTTTTCAACCACTGTTGAAGTTTTAGCATTTTAAAAATTTTGTCATTGAAAAGGAAGCAAAAGAAATGTTTGTACAGATCACAACCTGAATTGATTTGTCTCATTTCCTATGGTGCTTACCGTATTGATCTAAAACCATGATTAGACCTGACATTACCTTAGTTAGCCAGGATTGAGACATCTCTGACCATTTTGTCCAGTGCATTTGTTTCCTTTTCACTCAGTATCAGTGATTTGTGAGCAGAGAATCATCTTACAAATTATGAATTAAATTTCCAATTTTCTGTCTGTTTTTTTTCAATATTCATTCATTTAAAACGTACAATATAACATACTAGTCAGATTGCGATTGTTGCACCATTGCTACAGTCTTAATATACGCCGGTGTTCAGTATATGGTTCAGTAAGTGTTTAACTGGTTAACTTAGCATGTATAGGCAGTGCATTTACCGAACAGGAACAGATCGATAACCTTGACTGCGATGAACAATAAGCACGAGATCCATCGGCGTAAAGGAACGAGTTCTCGTTAGCGTCTGATTCACAACGAGGTCTTTGACATAGACAGACTTCTGAGATTCACTGATCTCGTCAGTAAGCTTTGATTAGACGTTTTTTTTCTCTTTAAACTACAGATAAAAAGCGTAATGAAACGAAAAGAAACGAAGGCTGCACGCACGCTCGAGAATGAGCTTAATGGACGAAAGGAATCAAAAAGCTCGGACTGTTTAAACTCATTCATAACCGTGCCCTTGACTGTTTGCAACTTTTCCTACATGGCCTATTTAATTTTCTGTCATGAGCTCCTATTCTGACTGGCTAGTTATCTACTTATTGTAGTGCATCTGTTTGAACCTTGATTGAATGATTTTCTCCCCCTCTGGGCAATTATTATGGAAATGTTATTCCATTTCATCTCTCTTCCTCTCAGTGTCTCTGTGAATTACTTGAATCTCTCATCTTTATTGCGTCGCAGCATGCCGGAGCGAGTACTCCTGTTTTTGGTTTTGCGAATCTTAATATTGGCACGCGCTAACAGGAATGAAACTACAGACCTTCGAAGAGCGGACGAAAGCTGATCGGGAAGAAGAAGCCCGGTTGTGCTCGAACAGACAGAAATCCGTGTTGCAGCGAGAGGACGGGAGCTCAGATAAGATTCCACTCATAGCCGCTCACAATCTGGAGACATGATGAGAGGAATCTGGCAAATACGGGCTGACGGAGGCAGACTCTCTGACCTGCTTCACGTAATTCCCATCAAGTGATCTGATCAGCGAGTAGATCTTGGCGTAGTGTAGAGCTGTGCGATTTCATCAGTTCTGCAATTTCACCAATCTTTTGTTGGTCGATTCAGTATAAGTTTTTGATTCAGAATTGACTTTGCGTATTGTTTGCTTAAAATTTAAAATGTTAAATGGTCTAAAATTACTTAAAATGTCATCGACAGATACTCACGTTTTGCAAGAGTATCACTTTTTCTTCTTCGCGTTTAAGGATGGCTGGTGCAAAACCACTCAGCAGTTTATGCCAGATATGACATTAAAACAATCAACACCCTAAATTACAAAGCGTTTAATGTTTATTAAATACTTTAAACAGTGTTTAATACTTGGAAACCTGTGAGAACACAATAAACATATTCAGACAATAAACATATTATAACGTAGTAATGCTATTGAACCGAATCGAACTGAAAAGCACAAAGCCAAATAGAAAAGTTCCTTAAATAATGTAGCGCAGCTTTTGCATAAAATACAAATCGTTTGCTTCTTCCACAAATACTCGCATTTTGCGAGGGTATTTTTCTTTTGAGTTTATGTCCGGTTTGTATTACTGCCACCTGCTGGCCAGGAGTGGATTGATATGTGGAATATGGTGTGGAGATTGACAGCACATACAGTGGGTCAATATGTGGAATTACTTTCAATGCTTCTTAAAATGCTTTTAGTAGATTATAACACTTCAAAACCTGTAAAAAAAAAAAAAAAAAAAAAAAAAAACTTAACAGCTCAGAAGTCGCTCTGGATAAGGACATCTGCCAAATGCCTAAATGTAGTGGAAATAATTACAAAGGGCAAGTATAAAAGCGTTTTGTCATTTTTCATTTTTTATTGGCCAGGGTTTAAACAAGCCATTTTTGTGACCTCATATAAGAGCATACCCCTTCCCTGACCTGTTGCTGGAGGGGCGTGGCACAGAAGTAGCTCATTTACATATCTGAGGGGTATTTCAGCTGAACCATTAAAACACACACACACACACACATTGGTGGACTCTTGAGACCTTTGGACCTTTGATGAATTACTAGTATTTTATATACAGTATATATATAGTAAAAAATATGGGGAAAATATGGGAGACATGTTTCTGCTAATTTAAGAATCATATCAGCATTCTTTTATTTAGCATTGATATTATTTATGGACCATTTTTCCAACATATTATTTTGCATTTAATCTGGGTTACACTGTCACATTGAGTGCAATTAAAGTCTGAACCAAATATATGTCCATTCTTTGATTATTATTATTATTGTTATTATTAACCTACCAAAGACAAGGAGAACATGCAATCTCAATACTTACAGCCCCCGAGGTGGGAATCAAACCAGCGCCCAGGAGGTGCAAGGCAGTAATAAATCATTATTAGTGTTGGCCAATAGCTGTAGTACAGTATGAGAAGAATAAAACGCTTTGAAATGTGCTGTTATTGGAAAATAATCTACTGTTGGGTCACATCACAGCACTCCACCGCTGATTACTTTTCTATAACGGCATACTGTTGGTATTTTATTCCTTACTTAATGCATGCAGCGGAACGCTGTTCTTTATTATCAGTAATAAATGGATTAATCCCTTAAGGATTCATTCATCATTATTTTTTCTGCTTGTATTAAAAACAGTGTAATGTAATTGAACAGAGAATAATGAAAACAAATAAAGCAGTTAGATCAGATGTGTGTCCAAAAGTTAAGCGGATTAGAAAACATTACTGATTACACCTTTAATCATCTCATTTGCTCTTGGTATCAGATGACTTTTTTCCTCGGGACTCTACGCAGCACTAACAGAAATTCATTGTGTTTTAAAGATTCCTGGTGCTTTCCGGAGACCCCCCTCTCCCCGCTAGTCCTCGCATCCATGCGATCATGCTAATTGATTTATGTGCAGATTTACTGTAATGTTAGAATAAAAAATGCCTTTGGCTTTACTTCCAGCCCCCGACCGGCTGAGTGGAAAAGTGAACAGGACAGAAGCATATTGAGTCATAAATCATTCCGAAACTGTACGCTATGCTAAATAGAGCTGGTGTTGGGAAAGTGAAGAACAAGTAGACGGCCGTTTCCAAACAGCCTGTCATGATCGACGCCAATTAACAATGAATGAGCTTAAGAATAAAGCATTACCCTGTAATTCATTTTTAAGACATCTGTTTATTTGAAGCATTGATTTGAAATCGATTTTTGGCAATGCCCCGCTTTATAAGTTGGCACACCAGCTCGCATTCTGATTATCGCCACCGCTGCAGCGTCGTAATCTTGTGTATTATCAATTAGAGTTTCACATTCATGCTGTTTGACTCGCTCGCTCGCTCGCTCGGTGTTTTCAAGGAAACATTGAAGTCGAGCACTGGAAAGGTTTTGTTTATGAGACTGTAGCCAGAGACACTTAATACACAGAATGTTGTTGAAGACACGACTTCATACAGTAGTGATTATGTTACGATATATTAGTATAAAAGTGTAAGTCCGAATTGTCCAGTGTTTTAGACACTGTGTGGGTGGAACTGTCTGACTAAAGCAGAAACAAAAGACATTCTGGAAATTGTCAAGGACAGTAAGGTATATTAGAGACAGGTGTATCACAATGCTGCTTTGTTTATCTGTATCTGTTGTGTGTATTTGGATCTAATCACAAAAAGGTGTGGCCTAAAGATACGTTTTTATTATTATTATTATTATTATTATTATTATTACATGCAAGGGTCGTGCAAGCCAAACACTTTAGGCTGTGAAATCCGAAGAAGCAAAATGTCAAGCTATGCCTAGATGCGTTCGAGTCAAAACGGGATTTTTGTAAAGTGAGTAAAAACTCGCATTATTTCTCTATATAATCTCCAGCTACACTAATGCACTTATCCCAGGGTTTCAGTAGTGCTTAGACACCATCAAGGTAGAACATGTTCTCAGTACGACCGAAGCCATGATCGGATCGTCTGCTTCACATCTGAAACTCTGGCCTCCCAAGAACTCCTTTAATTCCTTTGAAATGGTTTGGAGTTTGGAGGTCAGCACTGTACAGGAGATGTCCTCTGTGTACATTTGCCTCTACTGCAAGTTCACCACAAGTTATCTGTCGATTTTCAAGGATCAATTCAATTCAATTAAACTTTATTTGTATAGCGCTTTTAACAATTAACATTGTCGCAAAGCAGCTTTACACAATCAAAAGAATGAAATGTGATTGTGTATGAATCAAAACGATAAGACTGTCCCTTTTGAGCAAGCTGAGGAGGACGACGGCGAAAACGGCAAGGAAAAACTCCCTGAGATGGCAGCAGGAAGAAACCTTGAGAGGAACCAGACTTTCGATTGTTCATGTGCACGACTACAGTGGGCTCTGAGCCACGTTAACCAGGATCGTCCTTCACGGACGTACGGCCTTCTTCATAACGTTTCTATCATTCCAATATTTTACTGCGGCTCATCACCGTCCGTACTGTTCTTGAATTAATCTGTAAATATAAATCGGTTTTACACCTTGAGTCAGGAGAAATATCACAAATCCCGGGTTGACTTGAACGCCCCTCGAATGAACCTTACCTCTACAAATGGTCTTATATAGAAAATATATTATGAATAAACATGAATAATATGAATGATTCGTTGAGGCGACCACTGAAAGGGATTAGCCGAAAGACAAAGAAGATTATGAATAAACAGATTGTTGAGAAAACTGTTGTTTTAGATTTTTGGGGGACTGCATTGACACACTGCTGGTCCATACTGCACTCGGATTATAATTTTACATTCTCCTATACACTCATTAGAGCAAGCATATACAGTATTCATTGTTTCTGTGTGTGTGTATGTGTGTGTGTGTGTGTGTGTGTGTGTGTCTCCGTGTTCCAAGTTGTATTCTTAGCCCTGAACAATAACAGCTGATGGATTACCTCACAGCGCTGTCTGGACATCCCAGGTTCGCCGTGATCCCAAACAGTCTCGGCTAATCACTCTCCTAATAGATCATTCTGCCGCGCGCCTTTTGTTTGTCCCCGTCATCGTTATTGGCGTCAAAGCGAGCCTCCTTGGTGCGTTTATGCCCTGTTGTTAGAATCAATAAGAAGCAAATTATCCTATTCGGAGTTAGTTTAGAGCGCTGTAGGGAGCGATCCTGTAAAATGCACTGCACCGCCTCGTATGTCGTGTGTGATCCCGTAGCCCAGGTAATAGGGGTAAATACCTGAGTCGCCTTTTTTTTCTGTTCAGGCTTTAAGGGAACGTTATTGAGATTAGAGCTAGAACGGCTTATGTGTAAAGCCTGAATAGGCTGAAATACAGATGCATTATCTGGTGTGAACTGGTAATGTGTTCTGATACAAAACTGATATAAAAGAAAAAATCGGTAGAGAATGTATTCAGCAGGGACAAACTATAATACAAGTTGGATTAACTTCACGATTTAAGCCACACCCACTTCTGGACTAAATACACGTTCAAATAAAAAACAGTTACAGACAATAGTGTTGCGTGTGTTTGTGTGAACTCGAACCAAGTGTAATTTTTAGCCACAAAGTTAGCAATCAGTGTGTGTGTGTGTGTGTGTCCACCCACATCTAACTTGGTCATTTCACAACATTTGGCCGGCACCATTGGCGCTGCTACTGAAAGCCATGGCAGCTCAGGGCAGACAGTTGCATCTGAATACCATTAACCTTTCAACTGCAATGGCAGCGAAAGCCTCCGCAGATGTCCAGCTTTTGGGTTCAGAGGGAAAAAAAGAGAGAGGGGGGAAAAAAAAGCCATATTAAGGTCATATCTTCAGCTAAACTGTTATGCTTTCATGTTCATATAAAGGAAAAACAGGAAGTGACTTCCTTCATGCAGCTCCGTGAACCAGCAGAGCTTCAGTTGTAAATGTAAGATGTCTAATTAGGTGGGATTTTTTTTTCCTTTTTCGCAGTGTCTTAAAATCGCAACGATACTATTAAAAAAAAAAACTAATAATAATAATGTAAAAACGCGAGGAGCTTTTTAAACTTGGCCGCCTGTCTCGCATCCCTCCTCCCTCCCGCTCCGCTTATCTCTGTAACCATTCTTCACAAGGGCGATGCTGGTTAATGAAATCGGCGAAGGCCAACAGGGAGCTCGCTCTCGCTCGACTCCGAGTGAATTGGAAACACTCAGCTCAGCCGTATCGCAGCTGCGTGAGAGGAGCGATGCACAGTCAAAACAAATTAGCGGTGAAATGGCAAGTCGTTGTCAAAAGTCGAAATCTCTACTCCTCCCCGCATGCCTTATTAGAGAATGTACATCTGTCAGTGATCTCTCGTGGATGATCATGCGACGTGTTTATTTTCAAAGGAGAACGTTGGAGAGCGGAATCGGCGCCGGTTTCGTCTGGGTTTTTTTTTTTTTCTCTCTCTTTTCTTGAGGGCATAGTCTGAGTGTAAATTATTTTATTATGTTGTGCTTTTTTTCTGATACAAGGCTGTTGAAATGAGAATCCAAACACACACACACACAGGAGATACGAAGAACAGACATTTCATTACTAAGGGCTTATAAATATAGCGATGAGATGATGATCAACAGTAAGTCAATGTGATTAGAGAGGAGCATACTCTCGCTAAATACTGTCAGATTTACAGTGTTAAGAATGATTACAAGTGGCTTCTGAGAGCACTTTCACTTCTTTTAGTCCGCGCGTCAAGAGAATACTTGATACTTTCGGTTTGTTTGGCTTCAGTTTCCGCCTCACGGCCTGGCTGTAGCTCATAACCCGAAAATATGTCGGGGTTCGGATTCACTTTCTGCACTTAACTTACTCCGGAGTTTGAACGGCTTTCTCGATCAAACCGCACTAGAGTTCGAAATCGAACTGGTTATTTTTCATCCTACACTCGAGTACTCGCAAATATAAACCCGTTTAAACAAGACGTAATGGGTACTTACAGTTTCTTCCATCTGTCAAATGTTTGCTCAAGCAATACTACTTCAGGTTTACTGCTAGAATTAATACCGTCACAATGAACATGTTAATGACATACAGTTCTGCCCATGATTAAATCATTAAAGAAAAAATGTAGGTGAGTATTCAGAATGATCTCGAGCGTACTGGGGGTTACGTTGGCGAAACTCGGAAAAGAAAATCGGCCCCATCATCGAGCGATAATAAACCGTCTGACGATCCCAGGAGACTGACTGACCCTGCCGTCTGGGTGCCGGAAGGACGGCAATGTCAATCATGATAACGCTTGTCAATCATCGTGTATACAGAAGCAGGCAGTTAGCGTTCTCCTTCAAACGCATTAAGCCGCCTTTGAGCTCACGTGTCTCAGAGGAAGCACGTGTTCGTCCTTGTTCTGCCAGACCAGCAGCTCTCGAGTGATGTGTTAATGGTAAGGAATCGGGAATGATTACATTGGGAGGAAAAATACATCAATTAAACAGTAAAAGTTAGCACTTATTAAGTTTTAAAAATTGTGGACAAAATAAAAAATGTTCCTTTGTTATACAATAAGAGCGATAAATAATTTCTTCACCAGTCTCTCCTTTTTATCTCGTGAAGTAAATAAGGCATCATGTCATTTTAGTGAGATCACTTCCTTAAATGTTTAAAGGTCCCGTATTTTACTATCTCTTTAACAAGTTAACCTGGTTCTCAGAGCTCCTTCCAAAGCTGAAATACCTCTCAGATCATACTTTTTTTTTTTAAAGATCTGTTTCACTCCTCGTCCAAACACGCAGTTTCAGTGTCTGTGTAAATAAGATACTCCGAATATTCGATTTTGGCCATAGCTGAGCAACAACACAGGGGAGGGGTGCTCTTTATAGTGAGGTCACATTAGGGGGAAAAAATCTAATGATCTTGTTTAAACCCCAGCAAAATGAAATAAATGTAAAAAAAAAAAAAAAAAAAAAAAAAAGGGCAAAAAAGCAGGGAAGGTGTTTATCTCACTTTTTTGGTCCATGCACACTAGAGACCCATCTGAATGTCAAAAAAATGACTAGAAAGGGATTTTTGCATTATAGGTGACCTTTAAAACCTAGTTAATCCACTAATAGAAAATGTGGTAGTTTTAATATACAGTAGGTAAAATCCTTTCATATTACACTTGCGTATAAGTCCATGTGAAGTGTAAAAAATGTAAAATATTTCATCATTAATGTAAAACTGCATTATGGAAGATTTTAAAGAAAATAAGTGTTTCCACACCTGTGTTAAGTGTCGCACTTCAATGAATCCCACTCTGGCAATTTATGATTTAACACACACACACACACACACACACATCAGCCAAGTGCTTTAAAGAGCTGCATCTTATACATGCAGTGTGCTGTGATGACCTCCGACAGGAGGATGTTTAATCTGACGATAAACTAGAACAGAGTAATGAAGATGAAGCAGTTAGCTAGCAATCATTTTTGCTTTAGTGGAGTGCTGAGTTTAAGATTAAAGCGTTTGATTTATAAGTAAATGAGTAGTAGAGAGAGAGAGACACGCCAGACACACACACGGTCTTGGGTACAGCGCAGCGCTCACGCCCAGGTTCTCATTAGATGACCTTCTTCCGGCTCAAAGGCCTGAACCCCCAAAGAGCATTGCATTCTGGGTTATGTACTGTAGGTACTGCATATTCTTCCCTAATTGCCATCACCTGCACACAGGAAAAGGTGCAGGCGTTTCTTTCTGGGACACACTTTTGTGCATTCGACGGTCTAAAGAGTCTGGAAAGTTGAAAGGGTTTGGAATTCTAAGTTTAAAAAGCAACTGGGGAAATTCTCCAGCGTTTGAACACCGTGTATAATTCAGGACATCGAGTGAAAAATTAAAAATTAAGACGCAAACGCAGCCACCTAGATGTACTGCGGTGGGACATTTAAGAATCCTTTTACGCCTTTTTTTTTTTTTTTAAACCACAAGTGCACTTTTTTTTATGTGTAGTAGTCAGTCTTTTCCCTTTTTGCATAGACGAGCACTTTTTCCCTTTTTCTCACCTCCTGATCAGTCAGGTCACAAGATGGAGGGCGAGCGATAAAAATAAACACGGTGGACGAAGTGCTGGTGAAAAGTGAGTCTGGTTAGTGAGTGAATATAAAGAGATGTATCATATTTAGGGAATATATATTGGCATGAAATATTCCAGCATCGCTACCATAGTATACTGTATACCGTACTGTATATATACTGTACAAGCATTTGAAGGGCGGGTCTACAGTATGTTTGGGACGTTAAACAGTGCGCGATATGACGTCCAACTTTACGTCTGTACCTCCAAAGTTGGAGTGAATGAAAAAAAACAAAAGCATTTCTTTTGTTTGATCTTTATTACTGATGTAATACATTTAGTCTGAAGAGTAAACTGATTGGTCACATCTAGTGCTTGTCTAGTATGAAAACCCTCTGCATCTGTATATCTGCCTGTCTATTTCTGTCTCTACTATAATTTCCTCACTTCATTTCCCTTCTTCTTTTTTATCTTCCCCTCCTCTGTCTCTTTTTCTTTCTCTCACCTTACTGATTGCTCTTTCGGAGCGATGTGTTTGAGATGTGCCTCATGCTCAGCAGCCCGTCCTGTCCCCCCGTCGCACGAGTGTGTCTCCGTGCTGTGCCGAGCTCAACTGAGCCGTGTGTGACGAATGGCGTTTAACTTGCATTACGCCTGCATGTGGTGACCAACTCTCACCTTCAGCTAATGCTGAATAATTCACCCGCTTCATTCTCAGCCTCTGATGTGCTGTTTCACTTCTCCCGGTCACATTTAAACAGCTTTATATATATATATATATATATAAATATTTGAAAGATGCCGCGATAGAAGCAGAACTGTTCTGCCTGGTGTCTATTTCACCGAAACTGACTCGGAGTTTATTTTGTATTAAAAGAGAAGACCGGGCATTACTTAACGCTGAAGAAGTGTGTATTGGTAAAGGAGGGACGTGCTCTCCATCTCGAGCGATATGTCGGCGATGTTTTGATAGCGAGGCGCTCTGTGACTTTTGTCATTATCCACGGCTCCCAATCGATTCAGCCCGGTCCTGTCTGCGAGGAGAAACTTGACTTTTACTCATAATTAAAGCAATCTAGATGCAAATCAGGGCATATTCCAGTGGCATATTGTGTTATGAGGCCTTCCACGCTTGCGCGAGCAGCATGTCATTAAAGGGCCTTATCAGGAGGCGGATACACTCGTATACACATACGCAGCTTACATACACATCATTTCTCATACAGCCTTCATACAGCCCGCGCCGCGACGTACGTTCCCGGCCCAATCACGCCGATTAGCCGCATTCATAAAAAGCTGAAGGCTTGTAATTGTCACGATCCAAGGCGTACCAGGCGCTTTTTATAGTCGGCGTTCATTATTGAAGTGTGCGTCTGCCACACGGCAAGGTTGCATCCATGTCACTGGATGCCTTTAATACCCATTATCCTGTCAAGAGCAATCCATGTCACACAGGTCTTCACATGCATGAAGTAGTGGTAGTGTAGTACTCGTACCAAAAGTCATGGAAATTCAGGGATTTTCTCGTACCAGGTGTTAAACCTCTCAATGATGACGCCGGCCTGATCGAGGAACTTTAAAAAAGATGTGCTCGCTTTTTATAAGAGCCGATGTCATATGTCTGTAAAATCAAATATTCACGCAGCGTCAGAGCCGACGTTAAAAGGAGATGTTTGCGTCCGTCAGCGCGTTCCAGTTTGTAATTATCATCTATATCAGTCCCTGGTTAATATACTTCCTCGGGTACAGACTGTCCTCCTACCGTGTTTACCCTTCGCTTTTGAAGATTCATTTTCATTTTTGCATGTCAGTCGCGCAGGTGTGTGTTTGTGTGTGTGTGTGTGATGGAGAGAGACAGAGAGGGGAGAGAAAGAGCGAGTGAAATTACATTAAGAAGGGAGAGGTGGGTGGGCCGTGAAGTTTCAGGCTGGGTTATGTGTTTGTTTTTGGCTTCCCGTCTAATTACAGCACACACATCATTAGGAGGATCCAACAGCAAGACAATACGCAGGAAACGAGTCATTACCGGCTAGGTGGAGATCAATTATTGCCTCTTTTTTCAGCTCATTGTGCAGATTCTAATTAACCAAAACCGTATTTGGGGGCTGGGAGGGAGAGGGATGATGCAGCGCTCCTGACTCATTCTCGGCCACATTCATCAACCGCGTTAATATTTGTTTAAACGTTCGGCGTGCAATTTGGGTTAAAGGATAACTACGAGGCTGTAAAATAGATTTTACTACATGCTTATGCTCTTAATAAAAAATAAAAAAATCTATGCATGTAGTAAATCTGCACAACCTGAACTATTTCATTCATTCATTCAAACTTCTGCACTGCTGATCCTGTACAGGGTCACAGTAGTGATGGGAAGTTCGAATCATTTTAGTGACTCGGTTCTTTGAATCTCGTTCAGCAAAATGAACGAATCTTTTTTTGATCAGAAATAAATTAAAATGTTGGGTTTTCAATAAAAATACCCTCAATACGTCTACATACACAAATTTTGGCTATAGTTCCAGTAATGAAAATATTACAATGTAACTAAGGACATATTATA
>JAQMYL010000038.1:29813808-29825577 GCA_030014365.1 Clarias pachynema
AGACGACTCGTTCATCTGAGTCACGTTAAAGATTCGTTCAAAAAGAACGAATCGTTCATGAACGACCCATCACTAGATCACAGAGGGCCTTAAGCGAAACGAGACGGGGTTTATACCCAGGACATGGTGCCAATCCATCACAGGCCACACACAGACACTCCATGAGCAAGTTGGAAACACCAGTTAGACTCATCTGCATGTCTTTGGACTGTGGGAGGAAACTGGAGTAACCGGAGGAAACCCACCAAGCACTGGGACAACATGCGAACTCTACACACAAAAGCCCGAGGCAAGAGTCGAACCCTCCACCCTGGATGTGTAAAGCTTGTATTTCCCCACCTGAAAATCATGCTGAGAAACTTTCTCCTGTTCAGAGTCACGTTCCTCGACTGATTGGTGAAATTACCTCCATCCAGTTCACACACATTTCTTTTTTTTTGAGAAGAATCAGATCTTTTTTTTTCCCTCTCCATATATGTGATATGATATGATATGATGCAACATAAATGGAAGAGACATTTTAAATTTAGTGATATATGTATGAGTGATGTACGCTGTTCCGAACGGCGTGAATGCAGACACAAGTGCAGGTAAGAGAGACGGGGTTTATTGAACAATAGTAAACAACAAATCGGAGGAATCGAAGTCGTGGAACTGGCAGGGGTCGGTCGCTCGGCGAATCGTAGTATACTAGGGCAAGCAGAAAATCTGTAACCAGAATAACAAATCAGGATCGTACGCTGTAAATCAATCAGAAACGACACGGCTTGGTAACGTCCGGAAAAAAAACCCTCACGGGAGCGTAGATTTCGTAACGTGTGTGTTGAAGTTCGATGATTTGGACCGTGATTGTTGGGAGTTGTAGTTCGTCTCGGCCATGCTTGGTCATGTAAATGTCTGTTCAACCGCAGGCGCTGAAATAAACATTCAGTAGGAGTAGCTATAGTGAGGCTTAAATAGTCAAAACTGTAAACTAAACGTTTTGTTCAGCAGCTCCCATCGAGGGGTCGCCACAGCACACAAGTTGGCACAGGTTTTACGCCAGATGCCCTTTCTGACACAACCCTCCCGTTTTTCTCACCGGACATGGGAAGTATGGAGTGTGGCAACTCTCAGATGACGGGGCTCAAACCTGTATCCTTCGATCCCCAAATTAGCAACGTAGAGCGTTAGCTGCCTGAGCCACCACTCCCTGAATCGTCTAAGCTACAGTATAATCCTCACAATGATTAGAGTAAGACTTGTTCCACCTTCATTGTAAAAAAAGCACTTGATCCAGCACATACTATTGTTTTTGATTTTTTTTGTGTGTGCACGACTTAATATTGTCATGTGTTGGGGATTTTGATTTCTTTCTATCATTGTTTTTTACATCATGCTTTTATTTCACTTATTGTCCCATTTTTTTTTTGTTAATGTTCTCACTCTGTGTACAGCCCATGGGTTTGCTAAGCTCTGCCTTTATGTCCCACAGTCATTTAAAACTTGGGTCTAATGAAACTGATTATATGATGCGGAAAATGTAAATGTCCCATTCTGCCCGTCCTAATTGTTTGATTTGCAGAAGTCGAGACCTCCCCGAAAAAGACATTGAAATTGTTCCAGCTCGTTCCCGAACGCGACGCTTTAGTTCAATTCCTCCGTTTTCAATTACAGAAGCCGCATTAGCCGCGTGCGTTCCTCGCCCCTCTGTCTTATTCTGCTTTGTTAAATAGTGTGAAGAAGCCACGTGGCTAAAGGTTAATGCAGTGGTAATTATGAATGTGATTTCCCCTTGGCTGAGGGGGCCGCTATGCGAAGGCGGCACTGTGATCATATCTAATGCATTAGCCTAATGACGAGATTCAGACGAGGCCATTCTCACGCTTTATTAAACCTCACGCCACTGTCATCTTCTGCGCCAATTTAGTCCCGACTCTGCGTATGCCATCGGTGAGCTAAACATGGGGGGGTTGAGAAATCCAACCGCACACACACACACACACATAGAGACACACGTGGGCTTCGGCATGTCTTGATTCAACCCGGTGTCATCCTGGGAGGCATTGTTTACTGCTCTGTTCTTGTTTTTCTGTGCCGAGGTGTGAAAAATCAGGATCTTTGTTCACAGAAGAACAAAATGTACAAAGAATCCGTCATGGTGCAAAAAAAAAAAAAAATCAATTCCAGGGATAATATGTGCAGTTTAAAGCTGTACATGTACGATGATACCAGCGGAGGAAAAAAAAATCCGTAAGTGAATAGGAGAACAAAAAGAAAGGGTTTGGAAATGATAAACACGTTCAGAACGGCTGAGGATGATGAGCATCGAGAATAGATAATCTGATTCTTTTACTCCATGACTCATCCAGCCATCAAATGATTTTAACAGAGAAGCAGAAGCTGCCAGATTGATTTAAATAAAGTCGAGGGGTAATGCAGCAGTAGAGGAATTAGACGACTCTCTTTGTTGTTCTCTTTGTTGACGGTTCTTCTATTTTTATAGCACTAACGTGCCTGTTATAGGAGAGCATACGGAAGTGAAGTTGCTTCATATTAGGAATCCAATAAAGAATTCATATTGGTTTGTGCTGATTTATGTATTTTTAGCTATTTATTCCCAGCCCTGTTCAAATGCTCAGTTCTGTTTAATCAGATGATGATTAGTTTCTTCTAACATCAGCTCTGATGGTTGTGCAAACTGCAAAACAAATCACCTCTTTATATTAACACTCACTCACTCACGCACTCACTCACTCATCATCGTTACCACTTTATCCTGTATTCAGGGTCACGGGAGGCCTGCAGTCTATCCCAGGAGACTTAGGGCACGAGGCGCCAATCCATGGACAGGGCGTCAATCCATCGCAGGGCACATACACACACACACTTATTCACACACTACGGGCAATTTGGGAACACCAATTAACCTAACCTACATGTCTCTGGACTGTGGGAGGAAACCGGAGTACACGGAGGAAACCCAGCAAGCACGGGGAGAACATGCACACTCCATGCACACTGATACGGGAATCGAAGCCGGACCCTGGAGGTGCCAGGCGACAGTGCTTTTATATTAACACACTCATTATAATACAGTACATCACCTGGACAAAAAAAAATTAATAATAATTGTCCATGCCAAGATTTTATTTGATCTCATTTAGCTTTGATCACAGTGCCTAGCTGATGTGTTAAAATGTTTTTTCATGTTCTGAGAAACTCTTACATTCAGGTCGTCAGCTGACTTCATTTATTGCCACATAGTGTTGCTGAGCCACGACCTGGACAAATGAAGCAAACCCAGATCATAACATGGACATGAAACGATGCGCTCTTGAAATCAGCTCATCAGACCACATGACCTTTTTCCAATACTCCAAAATCAGCTCTTTAGCAAACTGATGTCTTTTTTTCTGATTAGTCTCACTAAGAAGTGGTTTCCTTTAAATTCAAATTCAATTTTATTTGTCACATACACCATCATACACAGTACGATATGCAGTGGAATGTTTATACGACCTCTCGTAACCTTAAAAATAAAAAGATTATTAATAGGAAATAAATATGGAATAAAATATAGAAAATAACTTTAGCTAAGGAAAGAAAAATATATCTATAGAAGGTAAGACGAAATATAAAATATAAGAAAAACCTAGCTGTACAAATATGGAAAAAGGAATGATTTTCTATATCTTTCTGTATCATATGGCTACACAGCTGTTCAGTCCCAATCCTGTGAGTTCTCATTACATCATGTGTGTGTGGAAATGCTCTTACTTTCACTTTTAAACTATTACTGTATTTCTACGGTTTTTACTGTTGATTTCTTTCTTTTTACAATGAAACGTCACCAAGCGTTTAAGTGATCTCCATTCATTCAGCACCAAAGCACTGGACAGATCTTAACCCAATTCCACTCACGTCAAGTTTCCTTAGTTGTTGTCTTTGCTTGCTACAGGACAATAAATCGTCACTTCTGAAACTTTCCTGAAATAAATGCATAAACGGTTGTTTTAAAAATATATAAATAAATAAAAACCTGTTTAAATCTGAACATTAGGAGTGCTAACGATACAGGTGCTGATGATGGCGCTGAGTTACACCTCCTCAGAGTTTACAGAGTATTTACTTTTCTGTCAGGTTTTTTGACTTTTGCATCACTCCATCAGATACGATTTGGAGTGCGTGCAGTTGTTTGGCACATGCACCTGGCGTGAAGTGTGTGCGTGTGTGTGTGTGTGTGTGTGTGTGTGTTTCCCCTTCAGCATGTGTCTCTGCCACCTGCTCACTGGCGCAGCTCTATATGAGCATATGCTAAATTAAATTTAAATTCATTTTAGCGAGCCCACATTCAGTCAGTGTGTCACCACTGTTTGTTTCATTGTTCTTGTCATGTTTATCGCCGCTTCCTCAGATACAGTGACTAAAGGAAATGTAGAAATGGCTGTGCAGGTTTAGACATCTTGCTCATGATTATAAAAAAGAAAAAGAAAAAAAGACCTATTATTGACTAGGCTTGTCATTATTAGGATGTTCCGCACAGTTGAAGTTTTGCAAAAACTTGCCATTAGGAATTGTTAATTCGCGCTAATGCATGTGATTAATCTAGATATTTTTAACGAGTTACTTTTTTTAAAAATGCAACTTAAATCATATGACCAAGCTTGACCCTAATGGCTTCCCATAATCTCGGCGCGGTTACTCGGCTGTGTGTGATAACGGCACGTTTAATGTGGATAATATTATGACTGAGGAAACATCAGCGGGTGTGCTAAACTGCAAGTTTCGTTATAAAAAGCTTCTAGATGGAAGATTGAACAAAAACCAGCTGTGTGCGATTTCGAGCTACCTTTAAGAGGAACTACTTTTACAAGAATACATTAAAAATGTAAGACACTGAAAAAGGCTGTGAAAATGAGACAGTCAGCCTAAGCTACTTTTATCGCACTTACTGGAGACATCAGTAAATAACCATAAGTACGTCGGTGTAACAGCACATCTAATCAATGACAAATGGCAACTGCACTCATTCACTCTGGGTGTGTTAAAAACACAAGAAAGACATTTTGCCAACGCATGCACTGGACAATAGTGCCAACCAAGTTTAAAAGGAGATAACAGACATGGTCACAACGATACGGGCCGACAGTATGACTGCTGCTGCAAGGAGTTTAATATTCGAGAGATTTTAATTTAACATTTGTTTAATGTTAATGTTTGACATATTATAAAACTGCATAATCTGCATAATCAAGAAAATCTGAGTATTTTACAATTGCGATTAATCATGATTAATCGCAGTCTATGACTGCGATTAACTAGATTAATTTTTTTAATCGATTACCAACACTAGTATTTTTGCTTCTTTTTATCATACTTACATACATACTTACTTCCTCCAGTTGTATGTACTGTATACCGTCATGCATGTAAGCGTTATAGGTCAGACATGACGTTCCTGAGAACTGGAGACTGGACAGGTGTCAGAAATGAAAATAGGAAGAATCGTCTGGCTCACACCTCTAACGTGCAGAGACTCTCTGTACGAGATGTCACAGGTCGAGCCGATCCAGGACTCCAGCCTCTCCCAATCTCATCTGTCTAGCTGTTAAGAAAGAGAGGAAGAGCTCACACCAGAGCTGACACCACTTTAATTGGATTAGTGATTAAAAGAACCTGGTTGTCTGGGTAGAAAGAGAAAAGGGATTAAACACAGTCACACAACAAGAACAGGCCAAAAAGTTACCTCATTTTGCAGGGGGAAATCTTGTTGTAACTTCATGTCATTTTTTTTTTTTTTTTTTTTGATGCAGAAGGAGTCTGTACCGTCTCAAGGCCCCATTCAGAGCGTGCAGCTCGACTTTAAAAGATCGCTGGGAATGTTTTCCTTAAATAAATTCCTACCACATGTCTGGATGGGCCATAACTGCATGCAGCTCACACCTCCAAGATTGCCAGGTTTTTCTTAAGTAGAACTCTCAGGGTTAGGTTATGTCAATAATGTTCCGACCAGAGGATCTTTAACTTTAAGCCATTTTGTTATATATACATATTTACAGACAATTTCTAACACATAAATCAACTTTTTGTGTTAAAATATAAGGCTTATTAGTCAAATGTGTACAATAATAGTAGACCTATTATTCCTCAACTTTTCAACATTAAGGTGACATGAATTATATGATTGTCTTTGAGTTATTGAGATTACTCAACAGTCCACGCAACTTGGCTAATAATTGTAAGACCGCAGTGATTCATATAACAACTTTAAAAATGATGGGTTGTGATTTCATAGACCCTGTGGCTATCCTTCACAGACCTCTGGAGGCCCTTAGACTCCACTTTAAGAACCACTGGCTTGGACGATCTTGGAAGGTCTCTAAGAGAAAATAAGAGACCTTGTGGCATGGATTTGTTCAAATGAGAAATGTCAAAGGAAAATGGTCAAGACTGTTTTGCAGAACGCTACGAGAATGAGTCAAAAATGATCCGCACTCTGGTTACATGAAAAAGTCTTATCATGCTTCCTGTTCAAGGCTACTGTCTCCCCAGTCAGGTGCAGGTGTGAACTGCGGTGCGAGCAAAAAATTATGATCAGCATGCAGTGATTTGCATTTTTTTTTGTGGTCCGAAGGTGTACCCGATGCCGAAACAACTCACAGAAGAGCAGAAACAGAACCGTTAGGATATCTGCAAAGAAGATTTGGATCAATACTCTAAGGAAGGTGAAAGTTTCTTGAGGAGAATCATTACAGGTGATGAGAAATGGATTCATCACTACAAGCCTGAGAGTAAACAGGCAGAGTATGGAACGGAAACATCCTCAATCACCGACCAGGAAAAAGTTCAAACGGAAATCATCATCTGGAAAATGTATGCGTTTCTGGGATTCTCAAGGGCCGGTATTGGAACATTATCAGGACAAAGGTTCAACAATCAACAATGCTCATCACAGTGAGACGCTTATAGGAGAGCTGAAACCTAAACTTCGGATTAAACAAAGAGGACCGCTATCCGAGGGTGACATGATCTTGTATATACAGTAAAGCATCCTCTCTATAGTCCTGATCCTCTCTATAGTCCTGATCTCACTCCATCAGACGTTCAGCTAGTTGGTCCACTGAAAGCAGCCCTATGAGGACGAAGATTCACTTCTGATGAAGAAGTGAAGACAGCGGTGCATTCGTGGCTGGGAGCTGACCATAAACATTTTTAACGAGGGAATACAAAAGCTTGTCGGCAGATGGACAAAGTGTATTTGTATAAGCGAGAGATTATGTCGAAAAATTCTGTATTTGATTATGTATGTACAGTAATCAGTCTTTGCAACCGTGATGAGCTGAAAAGCATCTCAGACTGTTTCTCATGCCAAACCTCCATCAGGAATCACGGCTGTGACTAGAGTGACTAGAAAAATATTGCCTATATACAGTATTTTTTTTTTCCTCAGCTGTCCAGTTTCAGAGATCTTGTGTCCACTGTAGCGTGACCACTGATCAGTAGTTCGGTCCTCAATTCATTTTGAATACAGTCCTCACTTTCCTGAGTGTGAAACAGATCATAAAGTATGAGGTCTGGACTCTTGGGTCAGTGTTAAACCTCTTTTATATCATTGCACGTGTTTATCTTTAGAAATCTGCGAAGCTAAAATCGATTGCAAATCGTATAACAGAGTGTGCCGTATGATTGAAAGACGTTATTACTCATTTTATCTCCAGGAACACCTTGAAAATCACAATTCTTTTAGTAAAGTGTAATGAATAGCAGAAGAGAACAGCAATTGTCTTCTCTCTCTCTGTCTCTCTCTCTCTCTCTCTCTCTCTCTTCCTCTCTCTTGTCATACATAGAACTAACTTTTTCCTGGCACATCAACTTAATATCTCACCATTTGATAAATCCACAGCAGCCGTCAAAAAGAAAACCCATCTGTCACTCAAAAGTGGAAGCTTCTAAAGTCCCGCCTGTCATGTGAGGGTAGCACTTTGCAGGACAGACAGTAATGATGCAATCCTGACAGTGCTGCTCGTTCAAGCGACTCCTCTGATTGCCACTGATTGTAGAGCAGAGAGCTGTAAGGAGGCGCGAGAGCGAGCGATGGCGCTCTGATAGAATGGACCCGGGGGGAAAAGAAGAAAAAAAAAAAAAACAATCTGAATGAAGGGATTAGAAGTTGTAGAAGATATTCGCACCGCAGGATCCATCGTGAGTAAATTGAGCTAGATCATTCAGAGACCTGTTAAAGGATTCTGATGTGAGCCGAATTCCGTATTTTCGTGAAAAGCAGCGCTGAGACCATCATTAGACAATCAGGTGCATGTCACAGTGAGCACAGTGTGTACGTACCCGCCAAGGTAATTATAGACGCCATAGCGGCTTTTTAGGCAAACTGGATTCTGACTGATGAGATCTTTTGACAAACATGAAACCAAAAAAAAAAAAAAAAAAACGCTTAGTTTTTAAAGATTTGCATTTTATTTCATGCTTCGTTTTTTTTTTTTACTTTTAATTTAATTAAATTTAATTTAGTGTTCCTCTGAGCTGCCATTTCATTCTGTGAAAGGTGCTATATTAAAATTATTATGCGTATTAATATTTATTTAATTTACTTTTATTTATTTTATTCATTTGGATAGGTTTATTATTATTATTATTATTATTATTATTACTACACAAATAGCAAATTATCTGTTCCAACCATTTTAAACTAAGCAGCAATTTGACAAAAAGGAAACCGTAAAAACTTTATTAAGCGTCGAAATTACAGTGAAAATTGCGTAATAATTGCATAAGATACAGTATGGAAGAATCTCAAGTCTTTCGTCTACCTCAAAATTTTCCAGCCTTTTTCCAGCTTTGTCCTAGTTCACTCACTCGACAGGAAGCGAGGGATCGTTTCTGCACTTTGTACCTTTCTCGTCACTGGCCTACTTCATCAGCTGTGTGCATCACGTCCGCTGCACGAAGGGCATGACGAGCAGGGAATGACGGCTGCTTTTTTACGGAAGAAGCTTTCTATTCGTAATAATGCTGGATTTGGTTCATGTGATAAATAAATTTGCTTTAGCTCTCTCTGATGTGTTTCTGACAACTAAACAAATTTCCTTGCACCCGCTCTGTCTCCTTGGCCTTCCTCCCATGGTGGACTTCATGGTGAGCCCAGCGGTCCTGCCCCTGCAGTCACCCACACCGAGGACTGAGCGAGAGAACGGTAGCACTATAACCTCAGGCGTTAGGAACTCGTCTGTCCTGTCTCTGCTTTTTATAAAGTAGGGCACCTCCATCCATGTCAGCGTGACAAGTGGGAATCGCTAATACACTCCACAAACCCCAGCCCCCAACACACCCCCTCCCCCCCAAAAAATAAAAGACCTCTCATTGACACTTGCACCACTCGCTAACACATGTATTATTCTTACTCAAGAATGCTGTGTGTAATCTGGTTAGATAAATATTATTCCACTAAATTGCATTTAGCAACACCAGCCGTTTGTGATTAGACACAAATTTACACCAGCATAAAATAGCATCAGTTACACCAGTATTTGATTTGTACCAATTTTGAAGTAATTCCTGAATAATAAATATTGCACTCTTGGGGAATGTGAGAGATAATAAGTGATGAATATTTCACTAAAATGTTATTAGAACTGCCATATCAGAGGCTGAGTTTGAACTAGAAATTACGAAGTTTTCAGAACGTCAATTTGTGGCCCATATTCTCAGGTTAGAATAAAATATAAACTATAATAATATAATATAAAATAAAATAATGCATTCTGCGGCAAACCACTGACTTTTTTTGGTCTATAGTAGAATCACGTTTAGAATTAATGTACAATAAGGATTTTCTTTCTTTTTCTTTTTTTAAAAGGTAACATGAGATTTAAATCATCTCCAAATCCTTTGAGACCTTTAGTGAAATTGTACACGATTCATCATCATGATTTCCGTTGCTCTTTATTAATGCTCTGAATTGTATATCTGTACCAAATCCTTAATGATGTAACAACTCCATTTTGTCCGGCAAGAATACCTTAATCAGCCATAACATTAAAACCACTCGTAGGTGAAATGGATAGCTTTCTCTCATTACAGGGGGTACGATATACCGTATTAGCCAACTTTCTCAAAAGTAATGTGCAGGAAAAATGGGCAAGTGTAAGGATCTGTGTGGTCCAAAATGCTGACTGGGTCAGAGCATCTCCTAAACAGCAGATCATTTAGGACGTTCCAAGTGTCCAGTGGTTAGTACCTACCAGGAGCGATAAAAGAACGGACATAGAAGTGGACTTGTGACAAGGTCATAAGTGGCCAGTGTGTGTGTGTGTGTGTGTGTGTGTAGAGAGAGAAGGCTAGTCCATCTGAGTTGATCCCACAGAAGAAAAAACACAGAAAAGAACATGTGAGCATCAGACCTGGACCATGGTGCGATGGAGGAAGGTGTGGTCTGGTTCGATCGTATGTTCTTTTGCATCATGTGAAATAAACAGGTGCGTGTGTGTCTCATACCTGAAGAAGAGACGCACCAGGATGCATTATGGGATGAAGTCAAGCCGGCAGAAACAGTGTGATACTGACTTGACCAGCTGGAGAAACAAGTCCAATCCATGAAGATCTTACCAAGAACTTAGAGAACTGAAACGATCTGCTTTTAGTACCACAGCACACCTTCAGAGGTCTTATGGACTCCATGGTTTGATGGATTGGCAAAACAAAAAGTTAAATAATGACCACATTAGAAACATTATTAAGTATATTTTCCTGTCTTTTTCTTTGCTTTTTCCCATCCTTCTTCACACCTAAATGTATTTGATTTTTTTTAATAAGTAGAAATGACAGCCATATGACATGCAGTTTTGAGTAATATAAATTATCTTAAGAATGATAAGTCTTAGTCTAATGCTTCATACTTGTAGCAGATGAATAATCATGGTTTGCTAAGGCGCATTTGAAACTTTCTATCAATCATCTGCTGCTGAATACTTTAGTGAGTCATTTATATTAAAACTATTTATATTAATAAATATAAAAATAAAAATTTTTATTACGACTTTTATTCCTAAAAATTTAAGTTAATGGGCACTTTGTTGCAACTAATAATGTATTTTTTTTTTGCTCATAAGATCAAATTCAAATTATACGACAGCACGTGACCTTAAAATCAAGATTATCAATAAGAAATAAATTATGGAATAAAATAAGAATACAATATAGAAAAACGTAGTTGCAGAAAAAATATAAATTATAAGATATAATAAAAAAAACTTAGCTGTACAGAATATAGACAATAAAATATAAATAGAAACGTCTGGGGACGTTACGTGAGATATAATGACCATAAATGTGCAAAAGTGTGCAAATTGAAATGAAATGAAGTAGAAATGTCCAGGGTGAGTGGAAATGTGTATGAATGAAAGACGTATCTTGCTCTGGAGTAATGAAGTTAAGTGTTGAATTTTTACACATTTACAGTAATCTAATTAAAGTTTGATTCCACAAATAACTACAGTAGTCCACGTTCTATATATGTGTATATATCACCTGAAGTCTTTAATATATTTGATAAAAGATAAATTTGACGTTTGTGTCTTTTATATATGAAGCATTTCCACGTTACTTTAAGTTCCAACTCCTAACCTAAAACTTTGATGTGTTGTTCTAACCTTGTTACTTTTCTTTGTGTATTTTAACAAAGAAACGAGCAGGACAAGTCCTTCAGTGGATTCTTTTCAAAATGTTACGCAAATAGAAATATATATATATATATATATATATATATATATATAT
>JAQMYL010000038.1:29825982-29837826 GCA_030014365.1 Clarias pachynema
TTTTATTTATTTATTTATTTGTGTGTGTGTGTGTGTGTGTGTGTGTGTGTGTGTGTGTGTGTGTGTGTGTGTGTGTGTGTAGGAAGGCGGAATCATCTCCTAAAACAGTATGATAGAAGATAACCAGTGAAAAGGGTCTTGGCTGGTCTCTGAGCCTTATCAGAGGTGAAAGTGTGCTCCGTCTCATTTTAGAGCTGTTTTAGTCCAGCTGTAAGTGGCTGTACAGTTTTAAGGGGTTTTGTGGGGAAGGTTGTGGGGCTGGGATTGTTTTTTTCGGAATGGTGGATCGATATCGTATATCGGATCCTGTAACAAGTTGGAAGGACTGGAATTGGATTTGGAAGCATCGTTTATTTTCGGAACTGAAAATGTGGTACAAATCGACTCGGGTGCTTTTATTTATTTATCA
Organism: Clarias pachynema; assembly: GCA_030014365.1. Lineage (NCBI taxonomy): Eukaryota > Metazoa > Chordata > Actinopteri > Siluriformes > Clariidae > Clarias > Clarias pachynema. The sequence goes on from JAQMYL010000038.1 coordinate 29,826,392, forward strand.
TATTAATACTTTATTATGAGGGGCGTGCGTTCTAGTCAAACCAGGATCTGTGATGAAATTTCTAGTCGATGAAGGCGTGAAACCGATTAACGTGCACGGAAGACTTCATGCTCAGGACAGTGATGAGACTCGTTTGAACTTTTTGAGGAAGGCTGTATGTCTGTGAATGACGATCGCAGCCGAGGTGGCTTGGCGGCACACTGCAGTCGTTCCCATGAACGTTCAACGAGTGGGACACGTGATGCTTGAGCCGACTTGCGGAAGAGATGCATCTGTGTATGAGAACTGTACGCACAGTCATTAACCAACACCAGTTTCATATTACAGGAACTCGTCTGGAAGTTATTGCCACATCCCTCGTCCACCCTGACCGCATTCCGAGCCATTTCCACATGTATGGATGGATGGATGGATGGACGGATAGAATACTTTATAAATTCAAAATGGAAATTGTAACATTATAGCAGCCAGTTCACAGGTTTATCAGCATACAAGGTGAAGAAGAATTTTGAGGAAAAGGGTTAGGTTATTTAAAAAAACATTTTTTTACGGAGATCCTGGGAGGCCAGCAAACATTTTATACGTAAAGCAGGCAAAGCAGGCAGTTCCATCATACTGTAGGTCTGGCATACTGGGGGAAAAGTATAGCAGGGGATGTAGATTTAGTAGATATAGTTTAGTTTTGCGCAATCAAAAGTCCCGGTTTGACTTGAACACCGCTCATCTATGTACTGTATAATGTCTACAATATAAATGCTTTTTGTGTGGATGTTTGACTGTGAAGCCATTATATTCATTCATCTTTTTAAAAATATTTATTTAAATATATCATAAGTTTACAGAATACTTAAACCCTTTCTCAACATCAACAAAGAATGAGAACAAAAGAACAAAGAATGAGAAAAAAATGCATCCTGTTTCATAATTATAACATTAAAATCTTATTGCTGAATATAAACATATTTTGTATTCACGTAAACAAGGTGAGGGGTTTGTTTTTGCATTTTATTTTGATCACGCAAAAAATGTAAAAGAAATTATTCTAGAAATACAAAAGCCTGTTTAATACCTAAATTAATCCGAGCCGCAATGTTTAAATACAACGATGAAAGATTAATCAATATGTAAAATGTTCAGGAGTATTTCTCAAACAAATTTCTAATAAGCTTATATTGTTCACTTTCCAGCTGCATCTTGTTTACTTTGCCAGGAATTAATGCAAATACAAATTGCTTTTGTCAACAGATCAGATTTAATTCTGTTTTCAGTTAACAGGATTCTGTGTAATACTAAATTGGGCTGGGGGGGGTCAAATTAAGTTTGCCAAATTTAATTAGTCAATTAATGTGTATACACCCTAGTGTATTTGTTGACGGGTTTCGCAGTTTGAGACGTTTTATAACTTGTACAGTTTTATTCATTTATTTATTTCTTTTGCAGGATTGCTTTAACTATACAGTCAACACATTTCATTTCAGCGTAAATGACTCACTGGGAAAGATTATATTTTCTGTGGAATGTATGAGTATATTTATATAAAAACCTGAACGTTTCTCGAAATGGTTCTGCTCGTCAGCCTGAAATTATACCATTATCCTGAATTGTAAGTGAATTAGTAAATATACAGTGTTTGTACAGTACATTTAGTCAGAATGAAGATAATGTGCTGCAGATAAACTGAGGATCCGGAGCCGCTGCTCGTATTTCTGCCGCGGTCAGACGAGCGCGCGTGTGTGAAAACCAGCGAGAGAATACCGGCGAGTAGACTGAGTGGAACGGAGCTGCTGGAAACTACATATACTGTAACCACACTCACTAGTTTCTCTCACACACACACACACACACACACACACACGGGCCCACACACAGTTTCAGCTTTGTTCAAGGTTAAGGAAGTGGTGCAGGTGGTCTTTTGCACAAAATCAGCAGTTTTTCCCATGTGTTAGATCTCACTCCCATGACCTGTACGCGTGTATCCCAGTCTGCAAATGAACGTGTCTTGCTCGTGCATTCTGGATAGAATGATAAGTTTGTGTATTACTGTGTGATATTTTAAAAAATTTTAAATGCTAGTCCTAATCATTCAGCGATTAGTCAGAGATCTTAGCTCGGCGCTTTGTGACAGGAAGCTGAATGGATTTGGACTGGTTTGCTGAGACGAGTCTCGTGAGTTCTGGTGCTTGGCTTGATTTTATGAAAAATGCAACACTGTAAAAGCTGGCACAAAATCCTAGCCTGCAATTAAGTTCAGTTTTATTTACACAGCACTGTCAACGACATAGCACGGTCAACGTCGTCAGAAACCTGCATTTCAGAAATCCGCGTGGGGTTTTTGATTTCTGAGACGAGACGAGGCGAGGCAAGAGGAGACGAGGACGAAACCTTGGCACGGTCCTACCCTGGGTGCAATTCTACATAATTTCTCTTTTTTTTTCTCCTTATACTATAAGGTTAAACAGTGTGAGTGTATCATGAATGAGTTCTGAAGTGTTAAAAGTGTTTTAATTGTTTTAAGAGGCTTTGAGTTTTCCTCCACAGGTTACTGGACTGATCCTAAATAAGGGTTTTTATTCAACTTTAAACTTTTAGTTCTTTTTTATACCGTCAGCCAAAAATAAAGTTTAGTAAATAAAATCCAATTGTATGTTGTAACACTAATAATAATAATAGTAATAATAATAAAAATGCTGTTAATTATTTTAAATTTGCTGTTTAATTTTAGTTCTTACTTCATAGTCAAAATGTATACTGTCAGATTTCATTCATTAAATATATGTTTATAAAATATTGGAAATAATATACAATAAGTAAGCGCATAAAGTATTCAGAAAATGAAATAAATCAATATCGCAATTAAATTTACTTAACAAAACCAAAAGATGGTGCATGCATTAAATGAAAAAGTTTTTTTTTTTTTTTTTTTTTAATCTATTATCTTTGTCTTGTTCCTGCTCAGTGGCATTTCCATTAGCAGTGATTTTATTATAGGAAACCCGCTGCTTTCAGCCAAATGCTACACGTTCGAATCGACAGTACAGATGTTTTTCATGTTTAAACAAAACAACAAAAAAAAAATCGTCGAACCTGTTCTTTATTTATTTTTTTGTTCTCTCTTAAGGAGAAAGTTTGTCCTTGCACGGTTTTATTGTTGATATAGAAGTATATCACTTTCAAAATCGCTCCGGTTCAATTTGCTCCTGCTATTGCATTTCAGTTGTGCGTATATCCTGTAAGAGTCCGACAAAATGTATGCGTAGAGGTGGTAAAGATCTCATAAACCAAAAACCCAGGTCTTGTCTTGAGTAGAGGAGGAAGGAAAGAGTAAGAGAGTGAGAGCTCAACGTTTCCATGACATACCTTATGTTACAAATGTAGTATCTGTAAGTAAAAAATTTTTTTTTTTAAAGGTTTCAGTACATCAATCTTGTGTCTTGTGCAGTCATTTGTTTCACTTCAGACGTCCGTATAATTGACAAGTGGCTGTGTTGTCTTTGGGTAGGAAGTTCCAGGTTATTATTCCACCATCTGGATTTGTCATTCTGTACGTTTTCCCACAACCAGATTTCAGTCTCGAAAAAATCTTCTAGCTACCCCAGCTACCCCCCCCCCCCCCATCCTCCCTTACTAAATCTCTAGATCTGCAATATGATATTCATGGTTTTACATATAATCTTTCCCATGATCCCTCCCTCCTTCCCTTGCACCCTGACTGACTGGTTTTATGCGCGCCGCCTGTGCAATACCCCTCAACGTATCTCCATTGAAGTGTAATTGTTCAGAAATCGAACGGGGGAGATAAGGCCGCGTGCTGCGTGTGTGTAAGCACAGCTGCTTCCATCCTCGCGAGGCTGTGATGTTCGAACGGAACATGTGGTACGACTTAGCGGGGGTACGTATGGAGCAAAACACAGCCACCCTTCCCTTCAGGGGCTGAGAATATTAAAGAAAGAAAGAGCTAGAAGGGAAACAAGGGGGGGAGACGGGGAGCGTCTGAAATTGAGAAATATGATATCAGGAGAGCACTGTGCAAGAAAAACAAAGTTACATAAGCCTCCAGCCATTCCTGTTATTAAAATAGTATCACAATTTGATTGAATTTAGCATGTTTAGGGTAGAAGAAGCACAAAGGCTTCAGTCGACTGCTGGCTGGGGGGCAGATTTTAGTCTGTTGCTTTCAGGAGTTGTAGAGAAAACCATTCAAATGGAACATTTTGGTATTAAAGTGCCAGCTATGAATGTGTGTTTTATTTTATTAAATTTTTTTGAGAAGTCCTTTCGTTTTTTGAAAACTCTACTTTGGCTCAATTAAAGAAGTCCATTAAATAGTCGAATTCTGTCTCCTTTAACCGTTCCACCACATTCCATCTTCATGCAATCAATTAGAAATGCCCATGTCCATGGACGGCACTTACACACACTCAGTCTTATAAACATGTAAAAGTGGATAAATAGCAAGTCGGCATGAACGACTTCTGTCTCGTGTTACTAGTAAATGGTTTGAGACGCAGTAAATGGTGCAGGTGTCGGTTGAAGCGTGGAAGCTTTGAGATGGAGTCTTCGGTTACAGAGGACATGGGCTTGAATCCCTGCTGCTGGATGGTGGGGGTTAATTAGCTCTCTATTTTTTAACCAATCATAATCATTGGGTAGTTCTCCTAATTCGACAGACCGGACAGTAGCTAATCTAATCAGGAAGAAGGAAGCCTGCCCACGCGCTTATTCTTATTCCTGACCTCGGTGTGGTAATTCTGCCAACGTTAAGCAACGTTAACACCCATGTTCCCAATAATAGCATGTCCTAAGGTGCCTTACACCATATGAACTGGCCAAGAATGACCTTTTTTACATTAATTCAAGAACAAGTCATATTTTTATCCATTTATACGGTATTTACAGTGTTGTGGAAGGTCTGTAGTCATTCCCTCAGGTTTTTTCCCCTCACTGTAAGTCCTACACTGTAAGTCCTAGGTACAAGAATACTAACACAATTGGTTATATACAATATATTACAGTACAGTGTTCTTTAGAACATTTATTCAGACATCCTGGGCTTGTACTTTACTGCACTTACAGAGGATGCACGCAACTTCAGCGATTGAAGATGCACAAACGCATGTTCGTATCTTCAAAAGTTAGTAACTCGAATGCTCGTATGTAGGGGACTTGCATGGATGATGATGCCTTACTAAAATAATGTCGTTGCTTGTTAAATAACAACACTTTTATTTCTTCATTGTTATAATACTTACAATATGTGGCTTGTTCTCCAATATGAGTCTATTTGAATGAGCTGTTACTATGGAAACAATAACGTACGTATTCGACTACTCTCAGAGCAGCTGTTGCAAAAAAAAAATTATAATAATTTATCGAACCGAATAAAGATCAGAATTCAATAGTGCTGTTAATATTTCGCTGCGATATTTATACCCCTATAATTCATCACGTTTACCACAGCAAGTCTCGTTCATATTTCCCTATCCATGTTTTCTGCTCATCTGTCAGCGAAAGTTCAAAACATGTTTTCTTTAAAGATTTGACTAACCACAGGCTTGACATCTTGTCATATCTGCTCTGATTTACTTGCACCCCCGCCGTGTGGCCAGCGTTACAGGCCATAATGCTTATTTCTTCTATCATTTCCCACACTGTGGTTCAGCCAAGCCCTCCACTTCTGCCCTGTCTGCTCAGGAAATTCACTGGGCTTGGAAACAGAGCTTCTTGTCAAACCACCACAAAAAGCCACACTTTTTTTTTTTTAAACAGAAATCTAAACTGGCCTTCACAGGTCTGAATGCCTGAAGCTGAACAGGATGAGTGGAAACATGTGAGTGACCCAACTGAGCAGATTTAGATCCATTTCAACCGCAATCCACTTCTGAAGGCTGTGCTCCGAGCCATCTTTTATAAAGGTCTTTCGCCGCGCAGGGGGAACACAAGGGCTGATGCCAAACATGATGTGAAGGCTGGAGGAGGTAATGGCTAATGAGTAAAGTGGGATCGTCTGTACTCGTGCTGCAGCGGTGCGAACGCATGCAGCTCCCTGAGATCTTGATACAAATGAAGTCGTAAGACAAGCCACAATCTTTCACCTTAACTCTCCGCGAGTGTTCTGTTAGGTCATGCGCATTTACATAAATCTGCAGTTGTGGGATTGTATCCTGAGATATCAAGCTTTGTGGTCATGTCATTGGTCCAGACCCTGGAATGTAGTTATGTAAGCGAATATGAAAAAATACTGTATATATTAGAATAGAATTCTGTACATGGTTTCCTAGTGAACTACTGGCTAGCACATGGCGCGCTCACTGCCATGGCCTGGGTTTGATTCCCGAACCACTGACACAGAGGACTGCACAAGTCAGTGCGTCCTTCATGCCAGTTCCAGTAAATTTGTGAAGGTTGCATCAGGAAGAACATCCAGCTATAACCTGCGCCAAATGAAATGTGTTGATCCACCATGCCAACCCCTAAAATCAGGATGTAGGGCTTTATCTTTAATACCTGCCTGGTTTCAGGCACAGTGGTATAAATTCTGTGATAAATTACGATGGCTACAAACAAAGTTAGGAAAATGAAGTTTGTTAAGAACTTGCGCGATGTAGCTGAGGTTGAGGAACTTTCATAGCCAGAATTCACACACCATGTGTGCCATTTGACTCCCGGTTTAGGACACACACACTTTAGTGCGAAATCTGAATATGGATATATTTGAAGCGCTAAACAGATACAGATAGTGCCATCGCATTACATCCCTACTGGATTGTGTCCATTAGTCTGGGCATCCATGTAGCATTTGGCCACCTGCTGTCCTCAGCTCCAGGGCCAGGACAGCAACGGATAGACTAAATGGACGTCCCTGACTAGACAAAAAGTGGAATTCTCGAGGTACTAATTACCCGGGAAATTTCTGCCAACTGGCACCGATGATTCTGCCCGGTTCTTTTGTCCCAGCTCTGGTCAAAACACAGAAGCTTCTGGGAGACAGAAGCATCTGTCCTCAATTCATATTATATTCATAGTATATTCAGTTCATAGTATGTATTTTGTACGCTGACAGATTTTTAAGACAATTATTCCTTTGTGCCCATCGAGCCTCTTTGACGAAACAGACAAACAAGTCGCGAGTGTCGTTAGAGAATACAAAGTGTGTAAAATCAGAGGGGAAAAAAATGTTGCCATGTTGTGAGCCTGAATGACAATTTTGAGCTGCGATCTGTCGAAATCAAGTGCAGTCCCACGGGACAACTCGAATGAAGGCGAGGACGACTGTGTCACTCTCACATCGCCTCATCACCTTGTCACTTCATCATCCTTGCAGCAACGAGCAAAATGGGTGCCTGCTGAAGGCGTCACCCTGCTGGAGCGCGAGAGGGAGGAGGGGAGACCCGCTTCAATCCGTCTTTCTTCGCCTTTGAACAGATCATGCTAGTTTGCTAAGTGCTCTGTCTGCTGTCTCTCGCACAGATGGAGGTTGAACTACTAAATCCCTGAACTGGAGGCCTCATAACATCTAACATCCAGGGCGCTGACTTTTTCCTCGGCAGTTTACGCATAGCTTCACCTACACACACACACACACACACACATACACATACATTTATCGTCGAATGGCTTGGGGGTATTGAGAAATGCCTCATGACAGCTGAGCCAACCACCGATCTTTGTAACACTCCATAACCTAGGATGTTTTAATGACACCGTCCAAGATACATTATCTAAACACTTAGTAAATGTCTTTCAGATGTTTCCCCCTGCTTGCATTCCCTTCAGAATTCTGGCAGACGTGAAGGGATCTGCTCCGATTTAGGGCTGAGGAGATTTATTGTTTCTGGAGAAAATTGCGCATAAGCTCTGGCCCTCAGTTCAGTTCGGAACGAGAGCCGACAGACACAGTTGTCGTTTTTTAAACAACGAGGCCGTGCTCAGTCTTCCTTGAACATGACTAATTTGAATTTCATTTAACAGCATGGTTGTTTATTCGCCGCAACTTAAAAATCAATTATTCCGTTGTTTTGGCTTACACATTTTTATTGGATTCATAATGGGAAACTTAATTATGATTGCTTGGAGGTATTTTGTTTACAACCTCCTAGCAGCCCAGAAACACAGGTTCCAGTAGATCTATTTAAAAAAAAAAAAAAAAAATCTAATTACCCAAATTAATTCATGAATGATGTTTTTCTTTTTTTTTTTTTCTCAAATAGGGGAACAAGATGTAATTAGGCATGTTAACTATGTTTCCGGTTTCCATCGGATAATGTAGGTAGAATCTAATTTGAAATCTTCTTTTTTTTTTTTTTTTCCCTTCTTAATTTTTTTTCTTATTTTATTCATTTCAAATATCTATATTTTATAACTAAATAAGGGTGTATGTTGCTACAGGACCTGATGTTGGCTGATTAAGGCCTGGTGCATCATTGGTGTTTCAGGTTGTCCTAAATGTCCAGAGTGTATAAGGTCAGGGTTCTGTGCAGGACATTCCGGTTGTTCCACTCCAACCTTGGCAAACCCTGTTGTTATGGATCTGACTTTGTGCACGGGAGCATTGTCGTGCTGGAACCGCTCAAGAGAAATCCTACTGCTGCACATACTCAAACATTCTAGACAACAAAACTATACACAATGCATTAACTAAATAGTACTAAGTGTTAAGTTTTTTTGTTTTCCCCCCAAAAAAAAAAACAGAAAGCGCAGAGAACAAGCAATCCATCATAGTCGAGCTCCAGTCTTTTGCTGTAATTAAAGGCATGAAACATCAACGTTTGATGCCTCATGATCAGATGTTTGCTTAACATCTGCGTTTGCAGATAAATCTTTAAACTGATCATTAAATCTCTTGGGGTAGAGCTAGAACATTCTCTTGCTTATGTGCTCATTATGTTTTATATTGCTTTGCTTAGCCGAGATTAAAAAAAGATGTGATAAAGAAGATTGTAATAAATGTTTAAGTAACAGTAAGGACTGTCTTCTGTGACAACTCTGAGATCAAAACACGCGGCATGTCTTCTAGCGTCTCATATACAGTCTACAGACCATGATTAACCCTGTCTGCATGTTTGTTTGTTTGTTTGTTTGTTTGTTTGATTTTGGTGGTCATTTTCAAGTTGCTATTCCACTTGTGGTAATAAGGATCTCGACACTTTATGTGCATAACCTTATGAAGCTTCATGAGAGTTCACTCTTGTTCACTCTTGTCTTCTGAGATCATTGGACTTTGCAATGTACAGTATGTTGAAAAAAAAAACATTTTTTGTTTTTGTTTTTTTAATTTCCTCTAATGATGATGGGTGGAAAAATTCTGTAAGATTACGGCGATCATTTAGTATTTTTTTTTTTTTTTTTTTTGCTTTTCTGTTAAGTTCTCCTCTCCATGGCGCTATGGCTGTGGATCTTGATGCTCAAAGAGACACTGGAAGTCTTTGTTCTGGGAGTCAGTGGAAGCACATCGTGTATGATTCATGAACCTTTGGGCCTGAATTGAGGGCTTTTTCTGGGTCACATGGTTTACAAGTCTGCTCATCGGCTCCTCTCTATTACGCTCCCCCTGACAGCTATGCATACTCTGCGTCGTAGCATACCTCCTGTCATATCAGCTCCTATTACCAGCCCCTTAAACCTAAAAACCAGAAGGTCTTGGCCTCCTTCCCGCCGAGCTACACATCCAGCCACTCCATCTGCTCCACCGGTGGAGAATAAATCTTCCGTCTGCAGTTTGTCAGATCACTCAGATGCAGTTGTTACGATCATTACTTTCAAATATGTCCGGATCAAATGGAAGCAATTTAAGAGGGGAACGATGCACTTTGTATAAGACACCCTTAAGAATACTGTAGGAGACAACCGTCCATTTGCTTCGTCCCATCTGGTCTCAGAAAGCATGTCATGGTATTAAATTTTCATGTCATAATCATTGCCTAACTTTTTATGTTGGTCTATAATAGTGTTACGATGGCGTATTAATAAAATATCACAAGCTTTTCTGTATCTAACCGCATGCGATGCATTTGTTTGCTCACATTTGCTTGATGGTTCCTCAACCAAGAGAAAAAAGAAATTGAAGAGGGCTTAAATCATATGTGTATAATTGTAAATGTATTCTTTAATGGACTTGGCATGTTTTGTCTAATGTTTATAGAGATATTGGACAGTATTTATCTTGTGGTAATGCACTGTAACAGGTGCATGACTGAAAATATTTTAAGGTTTCATAATCACATTTCAATATTTATCCATACTTTAGTAGAAGCATTTTCAAAATTTAAATTTTTCGACACACAAATATGCCGTCAGAGATTCCAGGTGTGATTCCAGGGAAATGATCCAATAAATATTCTTTAGTTACTAGAAATAATTTGCTGTTACCGCCGGTGCCTGCGATATAGTGACTGGCAGTGGATTGGAAATTACTCCTCCACGTCAATGGGTGGCAGTAAATAGCGCAATAGTGAGCTCGTTAATTCATGACAATTGAATTAACAATGCGTGTGACAGCAATGGATAAATATTAGAAAAGGAAAAGTGCAAATTACAAACCGGACAAAATGTTTTGAAATTTTTTTTTTTTCCGTGCGTATAAAATGGCAGTAACTCATTGCCAATAATATGATTTGAAGCGGTCAAGGTTTACGCTAGTTGGGCTTCACGCCGGTCAACTCGATGCTAATGCTGAGGAGCACTCAGAGGTTGCGAAAGTTTTTCAGGTCCTATGGGATTTCTGGTGTACAGGTTTCAGTACAGTTAATGCATTCTCCAAATCATTTTTGCCAGTTTGTTGATAAAATTCAACCTCACATCCAGTCAGCTCCAATAAAATATCTGCTCTCGATGGTGACGGTTGCGGGCTCTGCAAACAAACTCAGCGTCCAGTTACACAGAAAAGTGCGGCATCTCCAGTTTTCCTGTTAATCACTGTAAGTGAAAAGCTACTGTAGTTCTGCACGGAAGAAATGAACAACTCTGAGAAAAGATTTTACCTTCTACTGTAAATGTACCTTTAATTAGCTTAACGAGTGCATTATTAATGAAGATACATTAGCACTCGTTCATGTCCAGTTAAGTATTTTTAAATCATTTTAAATGAGACTTAGACTTGAAATTCACCTTTTCTATGTAAATATTCACAGTATATACAGTACAGTACTAAATGTACAAATATGTATATGGTAGCATCCAAGCAACAACAAAACAATACACATATAAAAATGCAGTGTCTCTGATTTTACTTGTTTGTAGGCTAATGTTAGGACGATAGTAGATGTGACCGACATTTATCTATTACGACTGCACTGTTGCTCTGAAAACTACTAATGATGATAAACCATGTGTGTAAACTGTATATTTTAACATAATACAGTGGATGTACACTACCGTTCAAAAGTTTGGGGTCACTTTCTAACTCCATGATGGTTCCTGATTTTTATTTCTTTCTACAT
>JAQMYL010000038.1:29847675-29871590 GCA_030014365.1 Clarias pachynema
TACAAATTATAAATGGGTTGAGAAAGACATAAGACAAACAACACCCCTCAAAATAGCCTCTAATAATATAATATCTTATATTCTTTATTTAACAGATGTCCGTATAGAACTGGGTGTAATATGGTTTCCATGCTGCGAATCATTTTCGCTCCAGAAGATTTACAGTCAGTAAAGCTGCGCCCTGTCTGTCGCTTCTGCGTGAGCGGTAGTAAATCTGTCTCATCAAGAGGATCAGGTGATTAAATTACAAAAGCTGGTACGATCAAGGGACTCTTCAATTAGTTTATATCAAAATACAATGCATGGCCAAAAAAAATAATAAAAGATTTTAAATTGTCACACACACACACGCGCCTTTTTTTTTTTTACTTTTATCTTCAGCTTTACTCATATCTTTGGGGTCCTTGAATACGGCTGTTGCATCAGGGAAGAAAAAGAAGCGAAAGTTAAAAGTCCACGGACACAATTTTGGATAGGCAGTAATCCAGCTGGCGAGATTCCGATAGCTGTGGTCAGCTAAGGGCTCCATGCATCCTCTCCGAAACACGTCGAGCTCGACCTCATATCTGAAGGTTTCGTGATACCAAGTAGAATCTCTCTCATTTTCCGCCTCTCCACGTCTGCGTGTCCGTCTTTCGCTGTGTAGTCAAGCTGGCGTCATCGTTCTCATCCGTGCCAGAAGGCCAGCGAAATCTTGTAAAAGGAAATGGAAAAGTTGTGTGTCTGCCTCCCTCACGCAGCCTCACATCGAGCGCTTTCTCATCTCCGTCTTTCCATCTCTTAGGCACGTATTCCTCTTTCTGTATGCTCTGTAATCAGGGCTGTGATTACAGTCTGACACTTTAGCTCGACAGCTGCTTTCATCATATCAACAATCCACAGCTCGAATATTTACATTCGGTTATACTGTATCATCACGCATTGTTTCCATGTTCTCAGGCCGCAGCGATGCGGCGCTGGTCCGCAGGCTACCGGGTCGATTTCTCCCTCAAGAAAACACTCCTGCCTGAACTGGAGCCTGTTTTCACATCACACTATTACCAATGCTAATAAGCTGTGAATATTTCCCCAGTGATGTGATGGACTTCTCGGTCCTCTAGGGAACGGCTAGTGTGCTGGCTGGCATTTACACATTTCTGACAGATCCGGAGCCTGAGTAGATTTCCTCCGGGCTACGCTGATGATGTTGATATTTCAAAACAGTCCTGCATTTCGTTCTTTCTTCTGTTATTTACTTTTGATATCGTCTCGAGCACGGGGTGTTACGTCCAGCGCCACAGTCCGAGACTTCAATGTAACGCCACGTTAGGCTGAGATTCATGTTTTCAGCTGGAAATACAGTAGACTCGCCATCCAAATCTGCGATGCCTTGTTAATACTATCATCTCTTTACGGCCCAGACTTTAATTGGAGACATTGCTCATCTCTGAGAGCGAGGGAAATGCTTGGTCAGCTTATCTTTCAGACGGAGAATGTGTTTTCTTTCCAAGTTGTCTGTTTTTAAGATCATTCTGCATACCTAATTGTGTAATTTCCCCACAAATAGTGCGTCCTCCAGGTATTTCAGCTGTTTTAGACATTAGTAAGTGAGTCGTTAGCGAAATTCATGCATGCATGCTTCTTTTGAATAGCGTGTATGGATTGAACACAGTCAGCATCATCTCTCCTGCGTTCAGCTCAGCCACTAGTTGAACCACACACTCCCCCGTTTGACTGTCTTTCATTAGACTGGTTGCTGCCAGTCTTTGTTTGAAGCTGCCAGTCAATCTGTTTGAACTTCAGAGGAGCAAGCATGGGGACGTGGAGAGCGACAGAAGCCAGTCATTTACTGTCGAATGAGCAGCGTAGGAAGTGCTGGGGGGGGGGAGGGAACTGTCGATAGGATAAGAGCGCATGTGAATTCGTAGATATGCAGAGCTGGTGAATAGAGTATAAGTGGTTATATGCGTATTGTCTATTCAGACTCGGGTCACACACCTGCTTAAGGCCATTTTTATTTTTAATTTTTAAATGTAATCCATATAGCGCTCGGTGATGTTTTGATATTCAGATTCCACGTTGAATGCATCTGGTGGCGTTTGATGAGTCACATATAAGCGGTGGCTTGAGCTCATCAGGCTTTCATTGGGAAAATGGGTCCTATCATCGTGATCAAGGTCAGGTCAATGTTAACGTTCTTGTGAAGCAACTGCTAATCAGCATTGCCACTGGGAGTCTTTTCACGGGTACTTAGTGTTCTCAGGATCTTGGCTCTAAGCTCCGGGCTACTCTATGATTTGCAGTCTGCTTTAGCATCTCACTTCATCATTTCGCCATACATCTACAGTACTGTACAAGAACCATTCATCATCATCATCATCATCATCATCATCTGAGCAAACACCTTTTAATTAATATGCGACTCCTGCGGTGTAGGTTTAACCCATTTTTTTTTCTCCCCTCCTTGTTTTGGAAGTCTGTCAGCTCAGCTCATCACGTGTGCTAAATGACTTTTTAGTGTCCCTCACCAGTGTCTATTTGCCCTTGCGTTTGTTTCCCTCTATGAGCGTTGGCATGTAATTCCGCATGTGTGCACGCGCATGTTCCGTTGCTCCTCACTGTCCACTCATGCACGCCTGGCTCAGGTGTGTGTAATTATGCTGGTAATAAAACCTGGAAGGACTCCACCTGTCTGTCATTGATCTTTCCCTCATCCTTGTTTTTTTCTCTCCCTCTTGTCTTTCAGCTGACAGGACGGATACGCTTCATCACCTCACATCATGCGACTGCGCGCTAGCTTTTTTTGTTTACGCTCAGAGCTTTGATTTTGTCACTCAGGCTTTTGTAGCATCTTCTGTCATCTGTGCTGCGTTAGTCGTAGCAGTTCATATGTATGTATATCCAGTGGTTTACCATCAAACTCTAGGCTACCTTTTTCATTTCTTTTTTCAGATAACATTGCACACAGGTGTCTGGATCTCGACACCGTAAGCTATTAGCGAAAGGTTTGTGTGTTATCTTGGCCTAGCACCCGGCATAGTTGGAATTCCGAGCAGATTTCCAAATCCTGTTAAAATGAATTAAATAAGACTATTTTGAACGGATTTCTTATAGAAGCCACACTACAGGGGGTTTTAAGGTAAGTTATTGAGTTCCTAGCACAAGTACAGCCTTTTATGCACATGATATGGTCATGTGACCTGCAACTTGTGCTGTAACAATACATATGTATTAAAAGGAGATTAATGTATTGTTCATCGATGATTTGGATGACTAGTGATTTATATTCAGTGCTGTGAAAAAGTATTTACCCCTTCCTGATTTGTTTGATTTTTTTTTTGCATACTGTATTTGTCAAACTTGAGTGTCACAAAGATAACCCGAGTGAATGCAAAAGCTGTTTTTAAATAATGATTTCATTTATTAAGGGAACACCCCCCCCACACACACACACACACATACACATCCTTTGAATCATGAATGAACTGTGATTAACCACATTGTTTAAAAATCCGAGTTAAATTTCACTTGTCACAATCCGGCCTGATTACTGCCAGACCTGTTGAATCAAGAATTCACTTAACTAGAACCTGTCTCACAAAGTGAAGCGTGCTGAAAGATCTTAAAAAGCAACGCATCACGTCACAATGTAAAGAGGAGTGGCTCTGGACTTAAATATGATGGAGATGCTGTGGCATGACCTTAAACAGGTTGTTCATGCCCGAAAACTCTCCAGTGAATTTAAACAATTCTGCATAGAAGAGTGGGTCAAAATTCCTGCGAAGCAAAGCAGCTTTACACAATCAAAAGAATGAATGAAGTTTGTATGCAATGTGAACGTGTATGAATCAAAATGATGAGATCGTCCCTGATGAGCAAGCCGAGGATGACGGCTACAGTGGCAAGGAAAAACACCCTGAGATGGCAGTAGGAAGAAACGTTGAGAGGAACCAGGCTCAACAGGGACCCCATCCTCATTTGGGTGAAAACAGATAGCAGGGATTGATCTGCATCATACTGTGTGTTAGCAGGCTGGAAGTTCAGTATAGCAGGAGATGTGTTTAAGTTAAAGTGGAGTCCAGTCCGTTATTGAAGCCTCAGGTAGACTGTAGTGGAACCGTCCCCAGTCACCACACGCATCCCATAATAATCGCTACACATATCCTTTACATTACAATATCCGACTCAAATAGTACTTAAGACATCGTTTTGAAGAACTTCAACGGACGTGTCATTCCAAAATGACCTTCATGAGCAATAGCTATCAGGTTTATGAATTATTTTCACTCAGTATACAATACTTACCCTAATTCTAGTCACATAGTCACGTCACTTCAATCTGAACAGAACCGGCACAGGTAGCACACACTCCTGCAGGAGACTAGTGTGTCTGCGCGTCCCACTGGTACCATCACCACATAATTATGAGCACAAGTGCCCGCCACTGACAGATCGCCGAAAGTCCAGCCAGCCGAAAATCAGCGCACCTGCACATCGTTTCAGCTCCTGGCACCGGCTCCGGCGGAATAATAGTCAACGGTATCAGAATGAGGAGAGGACTCATACGCTGTTATTGCAAAAGCTGAACAGGCAGGTGTACTGACGCCAAGAGCCGCCAATGTTTTACAGCAAATACTCTCAGAAAACTCAGAGTCGTTCAAATGAAATCAAGCAAAGATTTCTTTCACTAATTACTCCAGGATGTTTTAACTCATCAAGGTGACTAGACTTGTTGCATAAATTTTAATCGCGAGTCTGAGAAGCGATAATTCCCCCCACACACACGGTAATTGTTGTATTGGTAGAATAATTTTGTCCATTTTATCTGAAGAAAAATCTCACAGCATTGTTGAACAGTTCTGTTCGGAGAGAAGGTGTTGATTAATTTCCTGTTACGGCAGCTCTCATACTACTGTAGCTCTCCTGCAAGGTTGATATGTATTACTGTGTTCATATCATTATGTAATAGTTTCTGTAGTCACAACAACTTCTACCAACTTGTCAGTGCCATGACACATTATAGTGGGTGTTTTTTTTTCTCCTTTTTCTTTATTTCCTTCTGTCCTACTGCTTTAAAGAGAGAGTAAAAGGAGTAGTGAGGAAGTAACTATTTACAGAATATGATGCTACTCCATGGTCCCTAGTTGGACTACAGAGGTTCATAGATGGATGGATGGAAACTAAACTATAAATGGACAATAAATTGTTAATTCTTTCATAAATATAATTAAATTGTTGTCAAATTGTCATGATATAAGAAGAATAAAACACTTTGGGTGGAAACTGTAGTTCTGTTGCTTTAAAATCATCGTCATTAAACAAAGGACAAGCACAGGACCTCAATGATCCATTATTATTCCAAACAAGAAAAAAAATCCAAATTAGGAAGCGAGAAGGTATTTTATTTCTTTGGTCAAATTTAAACCTTGTAGAGTCTACAGTAGCTTATGATTTTAAAGGTGGAGACCAGTTCCTCTTTTTGGAGTATCATTGTGCCGACACATTATCAATAGCAAACCATTGTTGAAGTTAAATTAAAAAACTCTTAAAGTTATTTAGTTATTTATTTTATTTATTAATTCTTTTGGTTGTCTTATTTTACAAAGTTTTTCATATAGAATCCAGCGTTAGTGTTTCCCTGTTACAAAAGGTTCCATGTATGTTAAAATCCCTTAGAAGTCCCACATACTGTACGTGCGTACAGTTATTTCTTTACCACGTTAACATATTGTAAGTCTCCATATTTCCCCCACTGTGTGTGTGTGTGTGTGTTAATGCTACAGCTGAAATTACCCTCGGGCAATGCTCATTTTATACCTCAATCTCCCTCTGTTTTACGTCTTCTCCGAATGCAGTATTTCAGTGTCCGTGTTAATGAGCTACTGCTGAGCCGTGTCCCTTCAGAGACCAGTAGAGCTGAGGGACAAGCTGGGGAGGGCCATTATTTTCTTATACTGTATGAGATCACAATAACGGAAAATCAAATTGGCTTGTTTTATTATTATTATTAATATCATTATTATTACTCTTTGAATGTACTAGAGATACACGTGAACATCTAAAAATGACTAAAAACATAAAGTCGGATTTGCCCTGAACTTATATGTAACAATTTTAAGGGGAATTTTATGTTTAACTGGTTCAACAGGTCCATCGATTATTGTTTTGTTGTTGTTGTTGAGAGCGGAAACTCATTAAATATTATGCATGGTGTTTACTTACTACTGGTAATGTATAAAAAAAAAAAAATGTTTTTAATCGCTTGATTATGTTGGCAGTCCATGTGTCAGAGGGTGATGTTGTGTAAAACATCACAGTGCGCTCTCCACCGCTGCAGTTCAGGTGCCGACTCACGATCATGCGAGATAAACCGAGAAGTAGTTTCGTCCGTACTTTATCGCACTTGTCCTCGTGCCAACGCTCGAAACAGCTGATCTCTCAGTCTGTGCTCTCCAGCGATGACTCTTCACTCATGGCTGAGTGGCATGTGCAGATCACAGATTCAAAATCACGCTTTCTTTAATCCTCTCCACATGAGCTTCCACTCAGTGCGCGCTCTAGGCCCGGGCTTTTTTGGGCCTTTTTATTTCTAGGGTTCTTTAATCATTTGCAGTACCGCTATTAACTGACTGAGAGCGAGCGCTTTTAGTGCCTTTGTGGACAGCTAATTGCTTCGTTTTTTATTCTTACTTCCCCGAAAATATTCGAAAACATAACCGCATCAAATCGCATTTTTAAATTCTAACATGGTCCTCCACGGAACCTGTATGAATGGCAGAATTTTAATAGTTTAGCTATTATTAATAGTTTGATTGCTACAGCATTTTGGGTCAAAAGTTGATGGTTAAATACATGAAATGTAATATTTATTTTGGTGTTAACGTTGGCGTAGCTTGGGTGGTTTGGCCGTGCGGGGTAGAACATGAGCTCTATCATAACATCATTTAAAAGGAAGTGGCCATTATGTGTGAAGTGGCACCAAGTAGTGTAGTTTAATGTAACCTTAAGTTATAAATAAAAACCTTTCAACTAAGTCCAAGTATTAGAATCTACATTATATTAAGAACTGTAAGTGAAATAGGTAATTGTAACTTAATTGTAATAATTATGAAATGCTATTTTAATCAGTCGATAATCATACTTAAATGCAGATGAGTATTGCGGCTGCCTTGCAGCGGACTCGTTTATTATTAAAATTCTTCTGTTGCTTGATGAAGAAGCGTTTACCGCTTCCCTGTGTGTCGTGTCATTCATCCAGTTTATGGCATCATGCGACTGACTGGCTGATGATGATAAAAATACAGCAATAATGTTTTTGAATACTTTACGCACTCATGTGAAAGTGTGTGAAATAAATAAAAAAATTGTTGTTTATTACAGTTAATAAATACAGTACTGTGCAAAAAGTTTTAAGCCACCCTCATTCATTTCTTCATATTAAATCTAATTAAATTATATAGATTAAATAGAAAAAATGTTAACAAATGTTTTACTGTGACAGGCTGCAAAGTGCCTAAAGATACAATTTTAAAAATCGGTTGTATATGTAACAACCTCCGCAGCGACCTCATTTCCCCTCTCGTCTGTTCCAACCACTCAGCATTCAGCATCACCAGTACACTGTACTAATCACCGGCCTGATCATCTGTCATCATCGGCACCTGTTTCTCTCTGGTTCATGCCTTAAGTTAGATAGTTTTTATGCTTGAATGATTCATATGTAGCATAACAAAAAAAAGAAGAAAAAAAAAAAATCATTTCTCTGAAACTGCTCTGGGACTGGACTGAAAATTTGAGCCAAAAGCTTGTCAAAAACGAAAGCCAAGTAAGTCTTTCAAGAAGCCTAGGGAACTATTCCTCAAGACTACGTTACAAATACAAGAAAATCTGTCTCTTTTTTTGAAGCAAAATAAAAAGAAATCAGGGTGGATCAAAACTTTTGCACAATGAGTACCTAAAGTGTATTACTAGTCTGCAGCTTGATCCTCGTTTCTTTCAGTGAAAGCTAAGGGAAAACCGAATAGTTTGGAGATAAAAATTTGGTTACAGAAAAGGACATAAGATAACAGCCAGGGCCACATGCATGAACAATATATATATATGCAAAGAAATGCACTATATAGTGTATTCGCGCACTTGCCTTCATATGCATGTGAACTTGAGTAACATCCAATTCTTAATCCATAGGGTTTAATGCAGTATTATGTTGGCCCACCTTTTGCAGCTATAACAGCTTCAACTCCTCTAGGAAGGCTTTCCACAAGGTTTAAGAGTGTGTTTATGGGAATTTTTAACCATTCTTCCAGAAGCGAATTCGTCAGACACTGATGTTGGACGAGAAGTCCTGGCTCGCAGTCTCCGCTCTAATTCATCCCGAACATGTTCTACTGGGTTGAGGTCAGGACTCTGCGCAGGCCAGTCAAGTGCTTCTACACCAAACTCGCTCATTCATATCTTTATGGACCTTGCTTTGTGCACTGGTTCGCCGTCATGTTGTGTACAGGAAAGTGCCGTCCCCCAAGTGTTCCCACAAAGTCGGAAGCATGAAATTGTCCAAAATGTCTTGGTATGCTGCAGCATTAAGAGTTCCTTTCACTGAAACTAAGGGGCCGAGTCCAACTCCTGAAAAACAGCCTCATACCAGTTCCTCATGAATGCGCTTTTGGAAAATGTGGAAAGTTTTCTCAGAAGAGTTGAAGCTGTTATAGCTGCAAAGGGGGCGGAGCCAACATCATATTAAACCCTGTGGATTAAGAATTGGATGTTACACAAGTTCATATGCGAGCGAATACTTTGGCAATATACTGTAGGGTTTAATACTTGAAACTATTGTATAGTTTTGATTTAGATTTAAGCTGCTTTGTTCCTAGGCTTGGTGGACTAGTCCACATTTGACTCGCGTTTTCGATTGTTCCTGTCCAACTCAGGGCGGTAAAGCCACTCCTTCAGCACATCACCTACAGATCACAACTACAAAACTTTCCCAGTTTTTTTTCCAACTCCTTCGTTTTCAGTTCATTCTGTAAAGCACTGGGACACTTTGTGTTGATGAGGGCCACGCAGGTGAGATGGATTTCTGAATATTTGCTGGAGGGATGTTTCAGGCCGAGCTGTTTGTTACACGTTTAACATGCGCACACGTGCTTCTGGAATGACCCAGGTTAATAACAATTCTGATTTCTCTGTCTTGGAGAGAGATGACTCAGGATTACCAACCTGTCCTTGAATTTCTGCTTATTTGAGCTCATTCGCTTTCGATTTTAAGGCGGTTGTAGCTCAATCGTTAAGAAAGGTTGTGCATTCAGATCCCAGCACTGCCTGTACTGTGGTTTGAAGCTACAGTAGGTGCGATAAATGTGATGACCTTTCACTTCTCGGACTTGCTCCGGATAAATGCATCGGTCAACTATCGTGTGAGAATAAAAGTGTAAATACGTTCTTAAAAATAAAAAAAAGTTCCTAATAATCCATAAAGTTTATTTATTTATTGCGCAATTTAAAAACCAAATGATGCTTTATAAAGTACACATATGCAGAGAAGATGGTGCTGATTTCGTACAGTACGTGCCAACAACGCTGTGGCTGCGCATTAACGCACACGCATCATCCGTGCATATGTTAACCGTCTGCCCATACAAGCGGTACATTGTACATTAATTAGAAAAAAAAAAGTATTTAATTAAACATACATCTAACTAGGGTATCCATTTAAATAGTCATCTTAATTAGCAGATTATACCCATGAGTAACCACCGCTTTGGAGTTTGTGAACATCTAAAGGGCGTCGTGAGACCTGAAGGTCTGGAAAAGGATTTCTGTTTGTTGCGGATTAAAAGTTCACGCATCTTGAGATAACGGTCTCCAACAAAGCACAGTGAGACTGAGCTTCCCAAACTAATTTCTGATCACCGTATCTTTTCTTCTAATTGGTCTAAAAGTCACTCGATCGCATGATTTGTTACATGGATACGGATTGGTGGATTGGCTCCTGAAAATATAAGCGGTAGAATGTATTTAATGAAGGCTCTTGCAAACACTCTAATGTCTGTCATGTCTTCTATTGAAAAAAAAACAAAAAACACTATGGGTATTTAAACACTTTCACCGCTCTTCATTGAGGTCCTAAAACTGTCCCCCTGGGTAAACGAAGCGTAATGTCCTCAGCCGAGTCTCTAGTGTGCTTCAGCGGTGCCGTGTTGTGCTCGCTCTAAAAGCTGCAACTCACAATCTACTGTAGCTCAAAAAGTATGACAAACTAATTATGTGCACTAATACACATGGTCTGGAATCCCTGTTTGAGCTACAGTATGAGTTGCGCTGTTCTTTCATCACACATTAAGAAGTTATTTCAGTCTTCCTAGTCCTGGTGTGTTTCGCAATCCTCACAGTTTACAGCGCCTCGAAACAGCTCCGCGCTCCCAAGTGCTATTGAGTGCGCTAGAAAGATAGAGACTATATTCTTTTCATTACTGTTAGTGTAATACTGAATTGCACGGTTATTATACCTCAAATTTCTCATCCCGTCCCAGTCCCGTTATTGCTCTACAGGTATTCTAAATTGATTCCAGTGTTTTTGTTGTTTGCTGAGCTACAGGTGAGGTACATCCTGTGTCTCACACAGCGTCTCTGTTTGCTTTTTATTAGTTCATGCTTTTTTTCCCCCTCCTTTCACTCCTGGACATAAGAACCTGAGGTCAGTAGGTCAGAAAGGAAGATCCTTGTTGTTCCTCCCACTGCCTGAGGCGCAGATGTTTCACGGTCATTAGGGTCCATCTGAAAGGTGTGAGTGACTTCCCTGATCAACATCCTGTGCACCCTCCTTGCTCTCTGTGTGCTTGGTGAAAGAAAACAAGGAGGCGCACACACAGGAAACAAGTGTGTTGTGTGTGTAATGACACTGTGCGTTTTTCAGATTTGTTTCTTTTACCAAGTTGGAAGAGGTGTCGGCATTTTTCTGAATATAGTAATTGTTGCTAGGCAGCGCGGTGGCTTAGTGGTGTCGCCTTTTGCACCTCCAGGGTCTGGGTTCGGTTCCCACCTCAGGTCTGTGTGCATTGGGTTCCTGTTGTTCCTGTTTTTGGTGGGTTTTCCCCAGGGGCATCCGGTTTCCTCCCACAGTCCAAAGACATCCAGATTGGTCTAATTGACGTTCCCAAAGTGCCCCTAGTGAGTGAATAAGTGTGTGAGTGTGTGTGCCCTATGATGGATTGGCACCCCGTCAAGTGAGTGAGCGAGAGAGCAAGTGTCACTGGTGCTGGTATTAGGTTCTAGTCTAGAACCCACGCTCATTTACTCTTACTCATTAAAGAGTAAAAATTCTCTGATGCCAACACCCAACACCGGGTATGCTTTTGCTAATAAAAGGACTACGCATAATGACAGAGATCTGGACATAATTTATAATTAATGATGGCAGTGAAAGCCAGAGCGCCTGCCAGCTCTCTGACCTGAATGCACAGCGCAATATCAGTGAGCATCGTCATTAAAAATGACTGCGACGTGCCATGAATATAACGCAAAGTTACACAAAGTTATGTGAGCGTGAAGCAGTGGAGACGAACACTCGGGAAACTGTCACGCTTTCAAGAAAGAGCACTTTATTTCAGCAAGCACCGAGGCATGGTCCACAGCGTCTTCAGACATTCGCAACCTTTATTAAAGAGTCTGTTAACATCTATATCATCATGTCACTCAGCAGTGTAAACTGAGAAGTGATCCATGACAGCCGTGATTGATTAAATGCTCATTTCTTTATCCTTATCCGCAAAAATAAAAAGCATCTGAGTGATGCATTCCCTCCCGACTACGAAAAAGAAAAAAAATGGCCATAGACAACCACAAAATCATATTAATAAAAATTCAGTACGCTTTTCCACGGTTGGCTAGCCGACCTTGACGGCGCGGATCCAATACATATCCCAGCTAATCGACCAGCGCGACCGTCTGAACGTTATGTAATGTATGTCATACACTGTGTCTTTGAGTCACACCAGACTCCACTGCAGTTCACTATTGGATTTTCTGCTTTTTGTTCTAATGCGAAGCCAATACTCAGAAGATAGCGTTAAATAAGTGGACCAATGAATAAATAAATAAATAAATAAGGACCAACCGAGACACCTCGGACAGTTTAATGGCCTTCAAAGCTGTCCTCGAGCTGTCTCTCATTCTCGTTCGGGGTCAAGGATCGAGGGAAGCCGAAAGAGAAAGAAACCCTTTATGGACACCGAATCGGCCCCCTGGAGACGTTTTGTCCCTCAAAGCTAAACAATGTTAGGCATCTCGAGTGAAGTCTTAACATTTCCTCCAAAGGGCAGACCATAAACTATTAATGGACAGCTGTCTGTCTAGATGCCCAAGCAAGAGACGGTTTCTTTGTATTGAATCCTCATGTGGCGCATTACTCCTGAGAGCCATAAAGTCACAGTGGGGGTCTCTGTCTGTCTCTCCGTCTCTTCCTTTCCACAGTAGAAATGGTCGTTAGTCATAAGAGTGTTTGGGAATATTACAATATGCAGCAGGATGATTATCGGTTGTCTCAGTTTGTGGTCCATTTCCTGCACAGCAGGAGAGTGTGCGACACCTACATTAGTGTTATGTGTGAGGAAAAAATAAGTAATGGCATCACTGGTCGAGGCGTGAACAGGCAAGAATTGCTCGGTGTAATGGTTTTCCTTG
Source organism: Clarias pachynema (assembly GCA_030014365.1). Classification (NCBI taxonomy): domain Eukaryota; kingdom Metazoa; phylum Chordata; class Actinopteri; order Siluriformes; family Clariidae; genus Clarias; species Clarias pachynema. The sequence goes on from JAQMYL010000038.1 coordinate 29,860,333, forward strand.
GGGTTTGAGTTGGTTCGGCTGGGCTTTAGAGCGATACACACTGTCTAGTCATAAAAGAAACAGACTGTATAACGTTTAATCAATGTTAGGAGCAATAACAGTTTTGCTAACGCTGGTGCTTGGGGACGCACTGGCAGTGGGTAGCCGCCTCATGGGTTCAGAGTGCGTGTCTTGGTTGGTGTGTCTTATTGCGACCTGGAATACATTTAAATGTAAATCTTACTGTAATGCATTATTAAATTATGTATTATTAGGTTATGTAATTCAGCTTTTCTATTTAGTTAAATGATTATTGTAATTTTAGTGCTTCACTACACAAAAAAATAATAAAAAAACACCAAAGTCTTGCTATAAACTTTTCCGTGTCCTAGACTCTTCTCTATCTGCTTGAGTAAAATCTTCTCAGACCTGCTTTTCTATAATCAATACTTTATGTGAAAAGAAATTCAAACTCCAAACGTTCGACCCCTGTTTTTTTCTTTTTTTTTCTTTCTCTGTTTCTCTGCAGTACATTATTTCAAAAGTGCGTTTTGTTTTTCTTTACTCTTTGTCTTATATTCTTTAATAATAGATATTTTGCTCAGGGCCTAAATAATACACACCTTCATCTTCAGCCCTGGACATTTTTATATTCACACTTTAAGAGTTTGTTGTTTTAAGAGTTCCTCAAGTAAAACAGGAGAGAAGGTGTCTAGTAGCCTGACGCGACCTGTTGTCGCTAAATCATAGCGAAACCCATTAACAAATGTATCACGAGTATAAAGCATGTCGAGGTATTAAAGTAATCGCTAAACAGCTTGAAAAGTGATAATTAACAATGCAATTAACAGCACAGCAGTCTTTGTAATTAGCGACATAATACGATCGCAGCAGCGCGCAGTGTACTTATGACTATATGAAGAAATATTTAATATTAATCAATATTATAAATGCTGTTTGTTAATTATGTCATTTGGAAAGAATGGCGAATGATAAAATGAAGCCTAACTTGGATTTGAATGTATCTTACGCAGCACATGTTGAAGTCTCTGGTGCTTTCATGTGTGCCGTATTGTATTCAGGATACCCGCTTGAAGTGCAAATAAAAAAAGCTTTATAATTCAAGAATAAATGTATTAATTGATGATTATTTCTTTTTATTTCCGCAGATCGACCGCATCATCTTTTGCGTCTTCTTGGAAAACGACTACAGGATTTACAACGGGAAGATGTCCACCTACTTCCCTACAGGTATTTGATCTTTTCTATTGCTCGCGTCGCTTTATTTACCGTTCTGCATATCTTATGCGTATCTGAATCTGCTAATTTACACGGACACAGATGTCAGCCTTGCTTTGAGAGGTGGTTAACATGCTCTTTGAGTACAGATAAAGCAATTGAAATAACAGCTCATACACACATCATTCATACACACACGTGTCAGGCTTCATGCATACCTTCAATAACAGCATTGAAGAAAATTCTTCACTGAATGAATGAGCCAAGCATTTTCAACAGGCTAATTATGAGCCAAAGCTGTATAGTGTATGAGTGCTGGCTAATATGAAAATATAATGAAGTGTCAGGTCATTTATTTTTTTTATAGGGGATCCTACAGGATAAAAAAAAAAATTTCTTAAAATGCTACAGCTTTTTTATTGGGTTCCATGTTTGTGTAATCTATGAACCTCAGAATCTGACACCCTGCTGCCTAAATGTTCTTGGCACCTTTGATGTAAATATTTCTATCCCCCTCTTGACATACATTCAGAATTGAGTTGCATGTGCGAACAGCTTCATTAAAAGCAGTTGAGGTTCAACATGAAGTGAAATAGGCTTCTACATTGATTTGCAAAGCAGTAAAACAGTTTTAGAAGTAATGTATAGAGTAGATTAGTTATGACGGTCCTGACACTGAACCTTGTGGGACACCACGCAGGATGGATCTCTCTTGACTTGTTTCTTTTTGAGAAGGGAGATATTTGGTTGGTCATTAAATTGCTTTATTAGCTAACAAGTTAAATAGGTTACCAAACAAAAATTGATATGAGGAGTGTTTAAGTTAAACCAGGACTTTTGATTTTGTAGAATAACAGAACAGATATGAGAGTAAAAACTTCCCTTATTTCGCTATATAATCCCCTGCTACACTAATGCACTTATCCCAGTGTTTCAATAGTGCTTGGATACCATCTAGGTAGAACATTTTCTCAGTACGCCGGAGCCATGATTGAACTACCTTCTTCTCATTTGAAACGCTGGCCTCCCAGGAACTCCTTTAACAGTCCAAACATGTGGAAGTGGCTTGGAGCTTGGTCAGGGCTGTAGAGCGGATGTGACAATAACTCCCAGCTGAGTTCCTGTAATGTACAAGTAGTGTTAGTGAATGATTGTGTGTACAGTTCCCACAGACAGATGTGTCTCTTCTGCAAGTTGGCAGCAAGTTATCCGTAAGTTTTCAAGGATCAGGTGTTCCACTTGGAGAATGTTCATGCAGTGAACAGGCTCTGAGCCACCTCACCTGAGCGTCTCATCACCGTACTGTGCTTGAAGCCTTCTGTAAATGTCAGTCAGTTTTATTCCTTCATTCACGAGAAATTTCATCAAGTCCCGGTTAGACTCCTCCTGTTAGATTCAACTTCACAATGTTAACTCTCCGGAAACACCCAAACACACGAGGAGAACAGGTGTGGGACAGTCAATGAGTGAGCGTACAGTATAATATTTTATTTTTATTCGCTCTCAGAAGTTGATTCGGCGTAGGCTGAAGTTCCTCGTACAGAGTGCGATCCAACGTGGCTCTGATTCTGTCATCACGTACAGTCATCCAAAACCAGGGGAAAAGACCTCTGATGTATTTGAGGCAGAGCCACAGTGAATCATTGTCAGTGAATCACACAACGCCTCACACCTTTGCAAGTCTGGTTCTCGTTCGATTGTCAGCGTGGGCCTGTCCCTGTTGCTGAAGTGGTACGTGACCCTCACAGACTAAATCTCTATCTAGGCTCTTTGGTCTGTCTTTGGTTTTGTTCTCGCTCTCATCCCACCTCCTTTCCTGTTTCGCCATGGCGCAAATCTCCTGAGACAGGACATCATCCAGTTCCCACAAGCCAGTTCCCGTTTTGCAGTCACGTTCCATGGAAAGGGCACCGCTCTCAAAGGACGGCCCTTTTACTGATGTTTCTTTGCCTCCCCAGATGATAAACAGTCACATTATGCAGTAAAGAATGCTTTGTAGACCTGTTGGCCCTTCCTTAGCATCCCTGTCACAGAGTCTAGAGCATGTTCTATTCGATGATGAGGCCCTGTGGAGAACTTTTCAAACAGAAGTACCGTGAGGATTATGTTATTCACTCCAATGTTCATAGATACACACGCACACACACACACACACACACACACACACTCTCTCTCTGTCTTTCCCTGCGGCCCCACTGAAAGATGGCAGCCACTGGAGAGTCTCTGATTATATTGGGCCACCTCCTGCACACTCGGCCCGTCTCTTTGCGTTAGCTCTGGGAGATGAGACAGCGTAGCCACTTTTTTCTCTCCATAACCACTCTCCAAGTTTATGCCAGCTAGAATGAGCACATTGCCAGCACGAATGATCTTGTGCATAAAAACAGGTCTCTAATGCGATAACACAGAGGAAAGGAAGTAAACTAAAACCAAAGCCTTTTTTCCTTCTGTAAATGTCAGTCAGTTTTATTCCTTCATTAACGAGAAATTTCAACAAGTCCCGGTTAGACTCGGACGGCCCTCCTGTTAAATTCAACTTCACAATGTTAACTCTCCGGAAACACCCAAACACACAAGGAGAACAGGTGTGGGACAGTCAATGAGTGAGCGTCCAGTATAATATTTTATTTTTATACGCTCTCTGAGGTTGATTCGGCGTAGGCTGAAGTTCCTCGTACAGTACAGAGTGCGATCCAATGTGGCTCTGATTCTGTCATCACGTACAGTCACCTAAAACCGGGGGGAAAGACCTCAGATGTATTTGAAGCAGCCCTTTTTTTATATTTCTTTTTTTTCCCCCTAATCTAAAAATAGAAGAGTACTTATTTAAGTCACCGCTTAGTCTGAATTAGGTGTGAACTATCCATGCCACTGGCTATATTTGTTTCTCACGCACAGAATAGCCATATCTTTATTTGGATCAAAACCTGTGTGCCGTAACTGGGATGTCGGGATGGGGGGGTTGTTAGATTGTTTGGAAGAAAAAAGAAGAATGTGATGCTGAAATGTGGAATATTTCACCTGCCTCTGCCAGCATGCTCTGTGAATTCTGGCTGTGATAATTCCTCAAGCTATACCACTTATTTTTATGACCTGTCTTGAATGGAGATGTTTTTTCACACAGGATTTTTTTTATACCTGACAGTATTATTTTCAAATGATTCTAGTTGAAACGCTATAACTAAATTAAACTATAGTAGTAGAGCTGCGAATCATAGCTACACGGTCGATTCAATTTGATTTGATTTTGGAGAAATTGCGATTTTTAATTTGATTTGATTCAATCACACAAGCATATCTAATCTGTCTTACGCAGCTATATTTCTTACAGGTTTTGAAGTATTTAAATGAGCAAAAATAATTAATGAACATTAAAATACTCTTCAACTTGTGTTGATCGTTAAAATATCGTATCTCATACAAAGCGATTATCGTTCGTTTTTGTTTTTACTGCCACACTATTGCTCCAGGCCAGTAGGTGGCAGTAATGCAGCAAGGCAAGGAAAGTTTATTTGTATTTCATGCACAATGGTAATTCAAAGTGCTTTACATAAAAGAAAAGAAAATAATCATAAAATGAAATAGAAAATAATAGCAATAAAACTTATTGAAGAAAATTTTTTAATTAGATTTAAAATTAAAATAAAAACAGTTTGCAATGAAACATTTATTAAACATTTATAATTTAAAGTAAAAAAAATAGAAAACTAATTAAAACGAATTAAAATTGAATTTAAAATAAAAGTAAAACAGTTTAAAATATTAGGTAAACATAAAATAATGCAGTCATTTCGGACGTAATGCATTCACCGCCCATCAACTGAAAAGAAGGAGAAGACGACGAAGCCATAATCTCACAAAAAATATATATTTTGCAAGTACTTAGCAGAAGATTTGAGCAGTTCCTATTTTCCTCAAATTTCAAGAATTTGTCAAGTTTAGACGATTTAACGATTATAGATTATCTAGTTTAAAAATACGGATTGACTCGGCAACAGTAACTGGCTCGTTCATGCAGTGAATCAAATCGACCTACAAAAGATTGATTAAATTGCATAAACGATTTAATCGCACAGCTCTAATTAAGTGGCTAATTATAAAGCCTATAAGCAGATACCAAGAATTAGTGAATAAATGTGGACCTTTTCATGCTAAGGCACATGTTCATTTTGTGGGTCCTACTTTTTATACAGTATACTGTACCTGTATATTTAATCCTTTGACCACATGAAAGTAATAATCTCCCAAAACATGCAAGTATTTTAATGTTACCTTACTTTCTCGATAGAAATTTTATGGCAAGGTTGTTTTTTTTTTCCTTTTCTTTAAAATTATATCTTGTTTAAAATGGTGTCTTGTTTTTTGTTTTTTTGTTATTTTGTTTTTATTTCCAGTTTAGAAAGCATTAGCTGTCTGCTCACTCTAAATAACATGTTCATGTCCAATTCAAATGTAGTTTTGCAAATGTCTGTAAGTCAGTGCACTTTACTTTTAGCATTATGTAAATGAAATGCAGGTGTGGTAGCATGGCAAGTAGCATTGTTATTAAAGCCGCAGGTGGTGAAGGTGAAAGGTTTGGGAGATTAAAAAGGGATAGAGCTCATTTCAGGGTAAATGACATTGTGGCAGCGGCAGGGTCGCCGATGTTAATTGCGACCCCTGGGTGATTAATGAGATTCATCTGCTCTGTGAAGTTCTTAAAACTGCGTTTCTTTTTCATGCTCTGACAAATTCCAGTCTTTCACCCTCTGTTAGTGAGTTCTTCACGAAAGCACCAGTCTTTGTTCTATTAAAGCACACACCCCCGAACTGACATCAGGGTCTTTATTACCGCCGTTCTAGCTAACGTTTGGCAAGTCAAGAGGGAGAAACGGCACAAATACCCTGGTTCCCACCCGAGATGAAGAATACTTATCCGGTATAAGTGGCGCCTGCAGTGATCATTAGAACTTGTGTCCCTAATGGCATGTAAGATATTGATTGAAGAAACTGATAAGATATTGATTGAAGCAAGGATACTGTAGCTTGGTTAACATGGCCGTGTGTGTGTGTGTGTGTGAAATCTCACCTCAGGACTCACCTCGGGTTGTGGGAGAGAAATATAATAAGACCAATTTAGCACCTCTAGTGTTCCTGTCATAAAAAAAACACTGTGAGAATATAAAGTCTTCGAAAAGCACAATCTTTGCACTACTTCATCCCTGCAGGATCCAAGGAGCCTGGGAAAAAAAAGCCCTGCAGCTTATTTGTACCGGGCCTTAAAGGCCTGTCGTATTCTGTTCAGATATTCACATTTAGCTCGCCAGAAGTGTCACTGTCACTTTAGCTCTTGTATCTCAGCTTCCTCTTTCTCATTTTGTCTTTGTCTGTTTAACAAGTCTTACACCATCATCCATCAGATCAATGTATTTTTTTTCCCCCCTTCTCACTATTTCAGAAAGTACAGTCAAATGTGAAGCTGATCTCAAGAACCGTCAAGGAATTATAATTTTTTTTTTTTTTAAGATGTAAATCACTGAGTTCAATTCAGTTCACCATTTATTCCGACATCAGCTTCAGAAAAGGCGTGTTTTTGTGCTCCGATATCAACTTTGACACGACTCTTAATTCCGATGCATTAATTATGTCTTTTTATACCACAGGCCTGTTGATTACTCAGCTCTGATTAATCAGAAGGCGGTGATTGATTTTCTGTAGCAGCAGCTTTGACAGTAATCCCAGCTGCAAGGCAAATCACAGGTTTATACAAACACACTCATTCTAATACAGTATAGTCTCTATGGTAACAACTCGGGACTTCACAGTGACTTGTACGGGAGACATGACACATAGCTATTCATCAACACACAGGAAGCAAAGTGTTTGTAGCGTTTATGAAAAGGATCTCAAGCATCAGCAGTCAGCCATGTTCTCGCCACGTGAAAGCCCTGACACTGGAGACTCCTTCCAGGAATCTAAAAAGCATCCTTATTTTCCCCATTTAGCTCGTTCTGTGCATTAGTGATGGGAAGTTTGAATCATTTTAGTAACTCAGTTCTTTGAATCTCGTTCATTAAAATGAACGAATCTTTTTTTTGAGTCATTTCGTTCATTTCGTTCTTTTGATCAAAAATAAAATAAAATGTTGCATTTTCAATAAAAATGACACAGACACATTTTGGCTATAGTTCCAGTAATGAAAAAATTGCAGTGCAGCTAAGGTCATATTATAATAAACAGAATGAGCAGCTCACCTCTCATATCTTTCAGTCTGAGTCGTTCGTTCTTTTGAATCTATTGCACCGCATAACGTCTATGGGAGTCACGTGACAAAAGAACAAATGACTCAGAGTAGAAGAGTCATTACGAAAGAATCGCTCAATTCTGTTTCCTGTACATAACCTACGGAGGTTTTGCGATGATTTGCGCATGCGCGACCAGTAGAAAATGAACGAATCACTCTCCGAGACTACTCGTTCTTCTGAGTCACGTTAAAGACTCGTTCAAAAAGAACGAATCGTTCATGAACGACCCATCACTACTGTGCAAACGTGGTTAGGCAGGCATTTTACAGGACGTTGGCTGGGACGCCGTGGACCTCATGAATAGCCTCCAAGAAGTCCAGATCTTAGTCCATGTGATTATATTTTTTACTGGGTGCTAAGCAAAGGAGGAGGAGGTGTACAGGACAAAGCCTCACACACCTGAGGACTTGGATTCAGGAGATCCCTCAGCAATATCCCAAACGACTTCCTTCAGAAGACTGGTACAAACTGGTACAGATTTGCTTTCATTTGCCTATGTATTAAAGTACATGCACAATTTGTTTCAATTAATTCAATGACTTTTCACCCATTCTGTACATTTTTTAATTTGCCTGTTATTCCGGGGACCATCTTCAATAAGATTGAGTCAGCCATTTCTGGAAAGGATCCTAGTGCTTTAATACAAAGCAATGACTTGAATAAGAGCTGGAGCTCCTTTCAAAATTGGTGTTATAGAAAATCAACCCCTTGTTAATCAGATTTGAGAATTCAACAGTACATTCCATTTATTTATTTATGCAGTGATCTAGTCAGTGCATGAATAAATACTGTATCATTGCAGGATAGGGAAGATACGTTGCTGAGAACCGCACCTTCCTGCAAACTACACTTACACCCAAGGGGAAATAATTGAAAATACCAATCAGCCTACACTGCATGGTTTTAGACCTTGGAAGAAAACCAGAGTACCTGGAGGAAACCCACCAAGCGCAGGGAGAACATGCACACAACCCAGAGACAAGATTCAAACCCGCAACCCTGTAGGTGCGAAGCGACAGTGATCGACCACTAAGTCACTAACAATACAATGGTATCATGAATATTGATAAACATCCAGGGTTTAATTATTAGTGCTTGATGATGGTTTGTGTGTAATCAGGCTGGAACAGAAATACAGACAAAAATATAGTAATAAAAAAAAAAAAAAGGAATGTAAAATCACTTGATTGATACATTTTTTTAAACACTCCCAAAATAAAAAAAAAATCTGTCTGAAAATAAAATGATACATAAGGTTTAAAATGCAAGGAGCTGACCGGCTGTCAAGTAACTCGTCTGGCTTATGATGTTTAAGCAATTGGCGTTTCAGGTAAAATTGAGGGATCTAGAGAAAGTAATCATTATCTTTCTTTCCTAGAGAAGGAGAAATGAGAATTCATGCAATGGAAAATTGTAAAAGAAACTCAGTACGTGTTCCGTTTGAGCTAAAGTCCCAGGTTTTCTTGTTGGTTTTTTTTCCCCTCCCCTTTTGAAATTGGAACAGATCGCTGTCGATACGCCTTAGTGCACACTGTCCATAAATTGGGTCTTGCCTTTTTCCAAACTTACCCATGCTATGCAATTAGATATGAAGTCTATGCGCAACACTGCCCTTGTTCATTCATGCAGTTCTCTTTGGCTCCCTCTCTCATAACTCACTCCACCCTCCGAGCAGCCTTTTCTATGTTTCCCGGGCATTCCCACGTTCTATTTGCACATAATAGGGAAACCACCCGCTAGCTTTAATAGTGGCCTTCTTGCGCTAGTGTTTGCGCTGGAGAAAGGCTGTAATTTGTAGAGCCAGCTGTTAGCGGGTGTGTACACGCTGTCTGCTGCCATACAACAGGGGGTCGTGGGCTGCCAAAAGGGGTGAGAATGAAAGCTGAGCACGCCTTGCTGTCGCTTTCCTCGGAGAAGGAATATTGAACGGGACATGGCAGGTTAACATCATCAGAAACACCACGGGACTGTTTTGGAGCGTCACCGCATGCGCCATTTTGCATGCCTCAAAGCACGTCCATTATGTGCAAAAAAGCTAGTAGGGAATCGAAGTTCCTTCTGGGTTTCTTTTCCAAAAAAAACTAAAAATGTTTCTCATACTTTTCCACGGTGCGTTCTGTTCTGACTGACGGTATTTTAAATGCGTACTAACAGTGGGATAATACTATTTGTTGATTTAATGCAGCGTATTGCTAATTTGTTTGGCGCTAAGCCAATTTGTTCCCTTTTGTCTTCATTTGCCTTTTTTCTCCATGGTTAGATACGCACAACAGGAGGTGTGGCATTCGAAATTAACTTTGAGGTCTGAAACATCACCTCGCATCGTGAGAGAGAAACATAATAGGACCAATTTAGCACCACTGGCGCTGCAGACAGTGCCTGTCATAAAACCTGTGAAGATATAAAAGCCCCGAAAAGCCCGATTCTTGCACCTCATCATCATCCCTGCAGGAACCGAGGAGTCAGAAAGACCCGCAGCTTATTTGTACCGCGCTCTGCAGATCTAACATATTCACAGCAGAACTGTCACTGTACTCCATGTTTCTCTTCAGCTCCCTTCTTTTTCGTTTGTGTCTCCGGTGCAGTGGGAATTTTAAACCTAATTTTTATTTCTATTTGCTTTATTGCGAAAGCGGATATGAATGCCGTTCCTTTAGGGACGCGTTCAGGGTCCAAAAGTTGCGTCAATATTTACTTGGGAAAGTTAGTCGTATCGTGAGGTTGGTTTCGCAGCTATGCTAATGACTTGGATGTGAGATTTTTTTTCAGTTTCTGAGACAGGGCTTTAAAATTGCGACTACATCAACTGTGCAAAAATCTCGGGCACATACAAAAATATGACACATGCAAAAGATGCTTTTGAAAACATTTCTGCATGAAAGAAACTTCTATAAAGAGCAATAAAGAGTAATAAAATAAACAGTCAATATTTGGAGTGAAAACTCATTGCTTAAAATCAGGAGTTTTAGACACAGATTTGTGGAGTTTTATAAGAAAACAGCTGTTAGGTTTTACTGAGCTTGCTGGAGAATTTGAGTTCTTCTCATAACTTTGTCACACTCGCTCCTTTCTATTTTTATGCAAATCCCAGGAGCGTACATTAGGTTTTTTGTTTCCACCTGAAAACTGGTCTGTCTTGTACTATATATTTTTTTCGTAACAGCCATTCATATATTCTCCTGTAATGTTATTTATTTATTAATTTTTAAGTTATGTATGGAAATACTGAATGATTTGCTACATAATTAAGCAGACATGATAAACATATATAACAAAATTGGTACAGCATATAATATGGTGGCTAAGACTTTTGCACAGTACTGTGTGTATATTAAAAATGTTTCTGCTGGAAAAGTTAAATCATGGGAAAAATGTATTGCCAAGTAGTGGACAGTGAATTATGTTTAAGCGGAGCAATATCACCCCTGAGCTCCAACGATGCACATCCTCAAAACCAGCGAGGCCGTGATTACGCTTCCTCTTTCGTCAACTGAGACTTTTTAATTCGTTCGGAGTAGCGTTGTGTTTTTTTTTTTTTTTTTTCATCACAAACTAGCGGTGTAATTGATTGATTGCCGGAGCTGATTGGTTTGGGAGGCTGTGTAACTGATTAAAATAGACTTGGACACAGGCAAATCGAAAGAGTTCCAGAACACAATCTGGTCCCTGAAGATTTGTATGTGTGTGTGTGTGTGTGTGTGTGTGTGTGTGTGTGTGTGTGTGTGTGTGTGTGAGAGAGAGAGAGAGACAGAGAGA